>JACYFF010019584.1:88356546-88367115 GCA_017589665.1 Selenicereus undatus
TATCCATATTGACAAAAAGTTAATGCTGATAGGGATCCACAAAGGCACTTAGAGTTCAGGCCAGTCAACGTTCAAACATGTTTTCATTTCAAATTTACAAAACAAGGTCCAAATATGTTGTCCAAACATGTTTTCATTCCATGTTGTACTGAATTCTTCCCCCTTTTGGCATCATTAAAAAGGAAGAACAACTAAATAGAAATCATATGGAACAACATATACTGCAAAAAATATATTATTAATAGCAAGGCAGTACAGTAAATGCAGAAACAACAAACAAAACACTAACATACACTAGAAAACACCCTATACAATCAAGGTGCAGGAGGTGGTTTTGTTTGCAGATGGGGGATAGAAGGGGCAAGGGTGGAGAGAAGAGCAAGCAAGTCTTCATGTCGCTTGGCAGAGCGAGCTTGTTCTTCAGCAAAGGCAGCTTTGACTGCGGAGAGTTCTTTCTTGAGGCGAGCATTGTCCTCAAGAACAGCCTCAACCTGTCCAGAAACAGGTGGTCGAGGTGGTCGACGACCCTGTTTGGAGGCTGATCCCTCAATCTCATAGCCGCACCCAAGTAGGGTATCAACCCCGAAGTCATCAATTGTTTGGGCGGCTACTCTCCGTGTGAGCACTATCCCAAAGTGCTCAAACACCTTCGTCAGTAGGAACCTATACCCGAGAGCATGTGCTCGGGAGGTGTTCGCAATTCGCCCAATGTGGCGAATCATGATTGCAGGAAGGTTAATGGGTTCTTCCCTGTCCAGAAGGTCAACAAGGCATTGATCGAAGAGATCTGTCGAATTGCGCCCTTGACCTCTTGGAATCATGTTCTTGATGACGAACATGAACAACAGTTGGTGGGGAGGAATGAGATCACCCTTCTTGACAGAGGAGGGTGTTTTCAGACCCTGTTTGCGACTGAGGCGCTTGGATACCTCGAGAAGCTGAGCAGGTTCCAGAGCCGTTTTGTCCTCCCTCACATACACCTCGAATCCTTGCGAGGGTATGCCCAGAATTTGCCCAAGTGAGGACGCATCAAACTTGATGCTTTGTCCACTCACTGAGCTGGTCACCACTCCGTTGGTGACACGGCAGTTGGCATAAAACTCCACCAACTCAGGCACAGAACACCCCAGCTGGGTGTTTGCAAACAGTTGGAGCCAGCCTTGGGTGCGAAGTTTTGTCAAGAACACCCCCACACCCTGTTCTTGAAAGAAGTCCACATTCACAACCTTCCCCCTGACAACATTGCGTTTAAGCAACTTTGCATGTTGGTCAGTCAAGGGAGAGGGTGTGAACTGTTTGGGGCGTTTGGTGGCAGGAACAGGGGTGGTAGCCTTTGGTGGAGGGGATGTTCTTGGCTTTTTCTTGAGAGGTGTTTTTTCTGGCTTAGGAATAGGTTTAGGGGTTGTTTGTGGCAGTGGTTCTTCGACGATATCGAAGAACACCGGTCTCCCTTGTTCAAAGGAGTTGTTCTCAGAATCAGAATCTGAGAACCCTTCAGAGGAGGAAGAGGAGATCTCCTGAATGAAGGGAACAGAGGATTTGGAGGATTTGGGTGTTGATTTGAAGGCAATTCTCGCAGATTTGCGAGAAGGAGGAGAAGCGGGAGTTGAAGAGGGGCAAGATCTTGATGGTGGTCGTGGTCTTAGAGTTCGTTTACGCCTAGCCACCATTTTTACTCTTTTCCTCTTTTCTCCAGTCTGAGAAGTGAGAGGAACAGAGTCGTCCCCGAGGACAGGGCTTTCTTCTTCAGAATCCCCTTGTAAATCCATGGAGAGGTCCTCAACGAACACATCCCCTGTTCTTTGAGATGTTTCTGGAAGGGGTAGAGAAGAACAGGGTTCAGAGGTTTCAACAGTTATTTCTGGGTTCTTCAAGATTTTGTCTTGAAGACCCGAAGAACTGTCATCGGTTCCAGAAGGAATGGGACACGGAATTGTCCCTACATGCACCACTAACTCCCGGCCAAAGGAGTGGGGAATGTCGCATAACTCATGCCCAGTGTTTTTGAGGTTTATCTGGGTAAGAAATTCGAAGATTTTGTGGGTTATTGGCCGAGGAGGAGCAGGAGTCGAGTGAATGACCATGCTCTTGTTCTTGGAGAGGGATGAAGAGTTAGTTTTGGGAGCCATTGCTGTTTTGAGAGAGATTTTGCTTGAGGGCGATTTTGGTGAGAGGGGAGATTAGGGTTTAGCCTGTTTGCAGAGGTTGCTTCTGAGGATGATGATATGACGCAGAGAACAGGGCCAATTAATAGGAGAGCTGCCTAAGCATTTAAGAAGCGCAAGGTTTTAGAAGGGGTAATGATTAAAACAATAACCGTGCACCTTGGAAAGGGAGGAATAATTAAATGCATGCACATTTCAATAAGCATCGAAAGACGAAGAGACATACCTGTTTGCTTAATCAGGGTGATTGCCTGTTTGTTTCGGTTGATCTTGAAAACAGGGATCCTCCCATGATTTTTACCACGTCCTCGTAAGCTGCACTTTTTGTATAGATTAAAGCAAAATACACATGATCCAAGCATTTGCATATACGATATGTAAAGGTTCAGCAGTCAACCATGGGTAGAGAACAGGTAACTAGTTCTCGACGTGGAAACAGGTGTCTCAGGGTGTTCTCACCAGCCCTAGTTCCAGTCTATTCTTCTCAAATGGATCTCTAGCTAATGCCTTCGTGAATATATCAGCAATTTGATTTTCCGTTGTACAAAAATTCATAGAGATTAAGCTCTTTTCAACATTATCTCTCAAGAAATGATGTCGAATGTCAATATGCTTTGTTCTTTTATGCTGACATGGATTTTTGGCAATATTAATAGCACTTGTGTTATCACAAAAAATAGGAATGCATCCAGTGTCAACACAAAAGTCTTTAAGCTGTTGCCTTATCCACAACAGTTGAGCACAACATGAAGCTGCAGCAACATATTCAGCTTCTGCTGTGGACATGGCAACTGAATGTTGCTTCTTAGTCGCCCAAGATACCAAACAAGGTCCAAGAAAATGAGCCATACCTGAGGTACTCTTTCTATCAACTAGGAACCCTGCATAGTCAGCATCAGCATATCCAACAAGATTAAAATTACAGCCTTTAGGATACCATAGAGATAAATCAGGTGTATGTTTTAAATATCTTAGTATCCGTTTAACAGCCTTAAGATGAGTCTCTTTAGGACTAGACTGAAAACGGGCACATAAACCAACACTAAAAACAATATCCGGTCTACTAGCGGTTAGGTATAGGAGTGACCCAATCATGCCCCTATAGAGTTTTTCCTCAACTAAGGGACTCCCATCATCCATAACCAATTTGGTTGAAGGAGAAATAGGAGTGTCTATGGGTTTGGCCGACTCCATCCCAAAACGCTTAAGTAGCTCCTTGATATACTTTTGTTGATGGATCATGGTGCCGTTTGGAGTTTGCTTGATTTGTAAGCCCAAGAAGAAATTAAGCTCACCCATCATGCTCATCTCAAACTCACTCCTCATCATATTTGAAAATTCATGGCATAAATCATGATGAGTTGCACCAAATATAATGTCATCTACATATATTTGGACGATTAATAAATGTTCCCCCTTAGATTTCAGAAACAAGGTATTGTCTACCTTGCCTCTTCTAAAATCATTTTCTAGTAAGAAGCTTGACAACCGTTCATACCAAGCTCTTGGAGCTTGTTTTAAACTATAAAATGCTTTGTCAAGTTTAAAAACATGATTTGGGAAATCACCATTTTCAAAACCAGGGGGTTGTTTGACATACACCTCTTCTTTAAGGTATCCATTGAGGAATGCACTTTTAACATCCATTTGATATAGCTTGATTTCCATATGAGCTGCAAAGGCTATTAAGATTCGAATAGCCTCAATTCTAGCAACTGGTGTAAAGGTTTCTTCATAATCAATCCCTTCTTCTTAATTGTACCCTTGAACCACCAGCCTTGCCTTGTTCCTAGTGACTGTTCCTGACTCATCCAGCTTATTACGGAACACCCACTTGGTTCCAATGATTGTTCTGTCTGTAGGTTTAGGTACAAGGTGCCACACTTTGTTTCTTTCAAATTGATGAAGCTCTTCTTGCATAGCCGCGATCCAATCTGAATCTGCAAGAGCTTCATTCACACTTTTTGGCTCAATGTTAGAAAGAAAAGCATAGAAAGCACAAAAATTCTTAAGTTTAGATCTAGTTTGCACTCCAGTATTAATATCTGACAAGATTTGATCAAGAGGGTGCGAACTATGGTGCTTCCATGATCTTGGATTAATTGGATCCACAGCCACATGTTTTGTTCTAACTGAAGTGTGTGTAGGATCAGGCTCAAGAACACCTCCTGATCCTGTTTCTGCACCTGTTTGTAAGCTGGTTCCTGAAGAACATGGTTCCGAACAGGGTTCAACGGTGTTTCTCCCTGTTTGGAGCTCACCTTGACTATCGCTTTGAGGAACAGCTTCT
Organism: Selenicereus undatus; assembly: GCA_017589665.1. NCBI lineage: Eukaryota > Viridiplantae > Streptophyta > Magnoliopsida > Caryophyllales > Cactaceae > Selenicereus > Selenicereus undatus. Next base: position 88,361,002 of record JACYFF010019584.1, read on the forward strand.
GTACCTGTTTCCTTCAAGGTGTTCTCACCTGGTTTCTCATGGTTCGGCAATTCCTTTTGGACAAGTCCTAATTCAAACTCTTCTTCCTGTGCATCATTCTTATTCACAGTATTAGTTTCATCAAAAAGCACATGCACACTTTCCTCAACACACAAGGTTCTTTTGTTAAAAACTTTGTAAGCCTTGCTGTGAGAAGAATAACCAATAAATATTGTCTCATCACTCCTAGGATCGAACTTTCCCAAGGCATCCTTTCCATTATTATGCACAAAACATTTACAACCAAAAGTTCTCAAGTGCATAATATTAGGTTTTCTACCTTTGAAGAGTTCATAAGGAGTTTTGTTCAACATGGGTCTGATCATACATCTATTCATAATATAGCACGATGTGTTCAAAGCTTCTGCCCAAAAGTTCCTAGGAAGACCACTAGCAACAAGCATTGTTCTAGTCATATCTTCTAGGGTACGATTTTTACGCTCAACCACCCCATTCTGTTGGGGTGTTCTTGGAGCCGAGAAGTTGTGATCAACACCATGCATATTACAAAAATTTGTAAAATTTATATTTTCAAATTCAGTACCATGATCAGACCTCAAACTAACCAATGAGTGTCCTACTCTCTTTTCAACCCTTTTTAGAAAAGCAATAAAGTTTTCAAACGTTTCATCCTTGGAAGCCAAGAATAGGGTCCAAGTAAATCGAGAGTAGTCATCCACTATGACAAGCACATACCTCTTCCCACCTCTACTTACTATCCTCATGGGACCACATAGATCAATGTGTAATAATTCAAGAGGTCGGGTAGTGCTTACATACCTTTTAGACTTTAAAGAAGATCTGACTTGTTTTCCTTTTGCACAAGCTTCACATACCTTGTCATCATTATACTTGATGGAAGGTAGTCCAACAACCAAGTCCTTGGAAACAAGTTTGTTTAGCAAGGACAGGCTTGCATGACCTAGTCTCTTGTGCCATAACATTATATCATCATTTAAAGCATTTAAACAAGTCAGATTATTTTGGGGAAGAGTGGAAATACAAACTTTATAGACATTTTGACATCGCTTCCCCCTTAATACAACATCTCCTGTGTTGTCATTCACAACCAAGCAACGTGTTTTTGAAAACAATACTAGGTTGTTCTTGTCACACAGTTGGGACACACTTAGCAAATTGTGTTTTAACCCATCAACTAAGTGCACATTATCAATTGAGTGGGAGAGAGTTTTACCAATATTACCTATACCGACAATTGTCCCAGATTTGCCGTTTCCAAATGCTACACTCCCACCATTCAAAGCTGTAAGTGAGAGAAAGTTTGATTCTTTTCCAGTCATATGCCGCGAACACCCACTATCAACATACCACAACTGCTTGTTTTCAAGGGTGTTTGTGGGGTTGTTTGTAAGGTTGTTTTCTCTCACTTCAGCCTGCAAAACAAATCACGGGTTAGTTTTGGGAACCCAGATCCACTTCGGTCCCATTCCTTTAGACATGTAAAGCTCATCTTTTCTAATCCAGATTTGTTTCACATACTTTTCATTCTTTTCATTGGCATGTTTTCTTAAAGGACAAGTATATCTATAATGACCCGTTTTACCACAATGAAAGCAAACAATATTTTCAGGTAATCCCACATACTTCCTATGTATTGGGTAAACGGTGCGTTTAGGCTTGTATCCAAGTCCCTTTTTGTTTCGACTGTGGTGAGTGTTTAACCAATCAAGGGCTTGTGAGGACTTGTTCCAACGCTTGGTCGTGGCAAGTTCGGTTTCCAGTTTTTCTATATTAGCATGCAAGCTCTTGTTCTCTTTGAGCAAGTCTTCAACCATTCCTTCCACCTCAAAGAGTTTTTCTTCCACTCGAGTATAATCTCCTTCTTTTATAAAGAGATTTTCTTTGAGCATGTTAATATTTTTATGTAAACCAAGTTTTTCATTTTTAAGAATTTCATTTTCAAGCTCTAGGTCGCGAACTTCTCTTTTTAGATCAGCACAGGTGTCTAACACATTATATAGAAGTTCTTCTAAAGTAGCTTTGTTAAGACCATGTACCTTGTTCTTGAGATCTGAGAGGCTGATTGTTGATTCATCACTTGAATCTGAATCACTTTGTGCCATTAGTGCTACAACCTCTTCTTCAGCTTCAGATTCTCCTTCATCTTCAGAGGAATCTCCCCAAGCAGCCAACATAGCTTTCGAGAATCGCTTGCCCAGATTGTTTACAGGGTGTTTTCGACCCTGTTTTCGGGAATGTTCGGGCATCAGATCTTCTCGAAGCAAAGGGCAGTTTTTGACTAAGTGATCTGGTTTGCCGCACTTGAAACACCCTATAGGTTGATCTTTAGGGGTGTTTCTGGACTTACTGAATTCTTTTCTTTTGTTGTTGACCTTTTTAAAGAATTTCTTGAATTTTCTGGACATTAGGGCCATATCTTCATCTTCAAGGTCAGAGTCAGTGTCCTCATGTGCTTTTAAGGCAAGCCCACGATCCTTCTTTTGCTCCTCTTTCTGTTGTGAGTTTTTCCGGAGTTCATAGGTTTGGAGATTACCAATCAACTCGTCAAGGGTGATTTTGTTAATGTCTTTAGCCTCTTCAATGGCTGTTACTTTGGCCTCCCACGTACGAGGTAGAATTCTAAGGATCTTCCTCACCAACTCTTCACTGGTGAAGGATTTTCCCAAGGATTTTAGCTCGTTCGTTATGTGGGTAAACCGTGTATACATATCCATTATAGTCTCACGATCACCCATATCAAACAACTCATATTGTCGCATAAGTAGCTCAATTCTAGATTGTTTAACTTGACTCGTACCTTCATGAGCAACTTGCAAGGCGTTCCAGATAGCTTGGGCTGATTCACACTCAGAGATGCGAGTGTATTCATCGGGTCCTAGGCCGAAATATAATAGCTTTTTGGCCTTAGCATTCTTTTCCATTTTCTTATAATCTTCAGCATCAAACTCTTTGGGTTCCTTGGGAATCATCTTGCCATCTTCAAGCACCTTGGTGGGAACAAGAGGCCCGTTCTTGATGAGCATCCATAACTCATAATCTTCTGCCTGAATATAGTTCTCCATCCTATTCTTCCACCAACTATAATGTTGGCCGTTGAAATAGGGTGGACGAGTGATGGATTTCCCTTCAAGAATTCCTTGTGGTGTACTCATCTTCAGAATCTCTCAAGGTGTTAGCCTTGTTGTGAGAGAACCTGCTCTGATACCACTTGTTAGATCTTAGAGTATCCTACCACAAGAGGGGGGGTGAATTGTGGTGTCTGATTTTCGCGTTATATATGACAAACACCTCTGTGACTTGTTTGCAGAGGGTGTTTTTAGATGTAGCAAGAGCGAAAATTATCAAGATAGATGCGGAAATTAAAGCACACACAATTTTTCACGTGGAAAACACCTCTAGCCCAACTGAGGTGTGAAAAACCACGACCTACCTCGTGTAGGATTTAACCACTTCACTAAACCGGGCTTAACACGTTACAATTGCAACACACCTTGTTACAACCTTGCAACCACGTAATCTCCTTCTCAAGGCAGATTACACCACGTCCAAATCTCACAAGATTGGACACGTCCAAAGTCCACACGACTAGGACACACTCACTCACTTTTGACTGATCTGAGATCAAGGTCAAGAACACCTTACTGGGGTGCTTCTCACTAAGCAGATGTAAGGTACAAATGAAGATCCTATTATGCCAATATATTGAAAACTTGCTTTAAACACAGTTTGAACTGGTTTTTCTTTTCTCAAGTAAAGCTCAGAAATTCTTTTCACTAGAAAAACCTCTTTTCAAATTTTGCCTTTTGGGAATGTTGCGTTTCAAGATTTCTTTTTGCTTTCTTCTCTCTATTGCTCAGTCTGTCTCTATATCTCTGTGAAAACGAAGCTGTTTTTAACCAGAAATTCCAACGGTCAAGAACCAAGGAGAGGAAAGGAAATCACCTAAGTTTGGAAGGTGATTTTTCAAGGAAAAAAAAAAAAACTCCCAACGGCTAGTGATAAAACATTTCCCAAAATCTAAGGGATTTGTTATCTTAAGAGATAACCTTTATCTCCTTATAGCCGTGGGTTAGCTTTAAGTAAGGCAACCAGAAATCTTTAGCATTTTAAAAACTTTATCACATCCGAAGATATGGGCAGAAAAAAAAAATCTTCCAATTTTGGCAAATCTCCCAAAATCTATTTTCCCAAATCTCCTATAAAATATTCAAGAAATATTTTTTCCAGAAGAATAACATTTGAAAATATTCTGTAGATTTTGGCCAACCGAAATAATTTTTTTCAAAGATAATCGGGTATGGCCACTTCAGGTCAGAAACACCCTAGGCACCCTGTTTGCAGGGTTGTTCGCAGTCAGGTGTTCTGAAGCACTTTAGCACGAATACCGATTCAAGAGATGTTTAAAAAGCTTTTTCAATATTGGCATATTAACAAGAGTCTAAATAAATAAAGCCTATGTACCCAAGACTTCTTGTTTTGAACTAGTCATCTTGTCCAAGATCTGTATAGATGCCGTGAGCACCAAGGTCACCTTGTTTGCTGGGATTGTTCTTTGTCTTGCTAGACTTCATGAATTGGTTCTCGTACAATCAACTCAATCATCTCATGGAGGTGGTGATCTTGAGAGTGAACCATTAGGTATGAGACCTGTTCTCAAGGCGTGTTCTCAACATTCAACAAACAGGTTAATGCGCATTGTTGAAAACATGTTCTCAGCACATTGTTGAAAACATGTTCTCAGGACTTATTCTCAACAATCAACAAGTTAAAGCACATTGTTTGAAAACATCTTGTTTGGAGCAACATTGCTTTAGGTTTGTTATCATCAAAACATAATAATGGTTTCAACAAATTCCCCCTTTTTGATGATGACAAACCAAGTATCCATATTGACAAAAAGTTAATGCTGATAGGGATCCACAAAGGCACTTAGAGTTCAGGCCAGTCAACGTTCAAACATGTTTTCATTTCAAATTTACAAAACAAGGTCCAAATATGTTGTCCAAACATGTTTTCATTCCATGTTGTACTGAATTCTTCCCCCTTTTGGCATCATTAAAAAGGAAGAACAACTAAATAGAAATCATTAATGGTTTTTGTTATGGATCTTAAAGTTTTCTAGATTAAAATCCTCTGGAGATTCCCATAACATAAGAGACATACAATCTATGGTTCAGAAAACTCTGAGTAATCCTTGTAGGACTCTTGTTTTAACTTTGATTTTCTAAAACTATGCAGCTATTAGGTCATGATTTTAAGTTTTGATTTTGACAGCGTATGTATGTTTACCATTATTTCAGGAAGGCATTACCTTGCTATTAATCAACCTTGATGCTCGAGTGACATTCCGAGTTAGTGTATCTACAGAAACCGGCAACATTCTGGGAGAAAGCGGAGGATCGATTGCTCAAAAATCAAAGTTTTCGAAAAGGCCGATAATAGGTGAGAACACAAGAGAAGAGTATCACTTGACAACCTCAAATGGTAAATTGAACAGCCAAAGAGTGCTTCTAAATGGAAGACTTCTAATTGTTGATTCATCTCAAGAAATTCCGGCATTGGAACCTCTGACTGTGAACATGAATGATCCAATAAGCGTTGGTCCTTTGTCCATTGTATTTGCACACATAACAAACATTGTTTCTCATGCTTGTAAATAGAAGGAACACAACATCAAATAGGTTATACATAAACAAGCAAATTGTACCATAAGTTGTTTCATTAAGTGCGATAATATAGTCGATTTTTCTTCTTAACTAGCTATTAAATCCGTGCTATACACGATTTGTTTTAAAATTTTAAATAAAATATTTTTAGAAATATTATAATTAATCTATTAATTTTAAATTTTTAGAAATAATAATATTAACATATCTGTAATTTATTTCCTTTTTTTCTTCATTGAAGTAGTTGAAAAGACACTATTTATTATAATGACTTTAAATCACATATGGTTTAAATTTTTATTTTTAAATAAAATCTTAATAAATATTTCAGAGGACATGTGCCGCCACAACATTAGAACTCACTTATATAGATATATATGTATGTGTGTGTGTGTGTCTATATATATATATATATATATATATATAT
>JACYFF010019584.1:88372337-88430370 GCA_017589665.1 Selenicereus undatus
AGAGTGCCCATAAGAATTAAATTAGACCAGACCCCATATGAATTATGCAATGGCTACGGCCCCAACTTGAGTTTCTTAAGGGTGTGGGGGTGTTTGGCTAAAGTTCCCCTTGTTGAGCTAAAACAAGTAAACATCAATCCTAAAATGTTTGATTATGTGTTTATTGGTTATGCCGAAAATAGTGTTGCATATAGATTCATATCATTGAATGACTTCTCTATTTGTGAATCTAGGGATGCAGAATTCTTTGAGCATGTTTTTCCTTTGATAAAGAATGTCTCTACTGTTGTGTATGATACTGTACCTATACATGACAATGTGAACATGTATGCTTCTAGTTCTGTTGTCAGAGACTCAACTGATGAACCTAGGAGGAGTAAGAGACATAGAGTTTAGACTAATTTTGGCCTTGACTTTCTTACTACCTTTTTGATTGAAGACTTTGATGTGAATTTCTTGAGCAATGAACTAGCTTCTCCTTTCTTTATTGAAGAAGACCCAAAAACTTTTACAGAGGCTATGAGATCAATAAATGCTAGTTTTTGGAAAGAGACCATCACAAGTGAATTAGACTCTATAATGTTAAATCAAACTTGGGAGTTAGCTGACATACCTAAGGGTAGTAGGCCTATTAATAGTAAAGGGATCTTCAAGAGGAAGTTAAGATATGATGGTTCAATTGATAAATACAAAGCCATACTAGTGACTAGAGGATTTGACTAGGAGAAGGGGATTGATTACTTTGACACTTATTCTCCTATTTCCAAACACCATTAGGACTCTAATTATCTTAGTTGCTACACATAGTCTTGTTGTACATCAAATGGACATCAAAACAACGTTCCTTAATGGTGATCTAAAGGAAGAGATTTATATGTCTTAACTTGAGAGAAGTGTAGTTCTTGGGTAGGAGAATAAAGTCTGTAAGGTTAGAAAATCCCTCTACGGCCAAAAACAGGCCCCTAAACGGTGGTATGAAAAGTTTGACAATACGATGATATAACATGTTTTTGCTGTGAACACTTCTAATTCTTGTGTGTTTTCAAAATTGATTGGTTCAAATTTGTGATAATATGTCTTTATGTCAATGACATGTTGATCTTAGGTACTAATGTACATGTTCTTAATGAGACTAAAAAGTTGTTGTATTCTCATTTTGAAATGAAGGACATGGGGGAGGCAGATGTGATTTTGGGGATCAAAATTAGAAAGTGAAAATGATGGTTTTTCTTTGTGTCAGTCTAATCACATTAAGAAAATGTTAAAGAAATTTAACAGTTTTGATCTGACTCTTGTGAGAACTCCTTATGATCCTATCACACACCTTAAAAAGGAGGGGTCTAGTATTTTCCAAACGGAGTATGCTAAAATCATAGGAAGTGTAATATTTCTTATGAACTATACTTGAGCTAACATTGCTTATGTTATTAGTAAGTTAAGTCGTTATACTCATAACCCTAGTAAAGAGCATTGTGATGCACTGTTTCAATTACTCAAGTACCTGAGTGGTACTATGGACTGATGTTTGCATTTTAATAAATTTTCTGATGTGTTAGAAGGATTTTGTGTACTCAAGTACCTGAGAGGTACCATGGACTGATGTTTACATTTGAATAAATTTCTTGCTGTGTTAGAAGGATTTTGTGATGTAACCTGAGTTTTTGATAATGATGAACTTAGTTCTACTAGAAGCTACTTGTTTATCTTAGGTGGAGGAGCTATTTTGTGGATGTCTGCTTTGTATAGCTTGCTCTACTATGGAAGCTGAATTCTACTCTTGAGTTGGCAGGTCAAGAAGCTGAATCTCTGAAAATCCTATTAGCAGATATGCCACTGTGGGGGGAGACAGCTTGTGGCTATTCCCCTTCACTGTGACTTGCAGGTAGCAATTGGCGTTACACACAATGACAATTCACATTTTATACGTAATTTTATCCTTCATTTCACCTACTTTAAGTCTTTGAAATATATTTTTATATGTAAATAGTGCATATTTTTATGTGATTTTTAGGTTAAATTAAATAAAAGAATTTGGAGGTTAAATAAAATAAAAGAATTTGGACAAAATTGATCAATTCTACTCGAATCTACCATATGTGCAATGCTTAGAGTTAAGGCACAAGAGACACCAAAAAAAACAAAAAACCAAAAAAGGAAAAAAGGGTCGTCTGACCCTATCTTCTTCAACTTCTGCGTGGACCTAGCCGCAACCCATCTGTCTAGCCTGAGCAATCTTATCCTCCTCTCTTCCTCTCCCCACCATATGGGTCTGAGCAGGTAGCTCAGTGTTCATCCGACCCCAAAGACAAGGCTAGTGTCGCCCTCCCCAACTTTTTCTTTCACTCCCATCTGTATGGGCATGTTGTCAGCTCCTCAGCCGCGGCCCAACGCCCAGTGCGTCCTCTCTTTCTCCCCTCACTTCACTCCTACATGTGGGCTTCTCCTCGGCATTGTGGCCCATCGGGTGGCCTACACCCGCTTCCAGCACTCCCACGAGCAAGCCCAGATAGCAGCCCCCCTTTCCAACCTTAGCCTCTCTCTCAGCCCTTGCACGTAGGCGGTATAGCGACAAGAACCGGGGCAGCCTAGATGACATCCGGTTAGCCTCAGCCCTCAGAGTTCACATAGCAACTAAATCTTCATCTTTGAGAGCAAATGCAAAGGTGACTTATCCAAGGCTAATTAATTAAAATTAATTTTTCGCTAAAGACTAGCCCTTTTCATGCAATGTAACAACCAAGAATTAATTAAAATCAATTTTTTATTAATTTTTTGGGGACCAAAAGTGGGTTAGATTTTCACCATAAATGGGGTAAAGGTTGGAATCCATTCATTCATCCACTCATCCAAGCATCCAATCATTGTGTTGTTAAAAATGTACCGCAAGTGCACGGTGCCAGTTGTAGCCAGCAAAGGCAAGCACGGGTCGTATCCGCAGGGAACTTGGTTTCAAACACCGAATCAACCTTTGACGCTTAATCTAGGCTCAAGTCTAATGAAGTGAGTTTTACTGATTCTATTGAGTCTAAATCAATTATGAAGAGAATCCTGAATTGGGGTTCACCACACTATGATGTTCCTTGGAAAGCAAACTAGGTTATGTAAATTTGCCCACACGATAATTGAAATGGAATGATTACCAATTAAAAGCATCTACGCCTTCTTTCAAAGGTCATTAGACTGATCAAGCTATCCTAGTTATCTACTTTTGTGAAACTAGAATCTCAAGACCACAAGATCATGTAATTTTAATTCCCAATTGCATCCCCAACTACTTTCGTGTCAGGTAATTCAATTGCTCACAAAGCCACTCTAAGTAAAGGATTTAACTTTCGTTAGTCTCTATACCCTAATTAAGAACATGAATTTAACCCTCTCAGGCAATTCATCGAATACCTGGCATGCTAAGTGAGAATTCAATTATACTTTTGGGCGTAGATTCACAAAAACCTAGAACAATAATCTAATTCACATCATAGGGGCTACACCCAATCCAAGATTAAGAATTTAGCCGCTAAACATGATTCTAAACAACATCTCAATCAAGAACATACACATTCCAAGAAATACTAATGCTTGAATTAGAACGTAAAGGAAGGGGAAGAAGAATGTACTCTGTAGAATTTGCAACAGTAATATATCGAAAATGCGTAACTAAAATCCAATCCAAAGCTTTGAATTCAATAACAAGAAGAAAACAAAATCCAAACCCTCCAAGTCACCCCCTTTTTGAGAGAGGAAGGGGAAAAATCAAAAATAGAAGCGCCCCCTACCGTCCTTTGCGAAACTGATTAAATCGCGACAAAATAAGTGACGCACGGTCGTGCCACATACGCACGGGAACACGTGCGTGTCTGGGTAGGCACGGTTCAGGCTCACGGTCGTGCGTTCAGCCGTGCGCAGCTTCGGGCTTCAAGGCACGGCCGTGCGCATACTGCAACTGACCGTGCGCTCCCTGCAATCAGCCGTGCGCCTCCAGATGGTTCTCCCGGGCTTCGTCGATGCTTCGTTCATGTCAGAAATTGATCCCAAAGCGTCATTTTTGGCAAAACCAGCAGGAAACTCCCACTTTCTAGACCTTAGACCTGCAGATCAAGAAATAGGACAACTTAGCGCATAATAGGTCAAGAAAGTGTATTCAACCCCCTTTTTGCTAAGGTTAGTCGAAAGATTATAGGAGAAGAGGGGAAGAATTAGAGTCGAATACGGGCTAAAAATAGTGTAAAATAGAGGCTCATCACGCTCCCATGCTTATCTCTTGCTTGTCCTCAAGCAAGACTACGCTATAAAAGATCAGGGAGGATGGTGGACCTCTAAACACACCCTCTTCAGGAGAAAGTATGGAAGACCGACAAATCATGCTAATCATACAGTGAAGGTGGCAAAGTCAAGGTGCGCAAGACAATTGCAATAAAAATGTATGCAACGTCATCCATGGATCACTTTACCCAAATGAAACACACCACACACCCCAATGTTGAAACACATAGTAGGACATAATCTTCCTCAACAAATGGTGAGTAAGCTAGACTGGTAGGACCTCACTTTAGGGCAAAGTGGAACACTCCTCTTAATGTGTTTGAAATATGTGACAAGGGCACGCTCAATATTCCAACCAATTAGGCAAACTACCATATGCTTGGTAACGTTCTCCACTCTCCACCGTAGGAATGCAATATGCAATGTGTTAATCAAGGGGACTTGCGATAAGGATTTAATGGGGCTAAGGTCAAGGGTGCGAAGTGGAAAAATTTGGAATAGTGGAGCTATTAGTCAAAGACTAGGGAGCAAGAACACTTCCACAATCAACACTAAGATTTCAACCTCACACAAACTTGCGAATCGAGCAACAATCTCGGAAAAACCTCGAAAGAGGAACCAAACAAGCTTATTGCAGAAAGCTTCCACGCTACCCATTTTATTTGCAACTTCTCTTTTTTTCTTTTCTTTTTTTTTCTTCCTTTTTTTTTTGAGAAGCAAAAAGGTTGCTCATGGATAGCGCCGGAAGTAACCAAAAAATCGATTCGCACTTTCCCCAAAATGAGCCACTAGTATTATACCCGCAGTGAAAAATCAAACGCCCGAGAGATACCCAACTAGATTATGGAAATGTCGCCCCACTAGACCTTGATAAGGGTGAAGCAAATATGCATAGGTCAAGTGTGTAATTGGTGTGGTGCAACAACAACGACAGGGGGAAGGGCACAAAGGGCTACCAAGGGTTAATCATGCAACAACGGGTGGCTTTTTGGCTAATGTGGCTACGTGAAGAAAAATTGCCTCAATCATGTCAACACATGCAATTGCTAAATGCAGTTTCAAGGAGAACGAGACCAAGTTCTAGAGATGCTTCATGGAGGAGTCACACATGAAAGGAAGTAGAGACTATATGTAATGAATAGTCATTAGGGTCAAGAATCTCACAGGTAATCCTACCACAGTCAAGTGACTTACTCCAAAGTATGTTCCATTCATCAAGGTCAATCAAGTCAAACCACATGAAACTCAGGGGTAGTTAGCATGCAACACAGGGCAAAGAAACTATGGATGACAAAGACAAACACAATTTGCACAAAATCTCACACCAAGACAAGTCACACCTCAACACACAACCCAACATGATCAATCAATCATCACCCCTTTCAATCTCATCACAAGAGGGGTTTTCTCACACATTTATTAGAAAGCGACAAATCTAACTAAGAAAGCGGTAAAGGATATAAGGGGAAACGAAGAGAACGGCAAGAAGTAGTACCTGAAAATCTTAAGGAGCCCCAACTTGATCATTTCTCCTTTTGCGATGCAAAATCTAACCCTATATGCTCTAATAATGAAAAGATAAAAACAACCTAGTGCAATTATATGAAGTCCTATCTAAATGATGCAAATGCAACATGCCATTCAGCCAATACCCTAAAATCTACCATTTCACCCAGAGAGCAATAAGCTCACCCCCCCATGCTTGAGGTTTTCATGGTCCTCAATGAAAAGGACGCAGAAAAAGGGCAAGGGAAGGGGGAAATGGGAGAGGGGAGTGACACACGTTTTGTGGTGTTTTTTTTTTTGTAGAGCGGCAAATGCCTTGGGTTGCCTCCCAAGAAGCGCTTGTTTAAGGTCCTTGGCTTGACCCTTACCTCCAAATGGTAGACGGTAATGATGCGGGAGGTGGCCTGCGAGAGGTGTAGAAATAGGAAGGAGGATCCTCGGCCTCCTCAGGACAAGCACAGGCGGTTGCGAAGTAGGATGTGAGAGGGACGGCCGCAGAACAAGTGGTAGGGCTGGCAGACAGCATTGGAGATCCCCCATGTCCATCATATATGGCAACCTCAGGAGCAGCATCAAATGGGGAATGTGGGATAGGCTCCTCTGAGGGTGGGGGGAATGATAGGCGCTAAAGGCGGTGCAGGGGGTGAAGGGAAGCTGAAATCCATCCTCTCCCCTCATATAGTGAATGACATGGTGCCTGTCTGCACATCGATCACCGCCCCAACAGTCGCGAGGAATGGACGACCTAAGATGAGTGGGGATGGAAAGTCCTCATCCATGTCAAGAATAATGAAATCGCACGGGATGAGGAACTTGCCCACCTGGATCGGGACATCCTCTAGAATGCCGACAGGCTGCCTGATGGAGCAGTCTGCTAGCTGAATGGTCATGCTGGTGGGCGTGAGGTCCCGTAGTTGCAGCTTCTGGCAGAGAGAGAGCGGCATGAGGCTCACACTGGCGCCCAGATCGCAAAGGGCTCTCTCGATCTGTGTATCCCCTATGCAGCATGGGATAGAGAAGCTGCCAGGATCCTACAGCTTTGATGGTAATTGCCTCGGTAGAAGTGTGCAGCAGGATCCGAAAGTGGGGGTCACTGGAGTAACCCCGGGCTCTCCCTTCTTGGACAGGAGCTCTCGTAAAAACTTGAAGTATGTAGCTGCATTCTTGAGAGCTTCTAAAAAGGGGCGACTGACATAGATTCGGTGTAGGGTTTCCAAGAACTGCGCAAATCTGGGTTCAAGCTGACGTAGCTTGGACCATGCCAGTTGCTGAGGGTAAGGCACTGCGGGCTGGTATGGGTGGGCAGGAGGTGGCAGTCTAGGCTCCCCAGGGAGGCTCAAATTCTCTTCCCTCATCTTCCCCTCAGTTCCTGCAGAATCAGGAACTGTAACGACCTCCTGGAGAACCATCATCGGGCTCTCGACTAACCCCTCTTCCATCGTAGAGATGGCATTGACATGGTGTCGGGGGTTGACGTCTGGCTGGCCTGGAAGTTGCCCTTGAGGTCGGGACAGGAGGCTCACTTGCTGGGCAATCTGGGCTATCTGGGTGTCCATCTTCTTCTGATGGGTGGCCATGGCATCGACCCTGGAGGTCAGCTGATGGATCGACTCCTTAAGAGTCTCATTAGTCATGGTCTGGGTCGCTATGAAGCGCTCCATGAGACTCTCCAGGTGAGATGTGGGTTCAGGAGGTGGAGGGGGTGGAGTGTAGGGGGCTCGATTATGGAAACCGGGTGGCTGGATGTGATTCTGAGGGTGAGGGTTGGGATTTTTGTAGAGAGGGTTCATGTGGCCTTTCCAACCCTGGCTGTAGGTGGTGGGATGGGGGTTATTTGGAGGAGGTGTGGGGTAGGTATGGTACGCGTTGACGTGTTCAATGCTGGAGGGAGCATTGTAACACTCAACGGAAGTGTGGCCCTGTACACCACATGCCTCACAAATGGCATAGATCCCCATGGACGGCCCTGCAGAAGTAGCTGAGGAGGTAGCCACTTTCTCTAATCGCTGTGCGAGGGCGTCCACCCTGCTTGCTAGGAGTGTCACAGTGTTAACTGCGTGCTTGCCACCACCTCTCGTAGGGATGACACTCTCGCTTGCCCAGTGATAGTTATTGGAAGCCATCTCTTCCAACAACGCCTTTACCGCCTCGATAGATTTGCCCATGAGAGCGCCCCCTGCTACGGCATCAACCGTGATCTTCACTGACCGTTCCAACTCATTATAGAAGGTTTGGATTAGGAGCCAGTCAGGAACTCCGTGGTGGGGGCACTGTCGCTGGAGGTCCTTGAACCTCTCCCATGCCTCGTAAAGGGACTCACCATCCTGCTGGGCGAAGGAGGTGATGTCCGTCCTCAGCTTGGCAGTCTTGCCAGGTGGGAAGTACTTGCTGAGGAACGCCTTGGAGAGTACTTCCCAAATGGTGAACGAGTTGGGTTCCTCGTTCTGCAGCCAGTCGCTGGCTCTATCCCGCAGTGAGAAGGGAAAGACCCGCAAGCGGATGGCGTTGGCGGACACCTCGTTCAACTTGATGGTGTCACACTTCGCAAGGAATCTGCGAAGGTGCACGTTGGGGTTTTCTGAGGGGTGCCCGCTGAATTGCTCCCTCTCCACGAAAGTGATTAGTGCGGGGCTGAGCTCGAAATTGTTAGCCTCGATGGCGGGGCTAACAATGGAGGAGGTTATGCCCGATGCATGAGGGAGGGCATAATCTCTCAACACGCGATGATTCTGCTCAGCCATTATGACTTGTGCTTGGTGCCTCTTTCTTGCACCGCTTTAACTTCGGGCGGTGGCTTCGATTTCTGGGTCAAGAGGAGCAAGTGGTTGGCCCCTTTGACTACGCTTGCGCATATAAAGCTAAAAACTACACCGAGCGTAAGCCGGTTGAAGCAAGAGTAAAACAAGCAAGGAGGAAGAGAAAGAGAAAGGGAAAGGGAAAGGAAAAGGGAAAAGAAAAAGGAAAAAGCCTAATCTCAATCATTTAAAATCGCTTCCGATATTGAAAACAAACAAGTTCCCTGGCAACGGCGCCAAAAACTTGTTGTGTTAAAAATGTACTGCAAGTGCATGGTGCCGGTTGTAGCCAGCAAAGGTAAGCACGGGTCGTGTCCGCAGGGAACTTGGTTTCAAACACCGAATCAACCTTTGACGCTTAATCTAGGCTCAAGTCTAATGAAGTGAGTTTTACTGATTTTATTGAGTCTAAATCAATTATGAAGAGAATCCTGAATTGGGGTTCACCACACTATGATGTTCCTTGGAAAGCAAACTAGGTTATGTAAATTTGCCCGCACGATAATTGAAATGGAATGATTACCAATTAAAAGCATCTACGCCTTCTTTCAAAGGTCATTAGACTGATCAAGCTATCCTAGTTATCTACTTTCGTGAAACTAGAATCTCAAGACCACAAGATCATGTAATTTTAATTCCCAATTGCATCCCCAACTACTTTCGTGTCAGATAATTCAATTGCTCACAAAGCCACTCTAAGTAAAGGACCTAACTTTCGTTAGTCTCTATACCCTAATTAAGAACATGAATTTAACCCTCTCAGGCAATTCATCGAACACCTAGCATGCTAAGGGAGAATTCAATTATACTTTTGGGCGTAGATTCACAAAAACCTAGAACAATAATCTAATTCACATCATAGGGGCTACACCCAATCCAAGATTAAGAATTTAGCCGCTAAACATGATTCTAAACAACATCTCAATCAAGAACATACACATACCAAGAAATACTAATGCTTGAATTAGAACGTAAAGGAAGGGGAAGAAGAATGTACTCTGTAGAATTTGCAACAGTAATATATCGAAAATGCGTAACCAAAATCCAATCCAAAGCTTTGAATTCAATAACAAGAAGAAAACAAAATCCAAACCCTCCAAGTCGCCCCCTTTTTGGGAGAGGAAGGGGAAAAATCAAAAATAGAAGCGCCCCCTAGCGTCCTTTGCGAAACTGATTAAATCATGACAAAATAAGTGACGCACGGTCGTGCCACATACGCACGGGAACACGTGCATGTCTGGGTAGGCACGGTTCAGGCGCACGGTCGTGCGTTCAACCGTGCGCAGCTTCGGGCTTCAAGGCACGGCCGTGCGCATACTGCAACTGACCGTGCGCTCCCTGCAATCAGCCGTGCGCCTCCAGATGGTTCTCCCGGGCTTCGTCGATGCTTCGTTCAGGTCAGAAATTGATCCCAAAGCGTCATTTTTGGCAAAACCAGCAGGAAACTCCCATTTTCTAGACCTTAGACCTGCAGATAAAGAAATAGGACAACTTAGCGCATAATAGGTCAAGAAAGTGTATTCAACCCCCTTTTTGCTAAGGTTAGTCGAAAGATTATAGGAGAAGAGGGGAAGAATTAGAGTCGAATACGGGCTAAAAATAGTGTAAAATAGAGGCTCATCACCAATCATTCTCCCATTCTCTCATCTTCCATCTTTAAATATTTAAAGAGTCTTTTGTAAGACAAGATCATTTGGGTTGAGGGATTTAGAAGAAAATAAACTTTGTTGGCTATTTTTTCTCTTCTCTTTTCTTCTCGCCTCATTTGTGAGTTAAATTTGTGAGTTTACACTTACTTTTACCAGTTTTATGTAATTGAATATCAAGTTTGGACATAGAAAATGAAATATACCAATATTGAGAGATGGTTAGACCAACTTCAATGGTATTTTCACTAACTATGGCTGGTTAAACTACTCATGTCTAGGATTAAGATGGATCGTTGACAATAATACTGCTTTAATAACTTCTTTTATTTTTGTATCGTTAATTGCATAATTTTGAGTTTATACTTGATCTTAACCTATTCATGCAAATTATTATTATTGTTTATTCATGTTGATTATAATAGTTTGATTTGTTATCTCAAATGAACACTATACCTTGTAAGCTAATATATATGATGCTATGCAATTCGACTTAAAATTGTAATTGTTAAAACTAAATAATTTATACTAGTAATTAGATGAGGTGTGTCTAACAGGAATTATTCATGCTAAACCACTAGATAAATAATCTCATCTAATAATTATAAACATCTTTTTAATTTATGGCCTAATGCTTGTTGCTTTTCAAGAAACAAATTGAACCCCCCCTTTGAGTTGGTAAATGAATATTTTTGCCATTAGTGAAATCCAAAGTCCTAGATCTTTCTCCTATTTGATTTCTCTCTACTTGGCACAATTGCTTTTCTTTTGTTCCTTTAATCCATATTGATAATTGAACTTCCCACTTGAATTATTCTCTACAATTGGAAAAGTTAAATTCAAAATCACCATTCCTCGTGGGATCAACAACCTATACTCATTGGTCTATAATTGATCTTATGCACTTACAAGTAAAAGAGTTTTAAAACTGAACATAAAATCCACATCAAGTTTTTAGCGTTGTTGCCGGGGATAAATAGTAATTTTTGAATTTCCTCTTCCTTTTATTCTTTTTATTTATTTGTTTATTTTTATTATTTTTTCCTCCTATTCCCTACTAATCTAAAAATTTTATTTCTTTTCTTCATTCTCAGCCCACATCCCTTTTATTTTCAATATCTCATTTTCTTTTATTCTTCAATCCCTCCTAATCTGACCATTTTATTTTTGTTATTTTCATTCCCTTCTAATCTAAGTATTTTTCCCATCCCTCCTAATATAATCTAATTTAACTCTTTTATTTCTATTTTTTTATTTTATCTAATCTAACAATCCCCCTCCCTTTTATTTTCATTTATTCTCTTTTCATTTTTTTTTATTTTTCATTTTCTTTCCCCATTCCCTTTGATCTTTATTCTTTTGTTCATATTTTATTTTATTTTTCTTTTTCTCTTATTTCATTTGGTGGCTATTGTGGTGGTGATCTCATACTATTCTCTTGGTTATTTGTGGTTATGTGTACAATGAATGTTCTTTATGCTTAGATCTTAAACAATACAATCCTGCAATTGAATGTCCTCTTTGTCAAATAAGAGTTAATAAACATGAAATTAAGAAAAAGATGGCTGAAGAACAAACCCCACCACCTAAGTAACTTAAGGAGTATTTTACTCCCACCACTTATGACTCACCTAAAAGAACTCGTATGCCCACTGTTACGAGGCCATTTAAGATTAAACATTCCCTTATCCAAATGCTTCCATCATTTTATGGGCTAGAGTATGAAAATCCTTTCAAGCATATTAGAGATTTGTTCCATTATGTTTTTGAATAATATCTCTGATGATGGTCTTCGTTTGTGGCTTTTTCCTTTCTTTTTAAAGATAAAGCTAAAGTTTGGTTGGATACTATGACAAATATTACCACTTGGGATCAAATGCAAAAGGAAATCTTTAAAAAGCTTTTCTTTATTAGTAAACTGACTGCCTTAAGACATGCCATAACCACGTCACAAAATAAAAATGAGTAATTACATGAAAGTCAAGAAAGGTTTAAAGAGTTGTTGTGAAATTATCCTCCCCATAAGGTCTCTATGTGGCAACTCGTTTAGAGTTTTTATTCTAGCTTAAATAAGCACCATAGGTAGATGGTTGATGCATCGTGTAGTAGTAGTTTCTTGTATAAAACCCCTGAAAAAGCTTGGAAATTGTTTAAACATTTGAGTGAAAATTCACATTTGCATGCTACTTCTTTACATTTTGATTTGCCTAGGCAATTCGAAAGTAAATGGGAATTTATGAGATTTCACATTCAATTGACCTTTCTAGTGCAGTCGATGCTTTAACTAAGAAATTTGATCAATTGTTGGGCATGAGCAAAGTGTCTAATTGCCCTTCTATGCAAAATGTGTGTTCGATTTGTGCTAGTCCCATGCATGCTTCTGTTGATTGTCCTTGTGTTGGTAAGCCTGTTTGTGTGACTAAATAAGTGAAGCTGCCCAAGGATTTCCACCATCTAATAATCCTTATTCGAACACTTTTAATCATGGTTGGAGGAATCATCCTAATTTTTCATAAAGGTCTCAAAATGTACAGAATCCTCAAGCCCAGTGTAGCAAACCTACCCCTCCTGGTTTTCAAAACTAGAGATATGCTCATGCTCCTTCCCAGGAAGCTCCATCTAGGAGCTCTAATATAGACAGGGCAAATTCTACTCTTGGTACCTTGACTTTTGTTATGCAAACTGTAGATTCTAAGATTCAAGGAATTGAGACTAAAGTGCATATTGTTGATTCTCACTCACAATTAATAGCTAAGTTAGAAACCCAACTTGGGTAACTTGCCATCACTATAGGTAAAAGAGAAGGAAAACATCCAAGTCATGCCATACAGAATCCTAAAGGCCAATAATTTGAACAATTGAAAGCGTTAATGATTCTTAGGAGTGGTAAAGAAGTAGATAATAAGGTGAGTGACAAGGAACATGATAAGGATGAAGGATTTAAGACCATTGAGAATGACATTGAGTTTAAAAAAGAGATGACTCATCCCTTTCCCCTGTTGTGTTTGACCCAACTGTCTCATATAAGCCAAGGATTCCTTACCCTTAAGCTCCGGATACACCATTCCTTTCTAGGAAATACAAACAAAGAGATGACATCCTAAAGACTTTTAAGCAAGTTAAGGTTAATCTTCCCCTCTTGTGTGCAGTTAGACATATCTTGGCTTATGCTAAGTTCCTTAAAGACATGTGCACTTTTAAAAGAAAATATAAAGATAACAAGTCTAAAAAGGTTCTTCTAAGTGAACAAGTGAGCTCAATTTTGAAATTTGACACTCTACCTAATCACAAAGATCCCGGTGTCCCTACCATTTCATGTTATATTGACAATCACAAAATTGAAAGGACGCTTTTGGATTTGGATTCTAGTGTTAATTTGACAACATATTCTGTTTATTAGAGTTGGGATTGAGTGAACTTAAACCTTCCAACTATACCTTTCAGCTTGCTCATAGGTTAGTTAGGACTTCTATAGGGAAGATAGATGATATATTGGTTCAAATAGATAAAGGATTCTTTCCTGTTAACTTTATTGTATTGGACATGGACCCTAGTCATACTTCTAAGTAAATCCCTCTTATTTTAGGATGTTCCTTCCTAGCCACAGCTAATGTCACTGTTAATTATAGGTTGGGAGTGATGTATGTCTTGATCATGAACATGAAGGCCAGACTTAATATTTTCAAAGCTTCTTTTCAACCTGTGTTTGAAGAAGAATCTATTGCATCTTTATTGATGTGTAAAATGATTGAAGAAGCTTCACTTGCTATTATGTGCAACGATCCCTTGGGAACCTATCTTTCCCATTGGGATTTGAGATTGCTTAACTTAGGAAGTACAACATATGAGATGGATTCTGATCTTGATTCCATTCCTCATCTTGAGTCTTCCTCATAGGTCTCTACTTACAAGCCTCTTCCCCCTTTGGCTAGTTCTCCTATGCCACTTTCTGTTATGTCTCTACCTAAACTTGAGTTAAAACATCTCTTGCATTTACTCATTTGTGTGTTTCTAGGCCCTAAAGAGACCCTACTTGTCACCCTATCTTCTTTTTTTCCCTTATGATCAAGAGAAAGAGTTGATTAGTGTCTTATATGATCATAAGGGTACTATTGGTGATCAGTTGTTGATTTGAAAGGGATTAGTCCCGCTATTTGCATGCATAGAATTCATTTAGAGGATGATGCAAAACCTGTTAGGCAAATGCAGCGTATACTGAGTCCCCACCTAAAAGAAGTTGTCTAGAAAGGAATAGTAAAAGTTTTAGATGTAGACATTATCTACCTTATTTCTAATAGTCAATGGGTTAGTCCACTTCAAGTGGTCCCTAAGCAATTTGGCATAACTGTGATAAGGAATAATAAATGTGAATTGATTCCTACTAGACATACCATAGGGTGGAGTATGCATTGATCACATAAAGCAGATTCTATAAATAGAAAGTACAATTTTCCCCTTTCCTTCATTAATGAAATTTTAGAAAAATTAGCTAGATAAAGTTTCTATTGCTTTCTAGATGGGTACTCTGGTTACAACCAAATACATGTCTATCTTGAGAACCAAGATAAAATCACTTGTACATGCCTTTTGGATACATTTGCCTATCGGATGATGCCTTTTGGGCTGTATAATGCACTTTCCGCATTCCACAGATGCATGATGGCCATATTTTTTATTATATTGATAATTTTGTGGAGGAGTTTATGGATGATTTCTCTATTTTTGGTTCTTCTTTTGATGTGTGTCTTGCTAATCTGTCCACTGTGCTGCAAGATGTAAAGTAGTGAATTTGGTCTTGAATTGAAAAAAGAGTCATTTCCTCATCCAAGAAGGGATTGTGTTGGGTCACAAAGTGTCTAAAAAGGGAATTGAGGCTGATAAAGTCAAGATTAATCTGATTTCTAATCTGTTGTACCTTCTTCTATGAAGTAAGTCAGATCTTTCCTTGGTCATGCTGGTTTCTATAGGAGATTTTTTAAGGATTTTAGTATAGTGGCTCTCCCACTTACTAATCTCCTTATTAAAGATGCTCCTTTTGTGATTGATGACCCTTATGTAAAAGCTTTTGAAAAGCTTCAGTCTTTATTGGTGTTAGCCCCTATTGTGCAGCCCCCAGACTTTTCTCTTTCGTTAAATATTATGTCTGATGCACTTTATTTTGCTATTGGGAATGTTTTGGGTCAAAAGGTGAATAGAATGTCGCATTTAATTTATTATGCTAGTAGAACTCTAACTAATGTTTAAAAGAATTATTTAACTACTAAAAAAGAGTTGCTAGCTGTACTGTTTGGACTTGATAAATTCCGTTCATACTTTCTGTGTTCAAAAGTGATTGTGTTTATTGATTGTGCTATATTAAAACGCTTATTGGTAGGGTTGTTCATCGGTCTAGGATCGAACCAAACCCAAGACCGGTTAATGCCAATTTTGTGGACCGAGAACCGAACTGGTCCAAAGTCGGTCCAAACCGGACCGACTTTGGACCGATTCTTCAAGGCCCAGATTTAAATGATTTAATGAAATGAAGAATGGGCTGGTGTTCACTTTAAATAATGAGCTGCTACTAATTACTTGTAGTCCACAACAAATATTGAAGTTACTCCAATTTAGACTAGGAAACTTAGGAGTTCAATTGACTTGAATTAAACCAATTGACTTACCAACTTACCAAACTAATGCAACCAAAATACTAATCTAAAGCAACCCCCAAGGTAAAAAGTTTAATACAACAAACTAAACTTAAAAGTTAATTACATGTTCAAAGTTTTAAATGTTCCACTACATGCTCTTTTCTCAAAGTGACTCAATCTTCAAACCAATGTGATTCCTAAACTTGAATCCAATGTCTTAGACTTGGAGAAGGATTTGCTTCTAGCAACTTGCCCTTCTCTCAAATGTTCAGCTAATTGCTCAAGTAGCATATGAAATAGATAAAAATATGGAGTTAGTAAATATAATGATAATAATATAATGTAAAATAAACACCATAAAAAGAACAAAAGTTACCTCAATATTAAATGTTCAAAGCATCATCGACATCAATCACATTATGTTGAATACTCAGTTTACCAAGATCTAAAATATACACAATAAAAATACAAAAATTAAAAGTTAGAACATGTAAATATGCAATCATATTAATAAATAAACAAAATAGAAAAGAAATGAAAAATTGAACATTGCCCTTATCAAGATCTCCTAATTCATCAAAATAGTCATCCATATCCAATCTACTGCTCAGCCGAAACCAATCTTGTGTACATGTAAGAGCTTGGACCATATTTTTACAATCAAACCCAACAAAATTCATACGTTAACAAAATATAAATAAGTTAAAAAATTATAATACAATACAAAGAAATATACTAATTAAATCAATTACCTTTGGGTTTAAAGAAGTTCTAAATGAATCAAGAGTACGTCTTACTGCAGTAAACGCTGACTCCGATGCAATCGTAGAAGCAAGCACGACCAATACATCACGAGCCATACGAGCAACCATGAAATATTGAGGATCATGTACTTTCCACCATCGCAACACATCATCCCCTACTTCATCCTCTTCAAGTCCCTCATTTAGGTAGTTTTGCAACTCTGTCTTGAGATTCCTCTTCCTCAATTTGGCCCCTTTAACTTTTTTCTTAATTGTTGTGCATAAGAGGCAGCTCCACTACATGCATTATCCTTCTCAACTTCAGGTTGTGAGCCACTACTTTGCCTACTTTGAGGAGTCAATGGCTTGCACAATTGCTAATACTCATCAAACAAAGCTTCTAATTTCTCTCTTACTTTCAAAACTATAACACTACCTTGTGCTTTACCAAACAAATCACAAAGGGAAACCTTAAGGCCCACCAACTTGTACCTAGGATCAAAGAATTGCAGCAAGATACACCAAAGGATTCATTTCTCTGGTGTGCCGTAGTAGTTGTAATATTTCATCCTCACCCTCTTGGTCATTTGTTTAAAATTTGTGACTCTAGATCCAATCTCTTTAATCTCATCACTTTCTTCATCATTAGCATCAATGATCCCAACAACTTGCTCCAAGTGTTTTAGCACAGTATGAATAGCCACAATCTCAAGAAAAGGCAGGTTGGATGTCACATATGAAGTAATAGACAAACGCAAAGTAATATTATAAAAAACCCTCCAAAAAACTAAAAAGTGTTTAACCTATTTCCAATCATTAGAGTTAGGAGGTCTATCTACATCATCATCTTTTACCAACTCCACATTATAATAAGGGTCTCTTTTGCTATACTTTGTGAATGCAGGCTCACACACTAAAGCAATGCTAAGCATCTTATAAGTGGAGTTCTATCTAGTGGGAACATCAAGAGACAAAGAAGTCTTATCTCAATTTTTTCTGTAACTGCACATTCTTGTAATCTTTGCAACCTACTAGCCTAATAAACTTCACAGCAGCTCGAACACACTTAATTGACTTCCCAATAACCTTTAACCCATCCTGTACAACCTAATTAAGTATGTGAGCAACACACCTAACATGTAAGAATTCCCCACTAGAAAAAAGAAAATGACCATGTCAATTTAACTCACAATAAGGGATGTACAAGCAGTTCCATTGCTCCCAACATTATCAATAGTAGTAGTGTATAGTTTAGATGCTAAATCCCAATCCTCTAAGCACTTTCCAATAACAAGAGTAATACCATCACCTTTATAACTAGAAATAGCACAAAAATTCAATATTTTCTTATGCAATTTCCAATCATGTCAATAAAGTGTGCAATTATAACCATATAGTTAATCCTTTGAAGTGAAATCCATGTGTCTGTTGTCACATGCATCCTTTGACATGAATGTGTAAGGTATTCTTTTAATTTCACCCTTTCATCCACATATATGTAATAAATGTCTCTTACAATGGTAATGCATGAAGGCATATTAGGTGAAGGGAAACAAACAGACATCATTAGTCTAAATCCAACATTTTCAACAAACCTAAAGGGAAACTCATCAATTATGATCATTTTGGCTATAGATTTCCTTGCCTCATGAGGGTTTAATACCCATGCCTTCAATCTAACTTATCCCTCATTGTTTTGGGCCTTCCCAAAACCGACTTTGTGTCTATTTGCTTTGATTATTTGGGTTTTCAAGGAACTTTAGAAAATGATTTTTCAAGTTGTTTGTTTCATTCTCTCTCTCTCTCTCTCTCACTCTCTCTCACTCTCTCTCTCACACACACACACACACACACACACACACACATCATGCTACTTTTACACACACACCCCCTCTCCACTCACTCACACACACACACACACACACACATCATGTTACTTTAAAAAATAAAAATACAAAATTTACATTTCTAGAACAAGCTGTAAGGGACTCCGTGATGACAAATCTAATAAAAAATTTGAGTTCAAAAGTACACTTACACTTGAAAATAACAAAGGAATGAAAGGACATTGATATAATTGAAATGAAAGGAAAGCGGATTAAAAGAAAACCCAGAGTTCCTATTTTGATTAGTGTTTCGCAATCGTATTTGGACCATAGAAAGGTTCAGTAGTTCTAAGGCTATTTCACAATCATATGTAATTGCTTCGAACAATCATTATAGTTGCATAACCTTATCACTTATAATATACCAATTACCATAACAATAAAATTGGTTCTCACCACAATCATATGTAATTGCTTCAAACATTCATTGTTTGGAATCATGACAGTGAGCTATTTTACGAAATGCTAGGCTTATTTACAAAAAGCACAATAGGTTACATTATGTAGGAGTTAGAATCATGATTCCCACCACAACCACGTAGATTCTAAGCTCTAAGGATTTCCTGTCCCCTCTAATCCTCTCTGTGAATCAAAGAGCTCAACTTAAACGAGAATCCACTTATCCGCAAACCCAATTTAGTAAGAAGCCAACAAATAAAACAAAAATAAGAGACCAACCCCAACCATAACAAGCATCTGAGACTCTGGGAAAATTCTTACATGCAAACGTATGTATCTAGCACGGTACACACCATGAAGTCGTGTAGTAGATGTGCACTTGATATGTTGTAGTGTATCGTTTTTTTCCCGTAGTAGTGTACCTTTCTGTTATGCAGTGTGTCTTTTTCTTCCTGCAGTGTACCCTTTGATTTTTACATTGTATATTTTTTTATCTATAGTGTATCTTTTCTTGTCTGCAGTGTATCTTTTGTTCATTGTAATGTAACCTTTTCTAGTTGGGTGGGTTGCAAAATTATGAAAATGCTTGTCAGATTGAGGGAAATAAAAAAGGGGTTGGCCCAATTATATGATACCTCTTATATAGATATGTACCTAAGCATGGTGCATATGTTTGTACCTTAGAATTACTGGAGACTTTGAGTAGTGATTTATAATTTTCATACTCAAAAGCATTGGAAATTATAATCTTTATCAAATTATTTGCAGGTGACTTATTCGAATATTGCCATATGGGTTTAAAACCGTCAACCATGTTTGTTTATAAGCCTCACTCAGTCACTCAACAAAAATTCATATGTATACCAATAATTCCAACAAGATCAATGCAGTAAAATAGAGAGGGAGATTGAGAACACTATGCTGAGTGCATAATCTGTCGACGGTTGATTGGTAGTCTGGTGCCTGGATATGTAAACGACTAAGCCTGGATAGTCTGGATGTGTGAGAGACTGAACGAGAGGATGAGCGAGTGACTAAGAGAGAGGAAGACAGGATGTGAGGGCAAGAGCCGAGAGGAAGGGAAGTAGCCGTGGCCCGAGAGGAAGGGAAAGGAACGTAGGCTAGATAGTGGACAATGAGCGATGAGTGGGTGAACAGTCCTAACTTGCTAGGCAAACTAGTGGCTAGCAACGTATGAAATTGAAAGGTAAAACTCAAAAAAAAAAAACCCTAAATCTAACCGTTCAACGGTCTAGTCTGTTGGTCTACCTGGTCCAGACCTGGACCGGACAAAAGAGCGAATCTGGAAAAAGACAGGACCGATGATCGGACCGACTTACCACAGTTTGGTCAAGTCTAGGCTGGTCCTCGGCCTAGTCTAGCTGTGGATCGAATAATGAACAATCCTACTTATTGGCTAAGAATGACACTAAACAAAGACTTATTAGATGGATTTTGTTACTTTAAGAGTTTGACATGGAGATAAAAGATAGGAAAGGTTCTGAAAATTCAGTTGCCGACTACTTGTCTAGGATCTTTACCAAGTATACTGATGACTTAGTTGAATTTTTCTGACCACTTTCCTAATAAGTAGCTGTTTACTGTGTCACATGGCCCTATCCCTTGGTTTGCTCACATTGTGAACTACCTTGCCACTGGAAAGATTCCTCTTCACTGGTCCAAACAGGAAAACGATAGGTTCTTTTCACAAATAAGACATTACTGTTAGGAAGACCTTATCTTTTCAAACATTATATCCATATTCTTCTTCCTTATTTACATGTCTCATTAATATGAAAAGACACCAATTTTGACAGGCAGACATGAAAAGACACAATCTTTGGCTTAGGAGGGATCAATTCGAATAAGAAATACCAGAAAAACTACTCACCACGAACTGTGGAGGGTACTACAAACAGACTGTGGTCCCCATTGCCTATTTTTTAGCCAAGCCAGAAAATGGTTCCAAGTAATGGGCACCTTGTGGTGGCCACCACGACCCACGATGCCATGCCACGGGCACCCTGTGGTGGTTACCACGACCCGTTGATAATTCATATTTTATATATAATTTTCTCCTTTATTTTACCTACTTTTAAGTCTTTGAAATATATTTTTATGAGTAAGTGATGCATATTTTATGAAATTGTCAGGTAAAAAAATAAAGTAGAAGAATTTGGATGAAGATGATCAATTCTACTCAGATCTGCCACAAGTGCAAAGCAAGCCCAAAAGAAAAGGAAAAAGAAAAAAAGAAAAGAAAGAAAGAAGAAACAAAGGTCCTAGTTTGGCCCAATCCACCAATCTTCTCACAGTAACCCATCAGCTCTACATCAACCAAGCTGCTCCATTTTCCAAGTGCTCCCATTTTCCCACATGGCTAATTCTTAACCTAGTCAAATGCCATTAATCAAAATTAATATTATACTTATGACTAGCCATGACCATGCATGTAACATCCCAAATTAATTGGAATTGATTTTCATTAATTTTGGGGGTATCCTAAGGGGTTGGATTTTCACTATAAAAAGGGTTCAAGGTTGAGGGAAAAAGGATCCACACACTCACACTCATACATTCATCCATTCTCTCTCTCATTCTTCCATGTTCTATCTTCTATTTTTTTAGAGAGTTGAGAGAGTCTTTGTAAGACAAGATCATTTGGGTTGAGGGGTTAGGAAGAAAATAAGCTTTGTTAGCTATTTTTTCTCTTCTCTTCTCATCTCATTTGTGAGTCAAATTTGAGAGTTTACACTAAGTTTTCATAATTTTGTGTAATTAAGTACAAAGTTTGGACATAGGTTGTGAAATATACTAATTTCAATGGTATTTTTCTTAACTATGGCCGGCTAAACTACTCATTTTTAGGACTATGATGGATCCCTGGTAATAATATTCTTTTGCTAATTTCTTAAGGGGTTATATTTGTCTCTTTTGCATAATCTTGAGTTTATATTTGATCATCATCTACCTATGCATCTTAACACTAATGTTTAATCATGTTGATGACATTAGTTTAATTTGCTATCTCAAAAGAATATTAGACCTTATAGGCTAATATGATGATTATGCAATTTGGGCTTAAAATTATAGTTGTTTAAATTGAATAATTTATGCTAGAAATTAGATGAGTTATGTCTAAAAAGAATAATTCATGCTAAACCACTAGATAAATTATGTCACTTTATAATTATAATAATCTTTTTAATTCATGGCCTAATGCTTGTAGCTTAGGTTGAACAAGAGACAAATTAAATCCCCATTCGAATTAGTAAATCAATATTGGCATCAAAGGTGAAATCTAAAGTCCTAGAACTTTCTCCTATTTGATTTCTCTCTACTTTACTACTTATTTGCTCTTCATCTTGTTGGTCAATTTATATTCATAATCCAACTCTAAAATTAAATTATTCTTTATAATCGGAAAGGTAAATTTTAAAAATCGCTATTGTTCCTCGTGGGATCGACACCCTATACTCGCTAGTCTACAATTAACCTTATGCAGTTGCAAGTAAAAAGAGTTTTAAAACTATATATAAAATCCACATCAAGTTTTTGGCGCCATTGTTGGGGAACGAATAGTGATTTTTGAATTTTTTTTTCCTTTTATTTTTTGATTTTTGTTTTCCCTTCCCTGCTAATCTAACAATTTTATTTATTTATTCTCCACCCTTTCCCTTTTATTTTTATTGTTTCATTCTCCAATCCCTGCTAATCTAACCATTTTATTTTTTGTTCTTCCCTCTCCCATCTAATCTAACTATTTTCCCTCTGCCTTCTAATCTAATCTAACTTTTTTTAATTTTATTTTTCTTATTTTATTTATTGTACCTAATCTAACAATCCTCTTCCCTTTTATTTCTTTTGTTCTTTTCATTTAATTTTATTTAATTTCGTTTATTTTGTTTTTTTTATCCCCCTTCCCTTTTTTTATTTTTATTTTTTTTCCTTCTTATCTCTCTCTTCTCTTTTCTTTTTATTTTTGTTTGGTGACTATTGTGGTGATTTCATTCTTTTCTCTTTGTTGCTTGTTGGTATATGCTTGGTAAACGTTCTTTGTGCTTTGATCTTGAACCATACAATTCTAAAATTGAACGCTCTCTTCGTAAGATAAGAGCTAAGAAAAAGGAATCTAAGAACGAGATGACTGAAGAACAAAACCCACCACCTAAGCAACTTAAAGAGTATATTACCCTCGCCACCTATGACTCACCAACTAGAACCCGTATGCCCACTGTTACGGTGTCATTTGAGATTAAACATTCTCTTATCCAAATGTTATCATCGTTTTATGGGCTAGAGTCTGAAAATCCTTTCAAGTATGTTAATGCATTTTTAGAGATTTGTTCCACTATGTTTTTAAATAATATTTCTGATGATGCTCTTCGCTTGCCTCTTTTTCCTTTTTCTTTAAAAGATAAAGCTAAACCTTGGTTGGACACTAAGACAAATATCACCACTTGGGATCAATTGCAAAAGGAATTCTTGAAAAAAAATTTCTCCATTGGTAAACTGACCGCCTTAAGACGTGCTATAACCACCTTCTCACAGAATAAAAATGAGCAATTGCATGAAAGTTGGGAAAGGTTTAAAGAATTGTTGCGATGTTGTCCTCACCATGAGGTACCTATGTGGCAACTTGTCCAGAGTTTTTACTCTGGTTTAGATGAGCATAATAGACAAATGGTTGATGCATCATGTGGTGGTAGTTTCTTGTACAAAACTCCTGAAGAAACTTGGGAATTGTTTAAACATTTGAGTGAAAATTCACATTTGCATGCTACTTCCTCACATTCTGATTTGCCTAGGCAATTAGGAAGTAAAAGGGGCATTTATGAGGTTTCACATTCAGTTGACCTTTCTAGTAAAGTTGACGCTTTAGCTAAGAAATTTGATCAATTGTTGTGCATGAACAAAGTGTCTAATGCCCCTTCTATACAAGATGTGTGTTCGATTTGTGCTAGCCCCATGCATGCTTCTGTTAATTGTCCGTGTATTGGTAAGTCTGATTGTATGACTGAACAAGTGAATGTTGCCCAAGGATTTCCTCCATCCAACAATCCTTATTCTAATACCTATAATCATGGTTGGAGGAATCATCCTAATTTTTCATGGATGTCTCAAAATGTTGAGAATCCTTAACCGCAGTCTTACAGACCTACCCCTCCTGGTTTTCAAAACCAGATATATGCTCCTTCCTCTTCCCATCAAGCTTCATCTGGGAGCTCTGATATCAACAAGGTACTTTCTGCTCTTGATACCTTGACTTCTGTTGTGCAAAATATGGATGCTAGGGTCCAAGGAATTGAGTCTAAAATGCATATTGTTGACTCCCACTCACAATCCATAGCTAAGTTAGAAACCCAACTTGGGCAACTAGCCATAGCTGTAGGAAAAAGAGAAGAAGGAAAACTTCCAAGTCACCCCATTCAAAACCCTAAAGGCCAACAATTTGAACAATTAAAAGCTGTAATGGTTCTTAGGAGTGGTAAAGAAGTAGATAACAAGGTGAGTGAGAAGGAACATGATGAAGAGGAAAGACTTAAGACCATGGAGAGTGACCTTGAATGTGAAAAGGAAAATGAACCAACCCCTTCTCCTATTGTTTTGGACCCCACTATGACATATGAGCCAAGGGTTCCTTACCCTCAAGCTTTGGATGCATCGTTCCCTTCCAAGAAAGACAAACAAAGAGATGACATCCTAGAGACCTTTAAGGAAGTTAAGGCCAATCTTCCCCTTTTGGAAGCGATTTTAAAAGAAAATCTAAAGATGACAAGTCTAAAAAGGTTATTCTAAGTGAATAAGTGAGTTCGATTCTGAAATGTGATACTCCACCTAAGTTCAAGGATCCTAGTGTCCCTACCATTTCATGTTTTATTGGCAATCACAAAATTGAAAGGGCGCTTTTGGATTTGGGTTCTAGTGTCAATTTGATACCATATTCTGTTTACTTAGAGTTGGGATTAGGAGAGCTGCAACCGTCCAACTGTACCCTTCAGCTTGCTGATAGGTCGGTTAGGACTCCTAGGAGGCGAATAGATGATGTCTTGGTGCAAATTGATAAAGGATTCTTTCCTGTTGACTTTGTTGTATTGGACATGTACCCTAGTCATGCTTCTAAACAGATCCCTCTTATTTTAGGACGTCCCTTTCTAGCCATAGCTAATGCTACCATTAACTGTAGGTTGGGAGTGATGGATGTCTCGGTCATGAACATGAGGGTTAGGCTTAACATTTTTCAAGCTTCCGCTCAACCTGTGTTTGAAGATGAATCTGAATGCTTCTTTGTTGATGTGATTGATGAAATAATTGAAGAGGCTTTACCTGCTATTCTGAGTAATGATCCCTTGGACATCTGTCTTTCCCATGAGGATTTGAGATTGTTTGACTTAGGAAGTATGATAGGTGAGATGAATTCTACTTTTGACTCCACTCCTCATCTTGAGTCTTCCTCCTAGGTCTCCACTTATGAACCTCTTCCCCCATTGGCTAGTTCTCCTGTGCCACCTTCTGTTGTATCTCCACCTAAACTTGAGTTGAAACCTCTCCCTGATTCACTCAAGTATGTGTTTTTAGGCCCCAATGAGACCCTACCTGTTATTATATCCTCTCTTTTATCCTGTGATCAAGAGGAAGAGTTGATTCGTGTCTTATCTGATCATAAGGGTGCAATTTGGTGGTCAGTTGCTGATTTGAAAGGGATTAGTCTACAATTTGTATGCACAGAATTCATTTAGGGGACAATGCTAAATCTGTTAGGTAAATGCAATGTAGACTAAACCCCCACATGAAAGAAGTTGTTCAAAAAGAAGTTGTAAAGATTTTAGATGCAGGCATTATCTATCCTATTTCTGATAGTCAATGGGTTAGTCCCGTTCAAGTGGTCCCTAAGAAATCTGGCATAACTGTGGTTAAGAATAATGAAGGTGAACTAATTCCCACTAGACAGACCACGGGGTGGAGGGTGTGCATTGATTATGGGAAATTGAATTCTGTCACAAGAAATGACCATTTTCCCCGCCCATTCATTGATCAAATTTTGGAAAAGTTAGTTAGACAAAGTTTTTACTGCTTTCTAGATGGGTATTCTGGTTACAACCAAATACCTGTCTATCCTGAGGACCAAGAGAAAACCACATTTACATGCCCATCAAGTACCTTTGCCTACCGAAGGATGCCTTTTGGGTAGTGTAATGCACCTTCCACATTCCAGAGATGTATGATGACATATTTTCTGATTATATTGATAATTTCATGGAAGTGTTTATGGACGATTTTTTCGTTTTTGGTTCTTCCTTTGATGTGTGCCTTGCTAATTTATCCATTGTGCTGAAAAGATGTGAAGAAGTGAATCTTGTTTTGAGTTGGGAAAAGAGTCATTTCATGGACCAAGAAGGGATTGTTTTGGGACATAAAGTGTCCGAAAAAGGGATTGAGGTTGATAAAGCCAGGGTTGATCTGATTTCTAATCTGCCAGTGCCTTCTTCTGTGAAGCAAGTCAGATCTTTCGTTGGTCATGTTGGTTTCTATAGGAGATTTATTAAGGATTTTAGTAAAGTGGCTCGCCCACTTACTAATCTTCTTACCAAAGATGCTCCTTTTGTGATTGATGAGTCTTGTGTGCAAGCTTTTGAAAAGCTTCGATCTTTGTTGGTGTCAGCCCCTATTGTCTAGCCCCTTGATTTTTCTTTTCCATTCGAGATCATGTGTGATGCATCTGATTTTGCTATTGGGGCTGTTTTGGGTCAAAGGGTGAATAGAATGCCTCATGTCATATACTATGCTAGTAGAACTCTCACTGATGCTCAAAAGAATTATTCTACTACTGAGAAAGAGTTACTAGCTGTAGTATTTGCACTTGATAAATTTCGTCCATACCTTTTGTGTTCTAAAGTGATTGTGTTTACTGATCATGCTGCATTAAAACACTTATTGGCTAAGAATGACACTAAGCCAAGACTCATTGGATGGATTTTGTTGCTCCAAGAGTTTGATATTGAAATAAAAGATAGGAAAGGTTTTGAAAATTCTATTGCCGACCACTTATCTAGAATCTTTATTGAGCATACTGATGACTTAGTTGGCTTTTCTGACCACTTTCCTGATGAGCAACTATTTGCCGTGTCACGTGCCCCTCTCCCTTGGTTTGCTCACATTGTGAACTACCTTGTCACTGGGAAGATTCCCCCTCACTTGTTCAAACAAGAGAAAGATAGGTTCTTCTCACAGGTAAGACATTAATATTGGGAAGATCCTTATCTTTTCAAACATTACCCTGACCAAGTTGTCCATAGGTGTGTCCCCGAGAGTGAAATCCATAGTATTCTCACCTTTTATCATTCTTATGCTTGTGGTGGTCACTTTGGAGGTCGTCAGACAGCTGCTAAAGTCCTACAGAGTGGGTTCTTTTGGCCCACTCTGTTTAGAGATGCTCACCAATTCTGTCTTGCTTGTGAGCGTTGTCAACGTACGGGTGCCCTGTCCCGTCGTGATATGATGCCTCTTTCCCCTATTCTGATTATTGAGATATTTGATGTGTGGGGCATTGATTTCATGGGTCCATTTCCCCAATCTTTTGGCTTTGTTTACATATTGGTTGCTGTTGATTATGTGTCAAAATGGGTGAAAGTGCAGGCTATTAGGACCAATGACCACAAGGTTGTGGTTAAGTTTGTGAAAGAGTGCATTTTCTGTCGGTATGGTACCCCTAGAGCTCTTATTAGTGATGGAGGTAGTCTTTTTTGTCATCGATCTTTTGAGGCTTTGCTTAGAAGGTATTCTGTGACTCATAAAGTAGCTACTCTTTATCATCCTCAGACTAGTGGTCAAGTTGAGGTGTCTAATCGTGAGATCAAGTCTATACTTGAGAAAATGGTTCGACCCGATAGGAAAGATTGGACTTTGAGATTGCATGATGCTCTTTGGGCCTACCGTACTACTTTTAAGACTCCCATTGGGATGTCTCCTTACCGGCTTCTTTTTTGTAAGGCTTGTCATTTGCCAGTTGAATTAGAACACCGTGATTTTTGGGCTATTAAAGATTTTAATTTTGATATGAAGTAAGCACGTTCTAACCGTAGGCTTTAATTGAATGAATTAGATGAATTGCGTAATGAAGCCTATGAGAATGCTAAGATTTAGAAAGCCAAAACCAAAGCTTTTCATGATAAAATGATTTCTCGTAAATCTTTTGAACCTAATCAGAAGGTTTGGCTTTTTAACTCTAAGCTTAAGCTATTTCCTGACAAGTTGAGATCTAGATGGGATGGTCCTTTTGTTGTCCAATAAGTGTTTCCCTCTGGGGCGGTCCGAATTTTGGATCCCCAAGATGGTAGAGTTCTCATGGTTAATGGTCAACGTTTGAAACCTGTTGCGACTCATGATATTAACCCTGGTTTGATTGAATCCGTCAACTTGGTCGACCCTGTCTACTATGATTAGTGGGTAAGGCATTGTCTGGCTGAAGACATTAAACTTAGCGCTTATTGGGAGGCAACCCAATCGTTTTAGGTGATTTTGAGTCCTTTATTTTCATTTATTTATTATTATTTTTTTTCTATCAAGGTGTGCTTGTGTTTTTAAGTGTGATTCCTCACTTGGTTTTTGGCTTTTGAGGTTGGTGATGGCTGTGAAGGTGTTTTGGGAGTGTGATTGCTTAACTTACATGGAAACAACTTTCCTCATGCTATCAGGTTGTATTGCTCTTCTCTCCATTTTCCTTTATCTTATTGTTTTCAACATTGAGGACACTGTGAGGTCCAGGTGTGGGGGGAAGGCAAAATGAAATTTTTTTGAGAAAGATTGAACTTGAAAATTTGTGGGTGAATTTGATTTTGGGAAGAGATTGAGTGTCCTAATTGTGCATGTCTTATGCCTATTATGTGGATTTGATTCATGTGACCCATATTCACTAGAGATTATTTCTAGCTTTGATTAGTTGAAGGCCAAAATTTATGCTGTGCTAATGCCACTATGTAGTCGATTTTGAGTATGAGTTGTAATCCCATTTGCAATGTCGTGATGAGTATTCGATACGCGTTGAGTTCCCCATTGACTTTTCAATTCAAAAAAATTAAATAAATTAAATTAATTGAGTTCTGATTTCGGTACCAATGTTCAGGTCCTATCTTTATCCATATCTTTAATTGTCTAAATATGTATTAAGTGCTTATCTGAGTGTTATCTTTATTCATATCTTTATCCACTCAAGAAAGTACATGAAATCAAGTAACTTCTGAAAACCTCCCTCAAAAAAGAAAAAGAAAAAAAAGTGCTCAAACTTTCAAAAAGAGAGGAAAAAGAGAAAAAAAATTGATTTGGCATTGGGGACTCGATTATGAAAAATGCTTTTGTGATTTTTGTTATGTGGGGTGAAATTTTGTGCTTGTGGTTTGTTACATGGTTTTGTTGTGTACTTAATTTGCTTGAATCTTGGCCTATTGACTTGATTGGAACTGGAAATATTTGATAACGAGTTGTGGGTTGGTAGTGAATTGATACATGTGATTTGGAGTAGGCATTCATAGTTGGATCGCTTGATTTTCTTCCCTATTCTTATTCTTATTCTTCTTGATGGTTGAATGAATG
Source organism: Selenicereus undatus (assembly GCA_017589665.1). Lineage (NCBI taxonomy): Eukaryota > Viridiplantae > Streptophyta > Magnoliopsida > Caryophyllales > Cactaceae > Selenicereus > Selenicereus undatus. The sequence continues at coordinate 88,401,793 of JACYFF010019584.1, forward strand.
TATGCATTGTTGTTGTTCTTTGTTCGAGGACTAGCAAAGTTCTGGTGTGGGGGAGTTGATAATTCATATTTTATATACAATTTTCTCCTTCATTTTACCTACTTTCAAGTCTTTGAAATATATTTTTATGAGTAAATGATGCATATTTTATGAAATTGTCAAGTAAAAAAATAAAGTAGAAGAATTTGGATGAAGATAATCAATTCTACTCAGATCTGCCGCAAGTGCAAAGCAAGCCCAAAAGAAAAGGAAAAAGAAAAAAAGAAAAGAAACAAAGAAGAAACAAATGTCCTAGTTCGGCTGCCCCGGCAGCACCGGCTTGCCATTCCCCTCACTTCATCTCTCCCTCCGTCTAGGCCTCAGCTTAGCGGCCCATTAGACGCCTCCTCCCTCATGCTCTCCTTTTCACTCAGCAGCCCAATCCGCCAATCTTCTCACAGTAACCCATCAGCTCTACATCAACCAAGCTGCTCCATTTTCCAAGTGCTCCCATTTTCCCACATGGCTAATTCTTAACCTAGTCAAATGCCATTAATCAAAATTAATATTATACTTATGACTAGCCATGACCATGTATGTAACATACCAAATTAATTGGAATTGATTTCCATTAATTTTGGGAGTATCCTAAGGTGTTGGATTTTCACTATAAAAAAGGTTCAAGGTTGAGGGAAAAAGGATCCACACACTCACACTCATACATTCATGCATTCTCTCTCTCATTCTCCCATGTTCTATCTTCTATTTTTTTAGAAAGTTGAGAGAGTCTTTGTAAGACAAGATCATTTGGGTTGAGGGGTTAGGAAGAAAATAAGCTTTGTTTGTTTTTTTTCTCTTCTCTTCTCATCTCATTTGTGAGTCAAATTTGAAAGTTTACACTAAGTTTTCATAATTTTGAGTAATTGAGTACAAAGTTTGGACATAGGTTGTGAAATATACCAATTTCAATGGTGATTTCCCTAACTATGGCCGGCTAAACTACTCATTTCTAGGACTATGATGGATCCCTGGTAATAATATTCTTTTGCTAATTTCTTATGGCGTTATTTTTGTCCCTTTTGCATAATCTTGAGTTTATATTTGATCATCATCTACCTATGCATCTTAACACTAATGTTTAATCATGTTGATGACATTAGTTTAATTTGCTATCTCAAAGGCATGTTAGACCTTGTAGGCTAATATGAAGATTATGTAATTTGGGCTTAAAATTATAATTGTTTAAATTAAATAATTTATGCTAGAAATTAGATGAGTTATGTCTAAAAAGAATAATTCATACTAAACCACTAGATAAATTATATCACTTTATAATTATAATCATCTTTTTAATTCATGGCCTAATGCTTGTAGCTTAGGTTGAACAAAAGACAAATTGAATCCCCATTCGAATTAGTAAATCAATATTGGCATCAAAGGTGAAATCTAAAGTCCTAGAACTTTCTCTTATTTGATTTCTCTCTACTTTACTATTTATTTGCTCTTCATTTTGTTGGTCAATTTATATTCATAATCCAACTCTGAAATTAAATTATTCTTTATAATTGAAAAGGTAAATTTTAAAAATCACTATTGTTCCTCGTGGGATCGACACCCTATACTCGCTAGTCTACAACTAACCTTGTGCACTTGCAACTAAAAAGGGTTTTAAAACTATATATAAAATCCACATCACCCGTGGTGCCAACCATGGCTATCCCATGGTAGCTACTGTTATCCTTATTTTAGAAAACCTCAACAAAACACATTGTATTGGTGCTTACATTGAAAGGCAATAAATTTGAAATGCAAATGGTCGTTAAATCCTTCGCCATCATAAATGTGTCTAGCGATGCTTTTTATAGGGAGAGTTAGAGAACTTTAATGCTCTCATAGTTCTTAATCCTTCTCACAATTCTCTATCATGTAATATTCCCTCATCTCTGGGAATCTAAGCCAACTAGAATTATTAAACCTCTCGAGTAATGGCCTTTGGTAGGAGTACACCTCGAGAGCTAGCAGACTTGAATTTTCTTGAATACCAGAACCTATCTTTGAACAAGTTAATAGGGTTTATCTGAACGTGAACACAACTCCAACCATTTGATGCCTATTCATACCAAGGAAACTAAGGATTTTATGGCCCACCATTAATGTGTACAAATGTTCCAAGATCCACAGGATAGTCATTTATATATGGATTGTACTGAAGCTCAAAGGACGAAATGGAGTGAATGCTAAGGGTTTCCCAGTTAGGTTTCTTGTCAGCCTAACGATCATTAGTTGGGATTTCGGTGTACATTAAGAGATGGAGACAATGGTACTGTAAGCATCAAGGTAGACTTGCTATGAAATTACAGGTATAGAATGCAATAATATAGTTGTTAAGTTTTTAGGACTTTGGGTTTCAACCTGACTCACATAAGACAAGGTCGAAAAATAAGAGCACGCAATAAAAATAATAGACTCAAATTTTAAGTGGATCAACCCCTCCGCCTACTCCATGAACAGAAACAAAACTTATAATCTACTCCAAGTTGATTACAATGACTTCAACTCAAGTTATAAACTTGGAACTCAACTCATTTCATCTCTCTAAGTACCTTTCTCATACACACACCCACCCCTTACCCTTAGAGAAACAATTACAAATGTAAATACCTCTAAACACACCTCTATTCAACCCTTATTGTGGTCTTCCCCATGGCAATGAATGAAGGCCACAAAGACATTATTTATATGCAAAAAGTTTCCAAAATCTAGCAAAGACCTTGTACCAATCTATGCTAAGCCGACTATTCTCTATCTTCGTTCTCCATGCCTAATCAACACAATTACATACAATGGTCCCCACAAAAATCATATATCGAGACCAAATCAATTGGTTCTTCCGCCCCAAGCCTTCACAATAATAGGTAACTTTCCCTTTTTATTATTTCCTTTCTTTCTTTTCTTTTTCTTCAAGTTATATCAATTACCAAAACATCTAACCAAAATAATTTAGGATATCTATCAAATCTCGATCTCTAACTAGTGTTTGGATTTCAAAGGGTTATCAACAAATTCTCTCTCCATGGGATACCTTAACCACAACCAAACACCTGACCCTTTTCTTGTCACGATTGACTCTTATAAGGCTTCTTCGTCAAGATAGCAAATATTCTTTCTGTTTTTCTTACCCTACATAATCAAGCGGCTCCCCTTGACCACTTTACACCAATCATCCGAACCAAAATACTTGTACCCTATTGATGTTAGTTCACCCAACGAAATAAGGCTAGAAGCTCTAGTAGTAGGTACACACCTCAAAATTTTAAGTGTTCGTACTCCACCATCATGAAGTTTAAATAGAACACTACCTACATCATCAACCTTCATCTTTTGACCATTAGTCAACTTTAGATCTCCAAAATTTCTTTTAGTGTCTAATCTTCCAAAGATAGACTAATCGTGACAAATATGCATAGAAACTGTTGAGTCCATTACCCACACGGATTTGGCGACTTCACTACAAGTTTCCAAAATCACTTGACTCTCATTATCAATATCATCTCTAACCACATTTACTTAAGAAGAATTTGCATTATTGAAATTCATTTGTCTTAATTTCTTAAGGTCCTCAAGCATGTGTTGGCAACTAATTTGATAGTGGCCCATCTTTTCACAATAAAAACATTCAACATTTACATCTGCCATCATATACTCTGTTTCCCTCATCCGTCGTTCACTTGCAAGGTTGCATTTACATCTTCTAGCTTCAATGTCTTCCTCTCTACAATCAACGTCTATGCTAATGGCTTGTAGGACATAGGTAGTGATGGTAGCAACACGAAAGCTTGCTCCTTATCCTTCAACTTCCTGTCTGTATTCAATAATTAACACTAGCAGATTAAGTGAGTTGATGTGATATTAGAGCTTTCGTCACTCCTCCATATTGAGTGAGTATAACTCCATCTTCAAACACAATCTCTTAGCCAAGGATTTTGATAAATAAATTTTCTCTAACTTTCTCCACAAGTCTATTAGTGTCTCTGTTGAAGTGTTTTTGGGGAGTAAGGTTTGAAATTTGCTGTTATCTAGGACGGTGTGGAAATCAAGTCACTAATTATTTTCAAAACCAACTGTAACCTAGGGAAATCGATAAATGTCACTAAGTGTAATTAATTAACTAATTACTCACTAATTCTAATATAAACATAATTAATTAAACTAAACTAAAACAAAGCATGATTAACAAAATCAGCAAGAAAACATCATATTAACAAACAATAACTAGCAAAACATCTAATTAACTAAGAATGTATTAAATTTACTAACTAAATGAAGAGAAAGAAAGGGGAGTACTCAAAAGTTTGAAAATCCAACAATGGAGGTCAACCTCCATTGTTGGAGCAAGTGGATGATGATTGGAGGTAGATTCTCCACTTATTCTTGTTAACGTAATCAACCACTCCTACTCTAACCCATTGAGAGCCAAGAACTCAAACTTATAAAAATGGGTTCTCAAACCCAAAGATGGAGAAGAGAGAAAGAGCTTGAAATTTGCATTATTGAAGAAAGAGAATAAGAGATTAATAGTAGATAAGAGAATAGAAGGATAATTACAAAAGGGGGCACTAATTTCAATCCAAGAATAAGCAAAAGTATGTAAATTTGGACATTGAACTAACAAATCAAACTCAGCAAAGTAAGAACTTGAATGAAAATGAAGACTTAAAGACAGAGAAAGAAAGCTAATTGCATCAAAACTTCATTACTTGTGAAATGTGGCTCCAAAAGGAAGCTAAATCTACACTAATATGTCCTAAACCCTAGACTAAACCCTATTCCTAAAACCTAAAAATTAGATGCTCACACAAATGGGGGGAGGTAGTTTTAAATAGATTCCAACGTAGCAAATTTCACACAGTCGTGCCATATGGTATAGGCAGACCGAGCTAAGTTTATAAAATTCTACACAGACAGAAAGCATAAATAGGATTTGGCACACTCCTGGCACCAGCAGCCCCTGCCAATTTTTTGCATTGCTCTTTGTCCTTGTTTCTCACACAATTTTTGTGCTTGTTGACCCAGCCTTGCTTCTAGGTTATCCTAGGTTATTCTCCAAAGTTTTCTGGGTTAAAGTGCCTAACTTTTAGTGTGATTTGCACCCATCATCCGCTATTTAACTAATTCTCTTTATTATCTACAAAATCAACAAAACACAAATAAATAATCTAATTTACCAATTACTTGAGCTAAATCTAGGTAGAATGAGGTGTAAAATTCATGTGCTAATAAACTTCCAATTTTTCTATTTTTGTGCCCTTGATTCCATCACTTTTCTCAATTTAGGAATGTAATCATATTTGCCCTCCTTTACTCGTAATCATCTTGTTTAGACTAATTTCCCTTTTATAGGTATTTTGGTCATAATTGGAAGGAATATGAGCGAGAAATGAAGTTTTGGACAAAGAAGAGGTTCAAGAAGTTGATAGGAAGACCAAGGTATCAAGTATTAAGAGTTGCAGAGTTGCACGACCGTGCACCTGAGGTAGAAAGTTCCTATAGAGTTGCACGACTGGCTGTGCGCTTTTGCACAGTCCAGCGTCTGGAGCCTAGACATTTTGTACAGCGGTGCTCCTGCCAATTTTAGCGATAAAAGCCATTTCCGAGCTTATGCTTGGGGGGGTTTGCTAGGTTTTTGGGGTGTGTGATTGAAGCTTCTTCCTCCCACTCCCAAACAGTATTATTGGGGAATAAATTGGGGTAATTAGGTTAGATGAGATAAGGATTTTGATTCAAGCTTGTAGATTGGATCGTCATTCAAGGAATTAAGCTTAAGTTCTCTCTTCCCTTTCTTTCTCCGTTTCATAGTCTTGTTCTTGCTTTGATTATGTTTGATTAGTTGTTGTGTTTGATTTTGTTTAGTTCAATGTTTAATTTTTGTTGTTAATTCATGCTTATTTGTTTGTTAGATTATCTTCCTGCTGCAGTTTCCTCTCTAGTCCATGTTTGTGTTTGCGTTTGTCAGTTTAGTTGTAATGAGGATTTATTGTGTTTTTACGACGTTTCATATTTAGATTGTGTTGACTTGGATTGTGATTAACCTCTTGATGGTTAATTGATCTTTTTTAGGCCTTTATCATGCTAGAATTTGTAAAGTCTTTCTCATGCTACCAAGTGTTCGATGAAATGCTTAAAAGAGCTTTCATCTGTGTTTTGGGACAATTGACTTATGCTTAAAGGTGAGGTTGATTATCTAATGAGGGCAGAGGATAGCCAGCATTTTTACATGAAAATAGTTTATATCTTATCTAAATCAAAGGTTGTTACTCTTATAGTTTAATTAGGCTAATCCCATGAAAATGGGTGGCTAGAACAATTAAACTAGCCTATTGACCCCTAAGAAAGGGCTTGGGTGGTCTTTGATGATGCAACCGATCATCTTTGAATACTAGTATAACTTGGGAAGGTGAGAGTTTGACTTGATTAGCTGGTTTGTTTAAGTTTAATCACGACTCAAGTCCATTTTTGTTTGCTCGTTTTAGTAGTTTAGTCATTCTTCCCTTTACCCTCTATTTTGCCTAGATTGATACGCTTGAGTTGGCTCAGGTGCGTGGAAGTACAACTCCCTGTGGAGTACCACACGTATTTTCCGATTGCCAACTACAACTACACCGTGCACTTGCGGAAAAGTTTAACGTAATACGTGCATCGTGCCTGCACAGCCTTCTCCTTCAATAGCCAATCGAATCAAACGTAAAGCCTTCTTCTACATCGTCTTCCAGTTAGAATCACCCAAACCATGCTGTACAAGAAGATCTTTAATCATACTTTACCACAACAACAACTTCATATTCCCATAAAAAAAAGTGGGACTTTGAATCTAACTGCTTCTCGACAATGCTATATCTCTGATACCACTTTTTGGGTTTAAACCAGACTCACACACAACATAAGATCGAAAAATAAGAGCACACAATAAAATAATAGGCACAAATTTGATGTGGATCACTACCTCCACCTACTCTACCAACACAAACAAAACTTATATTCTACTAAAAGTTTATTATAACAACTTCAACCCAAGTTATGAACTTGGAACTCAACTCACAACCTCTTTCTAAGTATGTCACACATACACCCCTATACATAAAGAAAAAATTAACACCCACAATGTAAATGTAAATACCTCTAAACACACCTCTATTCAACTCTTTTGGTGGTCTTCACCGTGACAATGAAGCAAGGCCACAAAAACATTATTTATAATGCAAGAAGTTTCCAAAATATAGCAAAAACCTTGCACCAATCTATGCTAAGCTGACTATTCTCTACCTTCCTTTTCCATGCTTAATCAACACAATTACATATCATGGCCCCCACCAAGATCATATACTAAGACCAAACAAATTGGTCCTTCTGCCCCAAGCCATCATAGTAATAGGTAACTTTCCCTTTTTATTATTTCCTTTTTTTTCTTTTTCTCCAAATTAAATTAATTACCCAATCGTCTAACCAAAATAATTTGGGATATCTATCAAATCTCGAACTCTAACTAGCATTTGAATTTTAAAGTTACACAACTTAACACCTTTTCTATTCCAAAATTTGTCTCTAAAGTGCCGCATCATCCCAGCGCATGTTAGCAACGCTCTCATTCTTTTAGATTAAAACTACATAGGCACACTCGTGAAAAGGTATTTAAAAGCTTATTACCTTACTTTGAACTGCATCTCGGACAAAGATTTTCCCTTCCACTAAGTTTCTACTTCAGTCCTTATAACTCCCCTCCATGGACCACTGTTTTTGGGCAAGATCGTTAATTTGACAGCAAGAAGTTATAGTCCTCACCACGGATTTAGCCTAAGGCTTATCTTGAATTATGAAATAAAGTTGAGTTAAAATTAATGAATTCCTAAATTGAAGTGATGAACATGAGCCTGCTTTTGAACTGATGATTATAGTGTGGTTCATTTGATTGCTATACATGCATTCGTATGATGCCCTTTCCTTGCTTCAAGTTTAACTAGAAAATGCTTGTGGTAGTCAATTGAATTCCACCGAATGGGCAGTTAGACTAGCTTGGCAATGAGGTATGAAGTGAGAATGCTCTTCTTTTTGTGAAATTAAGAATGAAGTTATATTACATGGAACATCTACTCAAATATGACCTTTTGAATTGTCTGAAAAGTGGAAAAATTTTGTGCAAAACTACGTTCCGTTATATAATCAAGTGTCCAGTTTGACACGTTCATACCCATTCCTGGGGTTTCTAACCTTGTTACTTCAGGTTAAATAAAGAACTGCTGTAACACACAGTTGGAAACTCCTTGGATCAGTTAGCTTGCATAGTTGCATTACTAGTGAAGGATTTAATATAAAGAATTAAACGAAAATATATTTACCTTAATCCTGCATCGGAAGACGATTGAACCATGACTTGAATCACTGGTCGTGGAAGGAACTCACAATATTGAGAACCTTCACAATCCCACAGCCTAAAACCCATAGGTTTTGTGCAAAAGCTATCTTTAGAGAACTCTCGATGTTTCTCTCTGACGTCTTTCCTCGTAGATTGAACCCCCTTTTATATTAGAAGCACAGTTGAGGGTTAGGATTTCTGAGGTGGCTTAAGCCATCAACCTTTTGGGCTTGCACCTCTTATGGGTATATTATGCCCTAAGTCCAACATCTCTCACTCACACATAAGGGAGTACTTATTTTCACCTTAAGAAAAACTTATTTTTCTTTTATTTCTGTACAATCTTCATACTGGGCAAATAGGTCGTGCAACTAGCATACTTATGAGAGATTTATGCTATACATCTGTTAGGAATAGATATCTTTTCATCGAGAACCACACGTGAGTAGTTAGAAGTATGCGAGTACCCTAGATCATTTCAATCTCATTAAGATGTCTCATTTTGATCGCATCAAATAATCATATTTCATATTCATAACTATGACCCATATGTCATAATTGGTGCACTGGTGAATAAAAATTAACGGGATTTCGTGAACGATCTTTCTCTTCTCACGAGACTCTCGACCAAATCGAACTCGTTTTTCTAGACATGTTCTGCCAGATCGAATCACTCATGATCCTTTGCAACACACTAAGATAACGAACATTGAATCGAATCTCAAGTCACTGATTTGAGTCTTAAAGGTACAAATATATAAGGCCATAACCTTATGGGGTCTCACACAAATATAAGTAGAGATCTAACTTATATTAACCCGATTGGTAGTCTCTTGCACACATGGTATGAAACATGTGCTACAACATTCTCTTCTTTCTCATAGAGCATATGTCTTTTGATTTTTTAACCAAAATGTTGTACAGTTGATATTTGGACAACATAGTGTCCAAACTGAGTTCCCAAATCTACTCATTAACTTGAACTGACATATGACCTCTTTAAGGTAGGCTAGGTAAAATTCATTTTTACCCATATGCTATAATGACTTTTTGTCATTATCAAGGTGACATTCATGATTTTAAGTTGACAACTTCGCACAATTATCCTTTTGCTAATTCTACTTAAAATCTCATCTCATCTCCCACTGATACTCAAATCAATTGAGGCGGTTACCCGTGTGAGAAGGCTAACATCAAGTGTACCTAACATGCTTTTCACATTCAAGAACACACACAAGCATCCATGACTAAGAATGCATATCCAAGCATTCTAATAATAAGTGTATATAAAACAACTTATTTAAATTTCACAACATCAGGTAATCACTTGTGAATAGGGATGACAATAAAACTCTGTACTCATTTAAAACCGCAAAACTCGCCCCATTTAAAACCTAAATGGGTGGTGAAAATGGGTTTTAAATGGGTATGGAGCGTGTATTGAGAAACGGGTATAGGTATGGGTATAGCCCTTACCCGCCCCATACCCGTACCCGTTTTTATAATAAGAAGAAAAATTATTTTCGATTAATATTTTTCGGTTTAAGTCACATCCAAACCGTTCTAACAAAATATTTAGTCAATAATGTATTTGATTTTACATTTCTAAACAATATATTCCCAAAATATCACAACTTTGCAATCTTATAATGATAAAAACATATATCGTACTTGGATATGGGTTTCATATGGGTATTAATTTTCATTTTCTATGTGAACCTGAATAAAACCCGCAAACCCGCAAAACTCTACAGGTACGGGTATGGGTACAATTTTTGAAAATGGGCATGGGTAAGGGTACAGCTTAATCCGCCCCGTACCCGCCCAATTGTCATCCCTACCTGTGAACATTGGGAGAACAATTAGTGAACAACATGCCAAGGCATAGTTGCCATCTAAGAAGGCTATTAAGCTTTTACGTGCTCAACAAGCACACCCCTTTACAAAGGCTAGCTTAATGGCTCTACAACCATTTTCTTCGTAGGGAAATACTTTACGTTCACTATCTTTGTGCGTCACCATGCCATTTACAAAATTGAACCTTGTCTCGAATCTGTTTGGTCTTATGATAATACTTAATGTTCTTGGTACATGTAATCACAACTTGTCCTAGTAAACCATTACTGGACAGTACTACTTGGTCCACTAACCAAATAATCCAAGTACCTCTTCAACCAAACAGATTCTTGCGCTTTTAAGGATAGAGCCATAAACTCTTCCTCTACCAATGCAACATATGATTGGTTCTTGCCACTTTAGCACTGTTGCTAAGGTAGAAGACATATTTGGAGGCTTATTTCTCATCTAAACCTACCACAATCAAGACCATTGCATCCCTTTCCATGCAAGTTATTGCCTATGTACCAAAAAATGCATTATCAAAGGTTCCCTTCAGGTTCCTCATGACTTAACTTTCTACCACTATGCTAGTCTCAAGTCTAGTTGATATCTATATAAAGATACCACGTCTAATGTGCACCACATCATGTATTAGACTTCTAACTGCACCTAACAAAGTAAGTTCTGCTTATTAGTCATTTTCTAGTAGAGTCTGACATATTTTATTGTAAGGTCTCACATTTGTCGATGTGAATACTAATAAGGTCATAGGTGTGTGCATTAGATTATTCAAAGATCTTTTGATGTCATTCTCTTTCGGGAAGAGAATGACATCTTTGAATATTCTCTCAGAAACTTTATTTCAGGAGCATATGCTGCTTTACCCATATTAATCATCTCAAAGTTGGATGACGACAAATCCTTTTGCCTTGCTTAGTAACTCTACACCATTTCTAGCTATTAGTAAGTCATCCACATTTTAATGCCCCCAAAATGCTAATGACATGATTTACGAACAACTGCAGTGGAAGACATAATGATAGGAGGGCGCCACCGCTATCCTGATAAGGACAAAACTCATTGAAACTATTTAATCTTGCAACCCATATCCACGTCACAATATCAATTAAACTGAAACAATCCAAGACCAAAGTCCTAGTTCAACTTTAATAAAATCGACTTAATCATACCATGTGCTAAATTGCACTCCACACTACACAAGTATATTGCTTACATACTCAACTTGACCCTGAGATTGAACCCAACATTCATGCTATGCTGAATCCACTGTGAGCATTTGATGACTTCCAAAAAAGGGCTTGCTAAATGGAGAAACATGTGATACTTCATCACCTAAAATGGAAAACAGGAAAACAATTTGAAAATGTGAGCAAAAACTAGTACATGCATTCTTATATTGTAAGATGAGCATAGAAACACTATTGATGTGTACCGGCCTTTGCAATTTATTTAGTTTGCAATAACAATGAAAATGAAAGTAATATGAAACTGAATTGCTCATTATTATCTGGATGTGAATCCATTGCAATGATATGATCTATACATAGGTGTACACCTACCAATTCGATCAAGAGTTGGCCTGAAGCCGCGAGGATAAATGATGGGTTGACGCCCTATAGATGATAACTGACGGGGTCACAAGTTAAATGGCAAACCACTATATAAACTAATTCATTGATAAACTCATCAACAGTTGTAACTTGATAAACATGTTTTGCTTTCTGAAGATATAGGCAATAGATGTATCTTGAGTTTTTAAAAATGTCATCTGACTTGATAAATATGTTCTGACTTGATAACACTTATGCATAACAGGGAACGATAACTAGGCCCCGACTTTGTTTCATAAATGTCATTGTAGGTATGTGTAGTTAGCAACTGATCCTTACTCACATAATTGAGTAAGTAAAAGTATGTGCAATAGAAATTGAGTAATTAAATGGTACACATAATTTGGGCATTTCAATATAACTTCAAAACTGAATTAATAACAGTAATTAAATTTGATATAAAGCAAATGAAAGAAAAATAGACCACAATGAGATAAATGCGATTACAAAAGAAAAGGCCTTGATGGTGACAAATGAGGAGTAGTTGTGGCCTTTTCTGAGATAGGTTGCTGATACGAGTTTAAGGTTCACTGATGTATAGCTTGGTTCAAGATAACAGCGAGTACAGTAGATTGGCTAGATAAATCCATTTGATCATTTTGAATTGGGTAAGTAATCAAGGTTTGAGGCAAAGAGAGATATATCTTTGTTCAAAATAGCATAAACTACAATAACTTGGTTTGATAAATATGGTCTCTAAATCAAAAATTCTCTCCACCTTCCATAATTCATTCATAAATCCATTAGATATAGAATTTCACCCCAAATGAATCATTGAACTCAATAGAAGTTATTAAGCTCACTAAACTTGGTATTTTCTTTGTAAAATCCACAATTGATTCAAAGCTCATAAACAAACCCCCAATTTGTATACTTGTCTTCTTGTTTGTCATTAATCAAGCTAAAAGCACCATGAAAGTTCATGAATATTTATTTCCTCCTTAAATGACCTTACTTAGCCCAAAATACACAGAATGAGTGCATGATCAATCTCACTCAATCCTTATTATTGCTCTTTACACAATTACTCAAAATGCTTCCAAAACTCACCAAACTCAAAATATTCAACCCAAAATTCATGAAGTCTGATAAGAAATTCAAAAATAATATGAAAAATCTACAATACGATTTTCAGAATTTTCCTCCAACTACACGCTGCACAGAAATCGTAATAACAGCCAAATTCGGATCAAAGTAGGTCAGTTCACTTCAAAACTTCATAACTTTCACCATTGACATCAAATGAAGACCTAGAACCCCAATATATAAAGAATAAGAAGTCTTGAAAAACTTTAATTCACAACACAAAACATGATTCCTAAAATAGGGTTCCCAAAAAAGGGCTATAACACAAGTGTGTCAGTCTTGACTAAACCTGCACAGTTCTAGCAAGCCAGCCATAACTTTGTCTACAAAACTCGAATTAAGGTGATTCAAACTTTTTTTGAAATATAACTCATTGATTTAGCTCCCAACCAAAATTCATAATTTTTCAACTGGCCACGAATTACCAGTTTTTCCCGGAACAGACCCCTATTTTCGGGCCTTTCACAACTTGCTACCTACTTCATTATCCTCCTTTTTCACATAATTACCTTCTAAAATTGCTTGTTGCAGTTACCAAACCATAGGGTGACCCTCAACATCACTTTAGACAGCCATAATCCATAAGTTTTACTTCGTAATCATCCAAGATTCATTTTCAATCCAATAACATATCCAACATCATAAATCACCTCATGTGATCCAAATGAACATATTTAATACAAAAACTCACTTAAATCAAGCATGATCATGAAAACCCTAATTCTTGCTCATTCAAATAAACATCCAAATAACCACAATTGGCTTCAAAATGATCATCTAACATCATATTTTTCATGATTTATAACACAAATCATAATAAGATACATAAACAAGCTCAAACTCATACTTGCTTAATTTCAAGTCACTTGATCATGTTCTTGATCAAATACCCATAACTCCAAACATCTCCAAACTCAATAAAAATTGCATAATAACTATCAATTTGATCATCCAAACATAGCCCATAAATAAAACAACCATAAAATTGAAGATAGAACAAGTTAGGGTTTTGGGTATACCTTACTTTAGACTTGAACTAGAGGGGGGAGGGGGGATGTTTTGAGTGATCTTGGTGATTGCACATGATAGCTGGCACCAAGGCGAAGTCGGGGTAGCCGGGAGATGGTTGGAAAAGTGGTCGAAAACCACCAAAAATGGTGGCACAAGGGGCAGTAGCTGCTGCCCCTATTTTGGTAGCACTAGCGTTAGAGAGAGAGAAAGCAATTGAGAGCTTATCTCTTCATTTTGTTTGTATGAATTTTTGATGAGTCACTTGGTTGGTTGTTAGCTTAAGTATGGCTGAAAATTTGGAGTCATAAAGTACCTCTTTGCTAAGTATATTTAGGTGTAAATCATAATAATTAGTGATAAATAAACACAAGTAACTTGAGCCTTGTATAATTGGGCCTAAATCATGGGTTTTGGGCTTGATTTTGGGCTCGAAAATAAGCAAGACTGCGTTAAAGATTTTATAAGGCTCGGGATTAAATTTTTTCGACATTTGGAGAATAATTAATCGCTAAATCGTGCTTACTAATGCCTACTGTCGACTCAGACAATTTAAACGATAAATAAAACTTGATTTGCAAAGAGGGTCCCAAAATGAAATATCTCTCAATTGCGATGATTAAACTCGATAATTGAATGCGAAAACTTTAGAAAACATAATGGAATTTGTTGATTAGATAAATTGTGGGGCAATTGAATCATTAGACATGATTTGGTAAATTAAATAACCTTAAATGATAAAAAGAATAAACATGAGTTAAACAAATAAACATGATTAATTAAGTAAATAAACATGATTTAAATAAATAAATATGGGTTAGGTTCGGCCTATTGCAGCCTTCCCCTCTTAAAGGGTTTCATCCTCGAAACTTATGACGCGTGCCAAATGTATGCAATGCTGCTTTAAATACACATGGGTTGTTGGTTCTCATTGCTTCCATCTGAAGAGGTATAATTGCCCAATGTACTCCGACTAAGGGTGTCTATGTATTGTATAACTGCTTAATCCCATGTTTTAGTAGTAGATCTAGATACTTCTCACACACTAACCTCATTGAACTCAATTACTTTGGTTCAAAATTGATATTATCTTCGAAAGAAAAGGAACCTTGTTATTACTGAGGAGGTGCTCATTATTGGTTCATCACTTTGTCCCCTAATAGAAAATCCTGTATTTCCTAATAAGTACTCTAATACTGACTCATAAAGCCCAATGTAATGAGAACTCAATTATCTTTAATATCAATCTCTTGACACCCTTGACTAAAGAAGCCCGTTGGAATACTTTATATCTCATCTGAACTTTGATTGTTTATTTCTTTGGTCAATATGACCATATGACTCTTGTGTAGTCGTTGTGTCACCTTGGCATGTACTTGAACTGTCTCATTATTCTGGATACTTCTTCTAGCTTACTCTAATGCCGCTAGACATTGTTTGAGATTATGCCCTTATCAAAATGTCATCATCTGATGTTCTTAATACATCACATGATCTTCCCTCATCAGACTAGTCTAAGATCTGCTCTAAGTTCAAATTAAATGCTAGAATAAACATAGTCAGAGATAAAAATTATGGAATTGGTAATCAAGGGACTCATTAGGAACAAAAGAAATAAACAATGAGACTAGAAACGATTTATAAAGGAGGGATTAACATGGGGTGGTTAGAATAAAGATAACCATAAGTGTATCATGAATTACGAAATATAATGCCGCAAGAATTATGGTTTACAAATATGGATCATAAAGGGTCCAATAAATAATTAATTAAGGAGAAAGAAGGCTCGGTTATACTCGGGTTTAACTGATGAATTAGAAACAAGATGACTAGCAATTAAGCTTTAACTAGGTGACTTTATAGCTACAAGCAACAAGATAAGTGCAATAAATAGATGGGACAAGCAATGTGTAATGGATAGATAAATAGATTGGATAGCAAAGTGTAATTGATAGACAAATAGATTGGATAAGCAAAGTGCCAACGGATAGATAAATAGATTGAGCAAGCTACAATAGGAACATGTCTTTACTCATATGAAGCCAATTCAAAAACAACAATAAAGTTAAATATAGAATGCGAAAGTTTATTTATCAGAATGTAAGATATATGTGTGGGAGTTGAAGTTCAAAATAAATAGAGCAAGGGGATTATAACATTTGCAATCACCGACACCAATGAGAGTTAAATTACATTATGAATTCCGAACAAGTTATACGAGCTTATCATTATGAATAAATAAGAAGGTAGATGTGTGAATCACCTCTTAACAGGATGAACTACAACTCATGATCATGAAATAAAGATGGTGAAGGTCGACAGCATTGGAATGTTGACAACCATATAAGGTCGAACAAAAATGTATCACACATTTACAATGGGATTATAAAGACATGGAAGATCTCGCTAACAAGAAATATCGGGTTGAAATGCAAGGGAGATTAAACAATATTGGATGGTATCAAGTTTTGAAGATGAGACAAGTAAGCAATTACAAGAATTACTATAAAGGGTATTCTTGTAGAAGATAAACTATGGTTGCATGGTTTAGGTGTGATATCCGGACCTTAAATCATTCATGGAAAAGATTTTTGTTGTTAACAGTTAATCCCATAAATCATTTGTTCAAGGTGTGGGGCACTTATTTTGATAGTGATCTTGTGCAACTCTCTGTGCACAGTACAACACTATAAGGTTCTGTCTTTCTTCTTCATATAAACCTGAGGTTCCCTATGGGGACACACTTGGTCAAATAAATTCCTTACAATGTATCCACTGAATCTTTAATTCTTTGAAATCTGTTGGGGGTCATATGACAGGGGTTTCGAAAATGGGTTGAGCATCAAGAGTTAGGTCGATATGAAAATCAACATTTCTTGGGGAGAAACAGTCTTGATAGTCCTCAAATGGAACATCTATAAATCCACCAACTGTAAATATAGATATGAATATACTGAGGGTGGTTGACATAACACTGACACAGTAACTTGCTTGCACAGTGTAGTTAGGGCGGAAATAGGGGTTTTTTCCCTCCGTCTATAGAAACACACATCTAGTCTTTCCTCATTTCTCAAACTAACCTTAAGATCTTTATAAGTCATCTCCTATAAGTACACAATCCGTTCATCCCCGTAATGATAATAAGGTATGCCAATCAAATTGGATTGAATACCCAATGAATATGGCTCAAGAAATACTCATAGAGGCATACTTATAAAAGTAACACATTCAACTGTGTATCGGTCTCAGTAAATTTAAAAGACAGGGGGACGATCTAAAGTGTAAAGAGATGTAACCACACCATGAATTCTTGCAAAGATATTTCTTTATTGGTTATAAAGGACCGGCATGTACACTGAATGAATGAAGGGACGAAGATTCGTAATGAAAGAGGTAAGGCAGATAAATGACCCGCATATACAAGACATGCAGTTTATTCATGATAGTCATGATAGTAAAGTAAATGAACGATGTTATGAAGTTGAGAGGGAGTATTAAGTACTGGAGGTGAAGAAACGTAACAGATTACCAAAGCGGCTTTTGAAAAGTCATGTGGTATCCGTACGTGAGTAAAATGACGAAGATAAGGGTCAACATTACCAAAAGGGAAATTTTATTTATCTGGTGTTTGAAAGGCCAAAACGTCAAGATGAAGGAGTCAGTCTTATGGCTGAACATGATAGCATGCATTGATAACGCACTCTACAGTAAATATAAGTCTTGGGTAGGCATATAAATTTCGAAACTGTTGGCAGATGAAAATAGCACAAATCGTTGGTTATCATCAATAAGATAGGTTGTACTAGTAAAGAAGGGCTTGATAAAATAACTTGAGTAATGACATGCAGTCACGGTCGTAGAGTAGTATGCCAACATGACATTACGGTGCTATAGAAACACGAACAATATGGATCCATTTAATTGCTGAAAGGGCACTCAATGATTGGGTCTGAAGCAACCAAAGGCTTTGCAAGCAATAAATGAATAGTTGCCAAATAGAAGCAAGGAGTTAAAGTAGGTGATAGTAAAAATATGAATATAGTGATGGCTGAACTGTAAGTAGAATGGGTCAAATATGCTTAGGAAGAACTGCAAATCACACAGTAACGCATATCGAGAGTCACTATAGGCTCCATTATGGAAACAGAGAATTAAACGATTGTGATTGTCAAGGCTGGAATCGCCCATAAGAAAGGTTGCTCAGATGTGTTTAAAGGACCCCCCATAGACCACATATGAGATTTTTCATAAACACTCCATTCAAATCAAGAGATTGTGAGTGGCAAAGAAATGATGCCTCTGAACAATTCAAGGTAACTAGGGTAGACATAAGTCAATGACAAGAAGTAATGGGAGCATTGCTGATGTAAGGTTCTAATGTCAAGAATGGTAGCTTAATCTTACTCGTACCACCCACATAGTGCCAAGTAGCACACCATATGCTACTAACTGTTATCATCAGAAGTAAGCACTCATTGTAACGTTCATCTCATACTGGTTCGCCTCAAAGATAATGCCCAACAAAGTATTTCGTCATATAGAGGTTTACATCTAACTTGACACGGTATTAATCTATTAAGAAGTTGCAAATGGAATCCCCACATAGGGTTTCAACCATCACTGTACCCAAGATCAGGTATATTAACACACCTCAACAAAACTCTCAAATCCTGGGGTAAAATGGATAGAGTTCTGCCTAAACACTGACTAAAACTCGGCTTAATGCCTTACAATAGATACATGAAATGGAGAGAAATACTTCAATAGCTAAACGACCACACGCCGGAGTTCATAACTTAACGGTCACATACACGGAATGCACGGTTGCCAAAATTTACACAAATGAGAGAAATAAAACATACAATACAGCTCCCAGATAAAATAGAGCATGCCTCACTAACAGGTGACCCAAATGGTTCCACACTCCACTTTGCTAATGCTCGAATCTCAAGATATTACCAAATGATTGAGTCACCTAAATTGAAAGGGTTCCTCCATATATGCCCATACATATGAACTTATAGTAAATAGCTCATTTAACTAGTCCAACATAACTCATACACACCTTGATAGCTAACTCATAAAAACTTGATAGCTGATAGTGGCTCTTAAAACCTTGGCTCTGATACCAAATCTGTAACGCCCCAAAAATGCTAACGACATGATTTACAGAAATTTGCAGCGGAAAACTTAATGATAGGAGGGCGGCACCGCCGTCCTGGTAAGGACAAGGCTCATCGAAACCATTTAATCTTGCAACTCATGTCCACATCACAATATCTATTAAACTGAAACACTCCAAGACCAAAGTCCTAGTTCAACTTCAATACAATTGACTTAATCATACCATGTGCTAACTCGCACTATATACTACATAAGTATATTGAATATAGACCCAACTTGACCCTGAGGTCGAAAACAACATTCACGCTATGCTGAATCCACTGTGAGCATCTGATGACTTCCAAAAGAGCTTACTAAATGGAGAAACATGTGATACTTCATCACTTAAAATGGAAAACACGAAAATAATTTGAAAAGGTGAGCAAAAACACAGCACATGCATTCCTATATTGTAAGATGAGCATAGAAACATTGTTGATGGGTACCCGCCTTTTCAATTTATTTAGTTCGCAATAACAATGAAAATGAAATTAATATGAAACTGAATTGCTCATTATTATCTGGATGTGAACCTCTTACAACGATATGATCTATACATAGGTGTACATTTGCCAATCCGATCAAGAGTTGGCCTAAAGCCGTGCGGATAAATGATGGGTTGACACCCTATAGATGATAACTAACGGGGTCACAAGTTAAATGACAAATCACTGTATAAACGGATTCATTGATAAACTCATTAAGAGTTGTAACTTGATAAACATGTTCTGCTTTCTGAAGATACAGGCAATAGACGTACCTTGAGTTTTTAAAAATGTTGTCTGACTTGATGAATATGTACTGACTTGATAACACTTATGCAAAACGGGGAACGACAACTAGGCCTCGACTCTATTTCATAGATGTCATTGTAGGTATGTTTAGTCAGCAAATGATCTTTACTCACATAATTGAGTAAGTAAAAGTATATGTAATAGAAATTGAGTAATTAAATGGTATACATAACTTGGGTATTTCAATATAACTTCAAAACTGAATTAATAAAAGTAATTAAATCCAATATAAAATAAATGAAATTAAAATCGACCACAATGAGATAAATGCGATTACAAAGGAAAAGGTCTTGATGGTGACAAATGAAGGAGTGGTTGTGGCCTTTCCTGAGATAGGTTGCTGATACGGGTTTAAGGCTCGCTGATGTATAGCTTGGTTCAAGATAACAATGAGTACACTAGATTGGCTTGATAAATACATTTAATACATTTTGAATTGAGTAAATAATCAAGGTTTGAGGTAAAAAGAGATATATCTTGGTTCAAAATAGCATAAATTGCAATAACTTGGTCTGATAATTATGGTTTCTGAGTCAAAAATTCTCTTCACCTCCCATAATTCATTCATAAATCCATTAGATATAGAATTCCACCCCAAATGAATCATTGAACTCAATAGAAGCTATTAAGCTTACTAAACTTCGTTTTTTTTATTTATAAAATTCATAATTGATTCAAAGCTCATAAACAAGTTCCCAAATTGTTCTTCTTTCTCATTAATCAAGATAAAGGCTTCATGAAAGTCCATGAATATTCATTTCCTCCTTAAATGACCTTACTTAGCCCAAAATACACAAAATGAGTGCATGGTCAATCTCACTCAATCTTTATTATTACTCTTTACACAATTACTCAAAATGCTTCCAAAAATCACCAAATTCAAAATACTCAACCAAAACTCATGAAGTCTCTTATAAAACATTCAAAAATAATATGAAAAATCTACAGTACAATTTTCAGAATTTTCCTCCAAGTATACGTTGCACAAAAATTGCAATAACTGCTAAATTTGCACCAAAGTAGGTTAGTTCACTTCAAAACTTCCTAACTTTCACACTTGAATTCAAATGGAGACCCAAAGTTCCAATATGGAAAGAATAAGAAGTCCCAAAAAACTTTCATTTACAATACAAAACATGATTCCTACAATAGTGTTCCCAAAATGGGGTTAGAACACAAGTGCGTCCGTTTTGATTAAACCTATGTAGTTCTAGCAAACCAGCCATAACTTTGTCCATAGAACTTGGATTAAGGTGATTCAAAATCAACTTGAAAGATAACTCATTGCTCTAGCTCCCCACCAAAATTCATAATGTTTCGACAAGCCACAAATGATCAGTTTTTTTCCAGAACAGACCCCTATTTCCGAGCCCTTCACAGCTTGCTACCTACTTTATTATCCTCCTTTTTCACATAATTACCCTCTAAAATCACTTGTTGAAATTATCAAACCATGGGGTGACCCTCAACATCACTTTGGACGGCCATAATTAACAATTTTCACTTTATAATTATCCAAGATTCATTTTCAATCCAATAACATATCCAACATCATGAATCACCTCATGTGATCCAAATGAACATATTTAATACAAAAACTCACTTAAATCAAGCATGATCATGAAAACCCTAATTCTTTCTCATTTAAGTGAACATCTAGATAACCATAATTGGCTTCAAAATGATCATTTAACATCATATTTTTCATGATTTATAACACAAATCACAACAAGATACATAAACAAGGTCAAAATCATACTTGCTTAATTTCAAGTCACTTGATCATGTTCTTGATCAAATACCCATAACTCCAAACATCTCCAAACTCAATAAAAATTGCATAATAACTATCAATTTGATTATCCAAACATAGCCTATAAATAAAACAACCATAAAACTCAAGGTAGAACAAGTTAGGGTTTCGGGTATACCTTACTTTATGCTTGAATTAGAGGGAGGAGGAGGCTGTTTTGAGTGATCTTGGTGGTTGGATATGATAGCTGGCAGTAAGGGGAAGTCGAGGGCAGCCGGGAGGTGGTCGAAAAAGTGGCCGGAAACCACCAAAAATGGTGGCACAAGGGGCAGTAGCTACTACCCCTATTCTGGCAGCACTATTGTAGGGGGGAGAGAGAGATCGCAATGGAGAGCTTATCTCTTCATTTTATTTGTGTAAATTTCTGATGAGTGACTTGGTTGGATGTTAGCTTAAGTATGGCTGAAAATTTGGAGTCATAAAGTATCTTTTTGCTAAGTATATTTAGGTGCAAATCATAATAATTAGTGATAAATAAATACAAGTAATTTGGGCCTTGTATAGTTGGGCCTAAATCATGACTTTTGGGCTTGATTTTGGGACCAAAAATAAGCGAAGATTGCGTTAAAGATTTTATAAGGCTCGGGATTAAATTTTTTCGATGTTTGGAAAATGATTAATCACTAAATCATGCTTACCGAGGCCTACTATCGACTCACCCGATTTAAACGATAAATAAAACTTCATTTGCAAAGTGGGTCCCAAAATGAAATATCTCTGAACTGGGATGATTAAATATGATAATTGAATGCGAAAAATTTAGAAAACATAATGGAATTCGTTGAATAGATAAATTGGGGTGCAATTGAATCATTAGAGATGATTTGGTTAATTAAATAACCTTAAATGATAAAAAGAATAAACATAAGTTAAACAAATAAACATGATTAATTAAGCAAATAAACATGATTTAAATAAATAAACATGGGTTAGGTTCGGGATATTACACACATATAATGACTTGACTACAAAATTTCTTTCGGACATTTTGGTATCAATCATAGTGTAGCCACTAGAGATAATCACAAGTATACCAATCCATTGAAGAGTCTTTAAGGTATCAACTGACCTTACATGTCTACAAACCTCATGTTTGTGATCCTTTTCAGTGGAACTTCACTTAGACCTCTTTCATATTGGTATTTACACACCCATATGATATGCCTTTAGGTCCAAACTAGCAATAATAGCTAGAGAAAGGTAAAATCAGGATAACGTACACAATAAGAGAGAAAAAAACTCTTTGTAGTTGATCATATGCTATTGTGTGTACCCTCTTGCAACAAGTTGAGCCTAATGCCAATTGTGCCATTAGCCTTATAATTTAAGAACCGTTTTCTTCTAAAATAACTTTTGTGTCCTAAAAGGTCAACCAACGGTTTACCTTTATTTACTCCATTTTATTTCCATTGTCTTAGTCCACTTGTCCTTTGAAGGGTTGAAAAGAGCATCTTTGCTCATTTCCATGAAACTTTCATACCTCATTGCTCAAATGGCATGAAGGAGTACTTTCTAACAACCACGTCTTAGCAGAGATTTATATAATATCCTATCGTTCCTTTTAGGATTGATTTTACCCCCACTCAAACCAAGACCAATCGTCTTGCTCCCACTTGGAGCTAGAATATGATTACTTTCATTCGCTCTTTACGATAAAGGTGGATCTTGATGATAAATTTTTTCATCATCAATTAAAATCTTCCCACTTGACTAAAGGGATCCGATTTGGTTTGGAGAGCTAATAGAGATAAGCCTTGAGCTATCTCACCCTTCTTTGGAAATTCATTCTTTAGAATGTGATATATATTGTTTAAGTTTTAGTTACACTCCTACTGTCTTACAGCCCAATTAATAAAAAACTTTCAAGGTCAAAGTATGTCATAAAGACGCTTTTCCTTTCCTCCTTTGGTATTTCCAAAGGACGGGTTATGTTCATGGATCGTATACCCCTGAGGTCCAAAAATTCTCAGATTAGGCTATAATCCATAGCTTATATGGAGTTGTAGCAACTTACTTTACAAGTTCAAGGTCGTGATTACAGATTGCATCAAAAGTAGATTTCCCTAACAGGAGATTCACAAGTCTCATGCAATTGTTGATTGTACCATTTCAAGGAGCATTCTAGGTTCTTTCCCCACAATAACATTTTGTTGTAGGCTTTTAGGATAGCTAGCTAATAAACTATCCATTTTTCATCACAATATCCACCAAAATAATGCCAATAGCGGTATTTGAGGCCTTAACCTCTTAGGTTTATTTGATTTTCAATCAAGCTCTCATGTTTTCTAAAGCAACTTATCATTTTAGACTCATCTCAGCTCAAATAAACAAGATCAAATCAAGTGAAATGTGATTAAACATAGATACTCTATGCCTTATTATCCCATTCATTGGACCATGAATATCCAAATGAATTAACTACAATGGAAATTATTAGGCTCTTAGTAACCTTTCTAAAATTAAATGGTTTTCTTGTTGTTTTTCCTACCTGACAGTGTTCACAAGTGGGCTATTCCACTTATGTTTGCTAACAAATCTTATCTTGTTAGCTTTTGCATATATGTTCTTTTGACCTTTATGGTCTAGTCTAGCATGACAAATAAGCATATCATCATAATTATGTGAATTTGGAAAAACAAACACTCGGAATAATAGAACAAATATCCAATCCGTTATAAGTAATCCATTCTCTAATAAAGCAGAACCATAACTAAAGGTGTTCTTACTAGGCTTTAATGCTATGAACATATTCAAATGAAACCAACACAGCAACATTATTCCAACAAATCTTAGGCGCAAGTAGGTTTTCACATAGGATAGGGTATCGGCTGCTATGTAGGACTAATTTGCATGTTTTGATTCCTCCAACAACTGCATTATTGTTGTCTCCACATGTGTCCTCATCGAACCGTGTAAGAACCCATTAGAATCCCAATAAAACTTCTTGGTTGCTAGCTCTTTGGTTCGGATTCCTGAACCTACAATCCAAATAGGATTAACTTTAAAAAGAAGAATACCAGTAGCAACACCAAAGTCACTAGGAGATATTGCTAAGTACCTTCTTGGGCTCAGTGCAATCACGAGCATAGTGACCCATTTGGTCACAATTGAGGCACTTAGCTTTCATTAAATCCTTCTCCCTTGCACATTTTTCTTTGCCTTGTTGGTCATGCTCAGTCTCTTCATTTGACCGAGTTTGGCCAATCCAGTTCCCTTGCTCCATCCTTTTAGAAGCATTCCTAGAATTAGAGGTTGACAAGTGCACTTCTGCACGTGTCATTTCCACTACCTCTTGTCGCTCTTCCTCTAGCTCAAGTCGTTGTCTAATGTCTCGAAAGTAACGATATACTTAGTTCGAGACAAGACCATCTTAACATGGCCCCGGCCATTAGGTAAGGAACGAATTACGACATGAACTTATTGCTCATTGGTCAATTCGTAACTCATTTCAGCCAATTCACAAACCATGTTTGACATGTGCCTGAAGTGCTCCCTCATGGGGACATATAGGCTCTTCTTATAATTGTCAAACTTTATAATGAGAGACCTAAGTCTAGTAGTTGTGGCGGCTGACATGATGCTTATAAAACTCAAAAGGTTTACAATCAGCACAAAAACACACATACATCTAATATTTTAGCATACACTTATCCATGTAACTTTGCAATAACCGACAAAGTTAAACACACAAACATAGACCCTGGAGTCAAAAGTTCACATACAATTCCCAATCATTGTCATAGGAATGAATGTTTTAGTGTGATTAACTTTGTCATTTCATTTGAAGTTACTAGAACACTCAATACAAATTGAAATATTCTAAAAGAAATTCTCAAATTTCTAATCAAAGAGGATATGACAACCTCAAGAATATTCCAAGAAAGTTCAACATATATCCATAAATATATAAAAATGAATTTAATCATATTAGGCATACTTTCATATTTACCAAAACTCTCAAAAACATATTTTTGAGAAATTTTAATGTCCTCTCACCCAATTTTTTGAGGGAGGGTGCATATATAACTTTCTACGTGCAACATATGATATGAAACATATTCTCATAATATATAAGCTAATATTTCATCAATTTCAATCAAGCATATATATACTTATTACATATAGCATGAAATTCAATTGAAAACACATAAGCTAAATATCATAGAGATTTCATAATATTTTCACTCAAAATAATCTCAATGATATTGAATCAACATATTCCTATTTCTCATGAAATTCAATAGAATAAAATATCATCAAATAAAAAATTCTATAAGAATCACATAATACTTCATTCTCAAAACAATGATAATAAGTATCATAAACATATATCCACAAAAAGAAAATATTTGAAAAATCTCATAAGAAATTTCAATCAAATTATATAAACTCATATGCCCAAAAACAAAACATAAATAGACCCTTATGATAAATTTAGTCAACCAGTTGGCCAACAAGTCAATCCTCTTAGTCAACCGAAGTTAACAGTCAAGCTCCTGGTAGTCCAATCAAGCTTCTTTGGCTTTTTATTTAGTAATTAGTAGATACACACATACACACACACACACACACATATTAATTAAGGGCAAAAAACTGTTGCATTGCATAGTCTAGTCACATGCCTGCACGTGGCCTCCTCCCCAGCAGACTACCGCCTACAAGGTCCATCGACCCGAAGCGCTAGCGAAACGGGTCCTACGACCCATCGCACCACCCAAATCCACAAAGGCAATTTATGTTGAAAATCATCCAAATCAATTACTGAAATTCATCCCAAACATGTTTTAGGATCGATATGGATAATCAATTGCGAAAAATAGGCAAAAATCAACGCCAAAGTCAATTTTTAATTCCGAAAATTCACGCAGTGTGCCGACGATATTTTCGAAAACTCCGACCAAATTCTGACGCATTGCCGGCAAAATTTAGAGGGATTTTGGTCCCACCTTTATAGGCAACAAAATTCATAAAACAATTGCAAGAAATAATGACCAAAACTGATCAAAATTGGACTTAAATACGCGAGCCTTAACCCTAGACATTTCCGGCGCCATTTCGCCCAATTCCGACGACATTCCGGCATTTCCTAGAAAATTGCTCGAGGGCTTATGTTCCCAATGATGTTCTAAACCTTTTGCACAAATCAATGGCCTGACTCAATGGCCGAAACTGATTAAAATCGATCAAAAACGGTTCGAGCAACTAGAACCCTAACCCTAGCCTTTGTCAGATAACTTTTGCGAAAATTCGGCCATAAATAAGCCAGATTGCATCGAATTATCGAGGGATTTTACACCAAATCACAACATAAACATGATTCCAACATCAATTGAGGAAAAAATCATCCAAATTTGACCGGTGTAAAGCCTGTCGAGGGCTACAAATTTAACCACTACTTCGGTTATTATATATTTTTTTTATAGCGTAGGAAAGTAGGGATCGATCCACGAGGAAAGATTGCTTTAAATGGCTAGTTTGATTCTAAATAATTTTACTAATCAACTTGTTAAGTCTAATTTTAATAATTCTAAAACAATTAACACCTAACGAATAAAAATATATAAAAATACCCAATGATGTTCCTAAATATTCTGAATCATATTCTGAAAATAAAACAGTAAAAATATTTCCTAAATAATCCAGAAAAAATAAAATCAGAATAGTAACTGAAATATTAATAAAAAATCAAAACAGCAAATAATAATCAGAAAAATAAATATTAAAAATAACAAACAGTAACCTAAACTAATATTCTTCAACTTTATAAGCATATATCTTCAGAATAATTTCAGATTGAATTCAGGAAAATTAAATCAGTCAATTACTGCAGAATAATTAAACAGAATATTAAATCTGAAATTGGAAATAAATTATTCTGCATAAATATAAATACGAAAATAATAAATAAAATGACCCTAATCCTAGGACACAATTTTATGGAATTAAAAACACCTAATAATCGTAAATTAAAATTAAAAATCGAAATTTTCAGAATTAATAAACTAAAAACCTGCACATATCAATTTCGCAAAATAAATCTGAAAAATTATCAAATAATTTCCAAAACTTACGAAATTGAATATGAGCAGAATATGACACTTTATAAACCCTAGGAATTAATTAAAACTGAAAAATAACAAGAATAACTATTTTTAGTCTAAGTTCAAACAAACCGGTAATTAAATACTAAAACTCAATCTAGAATTATAACTGCTCCAAAAATCAAACTCTAAGCTATCTAAAATTACCTAGACACTTCTAAAATACTATAATTTGGGGGGGGGGGTTGACTAAACTTATATTCAAGCTAGTAAAAATAGAACAAAAATTAACATACAAAACAAATTAACTCTACGCAACAAATAATAATCGAAAGTTATCAAATTTATGAAGGATGCTTAGTATAATCTCAATCCACCATACAAATTAATATTTATCATTAACACATAAGTTAATTTCATTCATGAGTTAAACTGTAAAAGATATCCACCAGCGGTTCTTCCCCTTTTTTCCTTAGATTCTAGTTTACTTAGGTCCAGCCCTAATATAAACCCTACTAATTTGATAACCTTTACACCAGCGCAAAAATTTAACCAAATTAGAGCATTAAGAATTAGAAAAACATCATTTAACACTTTGTAACCAATTTACCAGCAAATCGATTTAACAAAGATCTAAAGCGATTACCTAATTAAAAGAGATGGGTTTGAGCCATCCATGATTAATTAGGGTGATACCTAGGCCTAAAATACTATAACTTTTACGTATTATAGTCTTCTAAACTATCAATCGAAATCGTATTAAACTAACCAGCATGCATTCTAATTAATTTAAAACGAATATCATAAACGATAAACG
>JACYFF010019584.1:88430380-88467960 GCA_017589665.1 Selenicereus undatus
TGTAGCCAAGTGTGTAAAAACCCGAGCTTCTACGTCCTCTCTTCTCCACTTTATTAAATTAACACTAACCCTGAAAAATATATAAAACAAAACAAATTAAACAAAATAATATATATAATATACTCAAAATAATTATAAAAATAATGTATGATTTTTGACTTAACAACCGAAAATCGAGTTATACTACTCGAATTAAGCCCACGAAGCATGCGGCAAATGCTTTGCCAAAAGTCGAGCAATTATTTGATTAAATTGACTAATAGATTGAGTGGTATTGGGTAAAATCGAATGGGTAAGACATTCCATACATCAATTTTCAATTCAATCGAACAAAACCATTGATTTTAGAAATCAAATTAGGGTTTTACAAGCGAAGAACTCTAGAATTTCGAAACACAGTTAATCCCAGACCAAATCATATGTATAATATATCGTATTAAAGCTCTCTTCAAGCTCTATGAGAATCTAGAATTTTTACAAAAATTCATCAAGAATTTTACATGAATTAAGGGCATGCAGTTTCGAGTTTATTCGTGATGAATAAAAGTATAACCTAATTTCTTTGGCATGATTTTCAAGAAATCATACAAGTGATTTGACCAGGAAATAAGCCGATTGGCTCTGATACCATTGAAGGATTCAATATAAAGAATTAAGCGTAAGCATATTTACCTTAATCCTGCTTCAAAGACAATTGAATCATGGCTTGAATCACTGGTCATGGGAGGAACTCACAATACAGAGAACCTTCACAATCCCACAATCTGAGAGTGCTAGGTTTTGTACAGAAACCATCTTTAGAGAACTCTCGATGTTTCTCTCTAATGTCTTTCCTCATAAACTGACCCCCCTTTTATATTAGAAGGACAGTCGAGAGTTAGGGTTTTTGAGATGACTTAAGCCGTCGACCTATTAAGCTTGTACCCCTTATGGGTGTATTATGCCATAAGTCCAACAACTAGGTAAAAAAAAATTCCACATCACTTCTATTCAGTTACCACTCTTCAAGTTATGATTGAATGCACAGTGCCCTTTGGGAAGATTGGGAAAATATAGGCCTTATTTGGCAAACAGCTGTTAGCTGTTTGAGTTAGTTGTTTGTATTAGCTGTTTGAATTAGCTGTTTGTTGAAAAACTGTTTGGTGAAATTAGCTATTTCTGACAAAGTTGTGAGACAAAAAGTTAATTCTTCAAAAAGCTCTTCCAAAAAACTCATGGAATTAGCTTTTTCAAATTAGTTTTTTGGACCCAAAAAACTCTTTTAAAAATCTCTTTCACCAAACACCCAAATTAGTTTTTTTATTTGGTCAAAAAGCTAATTTTGGTCAAAAAAGCTCTTTTTGACAAAAAAGCTCTTCAAAAAACTATTTGTCAAGCAGGGCCATAATGATCCGTTGTGGGATAAAAAAGAAGAAATTTTGTTCTGAGCTTGAAACTAAAGGGTAAGAAAAAGGACAGAGCAAAAGGTAGCTTTGACAGTAGGGTTCAAATCTGCATGCGCGAAGCCCAACAGATTTTGAATCTGTCTCCCTGACCCTGATCACTCGGACATATCAACCTGTTATGTGGCAAGCTCACAATGGGACCCCTCATCTCTAAAACTAAGTACTGAGGGATCAAAATAATAAAGAGAATTGACTTTTTGATGTCTGAGTCACTTGTTTGTGCAAATTCTGAGCTCAAGGGAGGGGAATGATCTAGGTACCATGTGCAAAACACCATTGTCACAGTCAGTTGCAGCCGGCAATAAATATGACAGGGGAAGATAGTCGTAGGTAATTGCATGGACAAAAAAAAGAAAAAAAAATCGAGCCACACATGGACCAACCTGAAGGGTCATAAAGTGAGAAATTGGAGTTGAACGGGGTCATATCAAGCTCTAGTTGGGTTGGTTCATTTCAGGTTCCATTCACATTAGGGGTTGGGTGAATATCAGATCAAGTCGATGCCATGTTTATTCCTGCTCAATTAGTTGGGCCATTGACCTTTATTGAGATTAATATCACTAATGTCAGCAGTTTTGTCATGTTTGAGAAGAAATCAAATTACACCATTCGAGTTAGACTCAGCTAAGATTAGTAATCAGACAATTAGGCATAGGACAGTCTTTCCTTACATATCTTAAATAGAGACCAAGCTCTGAGATTTATAACAGAAACTCTGATGAATAATCAGTTCTGAAAGTACCAATGATCTAACTTGAAACAAAGAGCACAATCTGTAAATTGTGAATGTCAAAGATAAACTGATGAACAACAGAGCGAGGACTAGAAAAAAGAGTTTGACGCTGTTAGCAGATTTCAAGTCTGTCTCCTTGACCACTCCGACCAAAGAACAAGGAATTGACACTAGCATGTTTGCCGATGTCCGGACCCTCCGAGTGATGATATATCTGAAGCTTCAAGTCATGAACTACACATCATTTTGCAGAATTTTCTGCAATACAGTGGAAGGCAACTTGGAGATCAACAATCAACTGAACAAGCAAAATTAACAAGGTATCAGTTGCCAGAACATAGGAGCATATTGTTCTTGTGCAGTTGCCCTTCCCACAAGTTGAGTGTGCCTAACTCACTTCTAATGTGTTACTAATATTGGAATAAGAGGATCTGATCATTTAACTTTCTTTGGTCATTCACAAATGCAGCTGATTTCCATTTTCCAAGAGGTGGGATGACCAGTAGTTATCTTTCTTAACTGGAATGGATCGCCAACCTGTCCAGACCTAAAAAATCTTTGCCTGTTCAATCAGCTCCCCCCCCCCCCCCCCAACCAAAAAAAAAGACCTGCTCAATATCTCCTTTCATGGAGATCTGGCAATACGCCAGATGGGTAGAATGTGGCAAATTGCTGACATTGCAAAAGCTTAGTTTTGTTGTTCTTTCTTGAGTATTGTAAACAATTTGGGCACGTAGATAAGCAAAATAAAAGCTTGCTATAATGTGATAAACTTTGTTCAAATTGGTACATCATTGAGTACCAAGTTCGAACCAAAAATAAATGCCTCCGGAGTATAATTTTGGAAGCAAGAACATCATCCTTTGCAAAGACTCGAGAAATTACTTGCCAATGATCTCATCAACAAAATATCAACTAAAAACTTGCAACACATCTATGCTCCATAGTCCCTTTTAGACAACGAAAAGGATGATGATAGGATTAGAATTGTAATTTGTTCAGATCAATTCAGCTTAATTGAAATCCTGACTTGGAGAGCATTTTATTGCTACCCTACCTGCTAACTCGCTTAAATTCTTATCTTGCTCATTCATACCTGCATTGACAAACTGTCACACTAAACCAGCCTGCAGGGTTTTCCTACTTGGTTATCTAATGCTTCAAATCTAGGATATCTCCAATTGCAGACAAATTTTTTTTGCAGGCTAGGAAAAGTCATTTCCTCGACAAGTTTAGTGCGCCTAACTTTTTTCTTGCAGACCAAAACTCTCATGCAATTTCATGGTCTGTTCCTCTAGTCCATACCTACACTGAATCCTTGTCCCCAGATTGAGGTGATACACAACTAAAATGGAGAATGGTTAGGATTACTAGCAGTTTGAAAAAGGGAAATTTCTGAGAACAATGTCCAACATCAACACCAGCATCCCAATTCGCTCAGAGAAATTGCACTGACAACAATTAACTTAACGTGTCACCCAGCTGCAAATTATATCCGCCCAGAATATTGAATTTTGCGAATTAAAATCTATATTTGCATCATCATGCACACCACCTTTGAATTTGACGACTCGGATAAGAAAATTTCTCCATATAATTATTGGGATCTAAGATAATGCTCTCCCACATCCCATTAACAAACACTAAACACTAGTCCAGATAAACCAAGAAGGGATCCCTTTGACCTGGTATGGATGATGTAGCAATGGCTATTGAGAAAGGCAACTTAAGAAACTACACCGGAGAACAACTTCATGATGAAATTACAAAGGCAAATAACCATCCTCTATTTTTGATTGTTCTGGGTATATTCTGCAAGTGGGTGCCTTTCATATTTTTCCTTCGAAACAAAGTAGTTCTCTATTCAGCTGCATATACTGGTGACCAGCCTTGTATTTGTGAGAAGCTGGTGTGAAAAGTGCTTCTTCTTTGTTGTGGTTAGATGTATGCAGTTACTCTGTTGTAGGCTAACTGTGGTGTGATCTCTATTTTAGATCAGTTTATCTGTTTAAGGAGAGAATATGTTTTTTAGGACCAACGATTGAGCCTGCTGATTCTTCATTATTGGTTTGCAATGAAGTCTCCTGCTTAGGCAGACTTTAATTTATTGGGGGAGGAAAAGCTGAAGTATTTATTGGCAACACTAACCTGGCAAGGGACACCTCTTTGGGTCGCGTGGATGTTTACTGTCATGTACTGGGAATAAAGATGTGTATTTTTCTTATTCAGTTGCAGAAATACGTCTCATAAGTCATGATAATAGGCTTGTTTCTGATTCCATTCAGAATTCTGACTCAGAGACCAGATGATTAACGTCCCAGCTGAGCAGTACGAATATATGGCACTCTGATCAGAAATTAGCAGCGATATTAGTCAGAAAGCACATAGAATCTGATACAGTCTGCATATATCCTTCAAACCTGTATAGTGATTTTGTATCCTTCAAACCTGGATATATCTTGCTGTTGAGAATCTGGCATGTTGAGGAGCAACATTGTTCATTTGGTTTTGTGACAGATTGTTGACTCTTTTAGCGAATAAAATTACTCTTTGTGTAAATTTTGAATCTTTGGCCCCCAACTTGTAGGGGAGCTTTGGTGAAAATTTGGTGCACCTAAACTAGGTTATTTTATTGCCCTCCAACAAGCTGGTATTTACATTGAGAATGTTCCCTATATTTGTTGGAGTTGATCAAACTAAAATCAATAGCTTTCGGTTAGATGTTCTTCATCAGACATGTTGTAAAGATAATAGAAGGTGGAGCTAATTTTGTTAATGCATCTCTGGTAGCAGTGCTGGATTAAGGAAGTGGGTGATATAGAGCTAATTTTTGCTAACTGGACATGTACTTGTATATGTGTTTTGGCCATATCACGACAGGTGAAGTGAGGACAATAAAGCAACTGAACATGCTCTTGTGTATGCGTTTTGCCTGTGCAACTCCTACAGTCTAGGTGCGGCCTTTGGTGAAAATTTGATGCACTAGAATTCAGTTGTAGTTGTTAGTTGCTTTTTTTTTTCCTTCTTCGTTTGCAATTTTCCACTGAGGAGCAATACAAGTGAGGGGGATAAAGGATGGTTTAGCTGTTAATCCAATCTCATTTTTATGGCAATTTCTTGAGTTTGTTTAAAATCAACATTATGTCAAATTGTAATGGTTTTTGGCTATTAATCTAATATCATTTTGATGTTATATTTATAAGTTGAAGGTTTGAGTGGTATATCATAAATGAAAGTCTACCAATCTCTTTTGGCGAACCCTAACTCAGCTAGAGCGTTTTTTGCATGCCCAGTTGCTAGTCCTAAGTTGTGTTTGAAAGTCAAATTCTATAATGAGTTCTTGGATTAGCATGAGATTTTGGAATTTTGAAGTCCTCAACCTGCTGATGTTATTGGTCCTGTTTATGTTGTTGCTACTACTTTCAAGTAGAACTCAGAATTTTATGTATAGTTTGATTTGAAGTTGTAAATTTGTATGGACTCTTGTAAACTTTTCAACTATAATAAAACTAGGGAGTTTGAAGTAGAAATTGCATTGGAATGAGAAAGTTTGAGAGGTGACCCAATTGTATGTTGTCTCCTTTGTTAATGGTATTGTTTTTGGGAGTTCCATTGACATTGGCTAGCAAAGGGGACTTAGAGATCACATTTTCATCTTAACAAGGTATATTTTTCTTTGTTTCATCCATTTTCTCTAATCCAAACAAAGGAAAAAAAGAGTGGTGGAAAGTTTGTTTTTTCCTTGTATTTTTTCTTTAATTCAAACAGAAAAAAAAAGAAAAATGACTTTCCTCCTCATTTTTTTTTCCTCCTTATTTTTCTTGCTGTCAACTTTATTTCCTGGGTCCAAACAAGGCCTAAAGCTTAAGGCCAGAGCAAAAGGCGTTGACAGCAGGATCTCCTAGAGAAATAGAATTGCTCTTGGGAGATTGCTTTTGTTAGACTCTGAATTTGATAATGATGGTTACGTAGTGGCAGGTATTTTGCCAAAATCAGGCTTTCAGATCAGATGACGGTATGCAAATTGCATACAACAGAAAAGCAATCACGAGGGCTTTAAGCAGCCTTGATAACTAGAGTTCCCTTCATATCAGCTACTGCTTGGTCAGAAGAATGGTACGAGTAACATGTGCTCTTTTTCACTTTGCACAATCTTGGTCAAGTTCTCAAGTACGACAAATTAGTAAAGTACACTATAGCCTAGAATCATCAACGTTTGCACAAGCCTGGGATCATCAAG
The DNA here is from genome assembly GCA_017589665.1 of Selenicereus undatus. NCBI lineage: Eukaryota > Viridiplantae > Streptophyta > Magnoliopsida > Caryophyllales > Cactaceae > Selenicereus > Selenicereus undatus. The sequence goes on from JACYFF010019584.1 coordinate 88,436,799, forward strand.
GTGTAGAAAACTTGCATCCATATTCTAACCAAATTGGTCAATGCACATCCACAGTTTCAAAGTGGACTACAACAATTAAGGACTCGGAGATTGATAAATAAAAGCCAAAATTTAGTAGGGATGGGAACCCCACAATACTTCAGCAACAACAGTGGCAGCCTCCGCTTCAGAAACAGATGCTGCTCTGGCTCTCCTCAGTATCTCCAGTTTAACTTCCTTTTTCTCGCTCTTCTCCATCACTTCTCCCATTTCTACCTGCACTGCGAACTTCGCTACATACCCAGAAAAGGGATTATCTGACAAACATTCGTCATTTTGTCTCCTTAGCTCGGATTCTTCGCAGTCTACTTTGTTTTCAGTCTCCTCTACTTGATTCACCTGACTGAGATCATCCTCAGCTGCTGCCCTTTGCAAAAATACAAGCTTCTCTACCAATCCATATTCAATCATGGCTTCGATCACTTCCTTTCTGCTAAAATATGCTATCTCGAGGAGACAGTCCAATGCCATTAGTCTAATCTCCAAATCTTCTGAGCTTAGTAAGCCGATAATTATGGGGATATCGCCGTTTCTCTGTATCTCATCAACCAAGTGCCCGTTAATTAATTTCACCAAAGAAGTAAGTATCTGAAGCGATTTGCTCGAACCCATTAACACCAATGTTGAAATCATAGGTCCCATCAATGCACTTCCCACGAAAACATTCCGATTGAATTGAGCCAAGGCTGCCATTGCTGAGCCAGCTTTTTCTCGAACTCGTAGTGTGCAAGAATGATCACAGAGTATCGACTCAAGTAGTGGGAATAATCTTGCTTTTAGGATCAAATTCTGCAATTCTCGATCAAACACACCTGAGATCCGATCCTCAAATTGCTCCAAAATTCTCAATTTCTCCTCCTCACCACATGATCCTTTCAGAACTTCAACGAGATTCTCGATGTTCTTTCTGTCAAAAAAGAGTTGAATTTGCTTCTGAATTGACAAAGCAATGCGAGAGATTTGGTAGGAAATCAGGCAATATTGAAAGAAGGATCGAGGAGTGTGACATTGATAGACGCTGAGGTTATCAATGAGGGCTTTGAGTTGAGTGAGATTGGAGAGAATGGAGTCATGAGGAGAGAGAATGGTGGATGCTTTGCTTTCAAGATCTAACAGAGCTTTAACAGCGGTTGAGTTGACATCTACTTGTAAATAGTAAAGCCGCTTGCTTTGTAGATCATCTAATGCTCTATTTAGTGCTTGAAGAAATGCAGAGGCTTGATCGTCAGAGGCATCATCCGCCATGAGAGAGAGAGAGAGAGAGGAGAAGAAGAAGAGGAGGGGGAGGCGGAGGAAAAGTAAAGAGGAAGCGGGTTTAGAGAAGGTTTGGGGGGTGGGGTGGGTAGCATGCCATGCACGAGCGTCTCAACTGCCAGTCCCAATTCCCGCCGGACCAACCAACCATTCAATTCAAAAGTTGATTTTAAAAGAGGAGAAAGGGAAGGCAATCGAACTCAGTTTAGAAGTAATTTTGTTCAAAGTTTTTTTTTTTTTTTTTTTAACCCTCTTTATTCCGGTATGGAAAGATGAGTAGGGCAGTGGATAAAAAAGACACCAAATATATTACAAAAACACTTGCAAAATTAATATAATGAAATAAAGGGCACAATAAAATTCTATTTGAATATAACAAATGCTAGGAATCCTTTTTTTAATCAAATAAAAACCGTGAATTTACTGCAATGGTGCAGAATTTTTTTAAATTGTTTACGGGAGTCTCTATTGTGCAGGTAAATGTACTAATTGATTTTCTTTCCTATTATCCTAAATTGAACATTTAATTTTATCATTGAGTAGTGCTACCAAAAACTCGGCTTGGGTAAAACTTTGTTTAGAGAAATGACATAATATCCAAAATTCGTGCGAGATATTGATGATTGCACTCGATTTTTTTTGAGTTGAAAAATCAAACAACTCTAGATTTAGGTTGGAATTGAATTCAAACTATAGAAATATGAAAATTATTGTGTTCGGATTTAAAAATTCAGACAAAAAAAATATATGACAGTACCAGATTATATTTGGGTCGGATAATTCATATAATTGGGTTTGATAAAACCCTCTCACGCTATGGAATTGAACCTTTCACTTTTGGATCCCATTGCTACCCCCCCCCCCCCCCCCCCCCCCCCCCCCCAAAAAAAAGAGAAAAATAAATGGTTGTATTTATTTATGAACATATGAATTACTAGGAATTTGAACTATTGATCCTATTTGAAATTAACCTCTTGAAAACTAGGCATGAGAAACGTGAAGAGAGGAGGGAGAAATGTTTACCGTGTTCTTCATTGAGCAACAACAAACCAAATAAATACGCAAGTTGTTCATCATGCTTAGACTTCCAGCCCTAACTTGACCACCAAGCAACCAAAGCATATTAGGAAACTAAATATTACAAAGTGTATCCTATTCCTATCAGATTACAAAATCATATCTCCATCATATCTGATTCCTATTACACCCCTTCAAGCTGGAGCGTGGGGATTGATAACATCCAACTTGCTTAGTAAGAACAGGAATTGTTACTTTCCTAGAGCCAGAGTAAATATATCTACCAATGTCACTTCGGAGGCACGTAACGTAGAAACAATTCGCCAGATAGAATTCGTTCTTTGACAAAGTGACAATCAATTTCAGTATGATTCGTCCGCGCACTCGTGGAATACTGGATTCTTAGCAATGTGAATCGCTATCTAGTTGTCAGAATATAGTTGTATAGGTCGTGGAAACACCCCTAAGGAAGCAAGTAGCGTCTTAATCCAAATCAATTTGCTTGTGGCTGTAACCATGGCCCGATATTCTACTTTTGCTAAGGATCTAGATACGGTACTATTATTTAGTCTTCCAGGAGATAGGAGACCCTCCAAGTGTCACATAATAACCAAATAGAGAGTGCCTTGTGATTGGGCACGACCACCCCAATCCGAGTCACAGTACGCATGAAGTTATAAATCAAATTCGCCCTAAAAAAGAATTCCCTGACCGATATTACCTTTCAAGTATCTCAAAACTCGTTGTGCTGCATCCAAGTGTTCTTCTTTGCTATTGCATGAATTGAGATAAAATATGAACAACATAACATAACTCAGGCCTAGTAATAGTGAGATAGATGAGCCTTCCCACTTATCGCCTATATTGTGTTGCATTTTTCAATACCTTCTCGGTGGATAACGTCAATTTATGGTTTGTCTCCATAAGGAAATATGCTAGTTTAGACCCCAAAAGTCCACATTCCTCCACAATCTCCAGGCATATTTTCATTGACACACAAATAGCCCTTGGGAATTTCTTGCAACCTCAATTCCCAAAAAGCATTTGAGGGGATCCAACTCCTTAATATAAAAACACTGATTGAGGTATTCCTTAAATTGAGCACAAGCATCAGGATCATTTCCTATTAACCCTAGGTCAGATACGTAGATCAATAAAGCCATAAATGTGCCACTCTTTTTATAAGTGAACAACGAATAGTCATCATATGACCTAGTAAAACCGAAATTGACCAGCTTGAATGATAATTTTGCAAACCATTGACGTGGTGTCTGATGAAGACCTTAAAGTGATTTTTGCAGTTGACATACCTTATTAGGATAAGTAGATTTGAAACTTGGAGGTAATATTATGTATACTTCTTCGCATTCTCCGTGAAGAAATGCATTATTTGCATCCATTTGATGTAATCCTATCCTTTAGCTGCAGCAATTGAGAGAAAGCATCTAACACTGGTTATCTTAGTAGCAGGGTAAAGGTCTCATGGTAATCGAATCCTTCAACCTGTTCGTCCATTCGAACCACCAACCTTGCTTTGTAACGACAAGACTCCCATCTAAATTATATTTGACCTTATATACCCATTTGCAAGGAATTGGTCTCTTTCCTACAAACAAATCCTCAATAGTCCAAACCTTGTTCCTCTTTAGAGCTTGAATTTATTTGTCCATGGCCTCCCTCATGTTGGGATCTTCCACGACTTCATGATAAAATCTGAGCTCCACAATTTAGGAATAACGGCAAGATAATATCAATGTGCAATAGAAAATTTATTGCAAGCAACATAATTAGCTATGGGATAAGGACTATTTGGGGAAACCTTTTGGAGGTGTTTAATAGGTGTTCCAATAGAAGAGAAGGTATTTGATGTCAACTAGCATACACAGCCCTGCGAATGGGGCAGAGCTCGTCGAGGCCTCCTTTGTTTTCTGGGCTGATCTGTGACATTCTGTGGATTCTGCTATTCTATCAAGTTCTCGGTCGACACCCCCTTTTCGTCAAATTTGGCCCTAAAATTGGCCTAGGCTCAACATTATTGCGCGGGCTGTTATTCTAGCCTAATTTGATAGATTTTTTGCTGACCTGCACTGTGGGGATGTCTCGCTCGGCCTAGCATCACCATGCGTTCCATTGTTCTGGCTCAATTTGGGCTTCTTTTGCAACTACCAGCCCTAGAACCTTGGTTTGAGGTGGGGTTTCATCGTGTGCTGGCCCAGACGACTCCTTGGGAGATCCAGTTGCATGGTCAAAACAATATTCGTCACAATTTCCTTGTGGTTGCTGATCATGGGGCATGGAAATAACATTGTTTTCCTTTTTCTCACTCTCAACAAAAGGAAACACTTCTTCATGAAAGATCATGTCCCTACTAACAAACATGTCACCCATTTCTAAATCATAAACTTTCCATCCTTTTTTTCCAAAGGGATGGCCAACAAAAATACACTTCCTACTCCTTTCCCCAAATTTGTCATTTTGTTTTGGAATTTTATGAGCGTAACACAAACTACCAAATACTCGAATGTGATCATAAGACGGCCTTCCATGAAAAAAAACTTCATAACATGTCTTTTTATCCAGGATAGCTGATGGCATTCGATTAATAAGGTATGCAGCTTTAAGCACACATTCCCCCAAAAAATCAAGTAGAAGATTGGCATGTAAGCGTAAGGTACGAGCAATGTTCATGATATGACAATTTTTAATTTCCACACTACCATTTTGTTGTGGGTCTCTATGCAATTGGTTTGATGAAGTATCACATGTTCCCCATAAAATTGTTTCATGGGTCATAAGTGAATTCACTCCCATTATCACCATGCATTCCATTGCTCTGGCTCAATCTGGGCCTCTTTTGCAACTACCAGCCCTAGTGCCTCAGTTTGAGGTGGGCTTCCATCGTGGGCTGGCCCAGACGACTCCTCGGGAGATCCAGTTGCTTGGCCGAGACAATCTTCATCACAATTTCCATGTGGTTGCTGGTTATGGGGCATGGAAATAACACTGTTTTCCTTTTCTCTCTCTCAACAAAAGGAAATGCTTCTTCATGAAAGTTCATGCCCCTACTAACAAACATGTCATCCATTTCTAAATCATAAACTTTCCGTCCTTTTTTCCAAAAGGATAGCCAACAAAAATACACTTCCTACTCCTTTCCCCAAATTTGTCCTTTTGTTATAGAATTTCATAAGCATAACACAAGCTACCAAATACTCTAACGTGATCATAGGACAAGCTTCCGTGAAATAAAACTTCATAAGGTGTCTTTGCACCCATGATAGATGATGGTATTCAATTAATAATGTATGCAGCTGTAAGCACACATTACTGAAAAAAAATTATCTTTTGGATCATCGAGGTTAAGGCAAATAATTTTCCGGACCCACATTTTCTGATATATATTTACTAGTCTCTCCAACTTCGGGTAAACATTTTTTGACCAAAGTCAACCAAATGTATCTTTTTTAAAATTGCACTAAGGACTCTAAGTTTCTTATATTTGCACATCTAACCCAAATCCTTAAAAACTTACTTTCGAAAAATTAAATTTGTGCATGTGATTTTTTGCTCATAAGTACTGCTTGACGCCTTCTTTCAATTGGTGCCAGAGCCACGTGACCAAGAATAATTAAGATAATTAAGCTAATTAACAATGATTAACTGTGATTAGTGCTAGAATCATCACCTGCTTGTCCTTGACCAAATTATTCACATATTGTTCACTCACCGAAAGGCCTTTCTCAATTAGCACCTCAATTAAACTATATCATTGATATAATTTTAGAATTACAAGCAGAATTAGCTAAAATTAAGACCGAAGTCAAGGAGCTTAAGAAGTAAATATCGATAATTCACCTTTCTCTAGTTAACGAAGTAAGACATAGCGGAAAAGCTACTTCCAGTATTAATACTCCATTTCAGCATAAATATCTTTTCCAAAGCCCAAAAAAAAAATTCAATTTTCTTTGCACAATATATAAATCCAAAAGAAATTAGGAGAAAAATCAGGTGAAAATCGGCTAAAAAAGTAGAAAAAGAAGAAGAAAATGGATTATAAGCAGTGTACCCTTGAACAACTACAGAATATGTTCGAGAAAAAACAGAATCCAGAAGAATTAAACAAGATCATTAGCACAATTAGCGATAAATATGATGTTTTATCTAATGATAATGAAGCGACTAATAATGTCTTACTATAAGAAATGTATCAGTAGATGAACCTCATTAAACTAGAAGATCTTAATGTGTTATCTTTAGAAGAAAATGAGATAAATAAAAAATATGGTAAAATGGTTGCTGAAGATGAGATTAATGAAATTGGAGAAGAACCCGACTTAAGTGAGATAGAGACCAATTTGGTCAACAATGTTGTTCATGAACCTAAAGAATTTGGTGAACCTTCTCGATGAAATACTTATTTTATAAGACCTAAGTACGCTTCAACAGGACGTACAACCAATTTTTCCTTCGAGTTCATCCCAAGGAAAACTACAACCTTTGAAGAAGTTGGCCTTACCCCAATTAGTCACACAGATCACATCTTAAACATAGATGGAGCTCATAACAGAGAAGAAATATTTGAATATTGAAAAAGAGGCATAAATAGTGTCTTAAACCTAAACACTACATGGATTGCTGCAAATTTTTTGAATTGCATCGAACATAACTTTTTTGGCACTGTAGCTAACTGGTATGATTCATTAAATAAAGATGGTAAAAACACCTTAAGAATGATAGAAACACCGCTGCAATGTTCAAGAAGTTATGTAAGAAAATTGAAACTCAGTTTATTAGAGCTAAACTTGATTCAGAAGAAAAAGCAAGAGAATGGCAAAGAAATATTAATAACATAGAATTATGGGATATGCGATATCTGAAAAATTATATTGCTAAATTTAGTTAATATTATTACGAAATTGGGCATAATGAGACTAATCTTGGTATGCTCTATGACAAATTGTTGTATCCGATAAATTTCATAATTAGCAAAATTGCATGGCTTGAACGAACGAATGTCATTGATACCCTTGGTTCAAGAGTCTCTTATTTAAGAAAATTGGCCAATGATCAATGTCTTGATCTCCAAAAGTAAAATAAAATTAAGAAGCAACTCCTAACTTGTTGGGATTCACCTCACCAATGGGAAAAAGAACCTGAAAAAAAGAAGAAAAAGAAAATTCTATAAGAAAAAGAGCTTCAATAAGCAAAAGGGAGAGAAATGTAGAAGAAAATATTATAACAAACCAAGTCCTAAAAAACAAATTTTTTTTAGGAAAGCAGCTTATTGTCCTACAGGGAAAAGCAATTACAAATGCTGGGCATGCGAAGAAATAAGACATTATGCTAATGAATGCCAAAATAGGAAGAATAACAAGCTTATTGAAATCTTGGGTAGCCTAGATTATATTGAGCTTAGTGAAGATGAGGCATTAGACCTGGCCCTAAGTAACAACAAAGGGATTGTTAAAATTATAATGGACAATGAATATGAAGAAAGTGATTATGAAGAAACAAGTCATATGATGGAAAGTGGCTCAATTAGTCTTGGTGATCTTCAAGGAGAAGAGTTTGTTGTAGACAATGATAATGAAGAAGTCAAAGAAGATTGGGTTCTTCCCATAATTCAGAAAGATATGATCTATAAAAAGTATATCTTTCAATTAAAAAGCAAATATGTATGTGAGATGACGGAAAGAGATCTAGAAATCAAAGATTGTGAGTATAATGCGGGAGAAGTTAATCTCATTAATTAGGAAAACATTCTTAAGCATAACAAAGATAGAAAGTACAGATATATCCATGTTGAAAGTATTCAAGTTCAAATCACTCCATTACAATATTATGGTAAAGATATTGATCTCTATGCTTTCCTCTATGATATTAGGCACACCAAGTTCAATAATCAAATTATCACAGGGATAAATACTAACTTATGCAATGGATCAGTAGGATTCAATTATGGATCTGGATATTATGTGAGTCTAAAGGATGAGTTTGCTAAAAGCTTCATATCCCTTAAGATAAAAACAGTTGGAATGGACATAAAAAGAGGAGGATATTCATTAAGGATATTCTGAAAAATTATCTACAAATTAGATAATACTATAGATCTAAAGACTAAGGTCACCATGACAGAGGCAAAAAATTTTGAAAGCCCTACCCCTCTGCAAAAAATCCAGAGGATTAAATCCAACCTACAAGAGATAAAGATTGATCGTTCATGAATATCTAACTTTGCCAACCTACAAAATTACTAAGAAAAATGTGATAAAAATTGATGAGAATGGTAAAATTACCATTAAACCTCAATTATTAAGAAGCATGAGTGTTAGATGAGACTGGGGAGAAGAATCTTAATCAGCCAAAGAAGAGTTTAAAGAAGATGATACAATGAGTATGACCAATGAAATGAGTAGAATGAGTTTTGAACCCGCAAGACATAGTGTAGACCGAAGTATGAGTCTAAAAAGAAAAGTCATTTGGTACAAAATAAGAATTATTAGTGAGCCAATTTATGAGGATGAATTAGTAAAAAATATGACTATGGAGATATGCTATGAAGTCACCAATACAAATTCTAATAGCATTTATATCCCAATAAACATATGCTTAAAGGGATATAATAAATATGAGTTGTGTATCTACTGGACCTGTCAATTCGGGTGGGCGAGTAGAATACAGGTCGAGTGTATTTCGGTTTCGGGTAAATACGGGTCGGGTGTATTTCGGGTTCGGGTAGAATACGGGTTGTGAGTATTTCGATTTTACGGGTTTCGGTTAAACCCACCGGGGCGTGATCGCCATCTTTTTTACTATTTTTAGGCGACCATCATTGGCTATAGAAGCTCAAGTTATTTGATTACATATCAAATAAATCTTTGATATTTCGTCACAACAAATGAATGCATATTTCTAAACTTAAAAGTGACAAAATTGAAGAAAGAAAAAAGGTACTTATTCATGCGTGAGTACACAAATTTAGAATTAAATATGTTGTTGAAATTTACTTGCTCCTTAGTCCTTATATGGAATATGAAATACCTATTATAGACATTAAATAAGGTACAAAGGAGCTACTTTTCGTTCTTTGAACATGGTCAAGGTCATAATTCATGATGAAGAAAATACATAATTAACCATACACTAAATTGTTTTACCAAAATCACTACGTAATAGAATAGTGACCAAGTCACCATTACAACAAGTCACAAACACAAAGTCTTAGGTCGTAAACAATCAAGTCATAAAACAACCAAGTCATAACAAAGACACCCAAAGCATAGTTCAATATCAAACACCTAACATTAATAAGCTAATTAATGTTAGAATCACCAAATTCTGTTTGGTCTCCCGATTCCAAGTCCACCTCTTCTTCTTCCTCTTCATCATCTTCTTCTTCTTCTTTATCAACATTCAAAGTGACTTTAGAAAACTGAGCACATACACCATTGAGCTCTTGATCATCCTCATCTACATCACCAAATATTTACAAGTGAAATTAATATATTTATTATAAGATATAATACGTACATAAAATACAAAAAGAAAGATATTTATGTTTGTAGAACTTACCCCCATTGATCTTATATCCAAACAATCAACTACGAGTGGTAACCAACGCTTCTGCATTCTCAGGTTTAAGAGAAACTCTCCACTTAGTTATGATTCTGCCTCTCATACTAAAGTATGACTCAGAAGCGACCGTAGTAATAGAGATACTTAAGATGTCACTTGCCATGTTACACATAGAAGGAAATCGATTTTTGTTCATTTTCCACCAACTTAAAATGTCTAAGTCGATGGTATGATCTAATCTATACTCATCCAAATACCTATCCAATTTTGAAGTTGTGCAATTGGATACTCTAACATTATCAAAATTTGCAAAGCCCTACACAAGATGAAAATATATTCTTAGGTGTAAATAAATAAGATAATTTCTCTTATAATGAACAAGTACACAATAGAAATCTAATTATGATACTTATTGCAAGGTCATCCTTTCCTCTCCTTGCACCACTCTCATTTGCATGGGGTTTTTCTTTTACATACTCCCCAAACAGCTTGTACAATTGATCCTTCACAATTTTGGATTTCAATTCAGAAGTTTCAGCATCAAGTGTTTGAAAATAATACATGATAAATTGAAACTTGTATCAAGGATCCAAAATGGCAACAAATGAGATAATCATACTATAATTGTCCCAATAGTCGTTAAATTTCCCCCTCATCTTTGTTGTCATGCTCTTGAGAACGACATTCTCATAAGAAGTCCATGATACTAAGAGGCTTTCAATCTTCCACACATTTTTGAGGTACAAGTTTGCCATATGATACTTTGTACCAGATATGATAGTGGTTATCTCATCAAACGGTTGAAGAAGATCATAAATTTTCTCAATTCTAGACCACTCTTGTTCAATGGGAAGATCAAGAAAGCTAGAACTAGACCTCTCCATCCACCTCATACCTGCAAAGGCAGCTCGATAAGGCAATGCTCTCTCTAGCATCTTATAGGTGGAGCTCAACCTAGTTGGACACTCCAACCATAAAACCCTAGCACAATCAATTCCAAGACCCAAAGCAATTTCATCAAATTTCAATTTCCTACCTTCAAAACTGGTCACATATTTCATTAAATCCTTCACCTTACTTATCCCCACATCAATCAATTTCAAGCCTTCTTTGACAATCAAATTTAACACATGTGTTCCACATCAAACATGAAAAAATTCACCACCACAAGGCAATCGAGCATGCACATTAAGAGTATCACGTAACATGTCTTGTATGTTATCATTTGCTTCAGCATTATCCAGTGTGATTGTGAATATTTTCTTATGAATTTTCCACTCTTTAAAAGATCATGGATTTGTCATGCAAGGCATTTGCATTATGAGAAGGAGGCATGTGAATAAAATTTAGAATCTTAGAATGCAAATGCCAATTAGCATCAATGTAGTGAGCTGTTAAGGAGAGAAAACCATGACCCACACAAGAAGTCCACAAGTCAGACATCACACAAATCCTACTTGTGAGTAGGCTCAATGATTCGATAAGCCTTTTCTTTTCACATTTGTGGATCTTTAAACAATGACTTTTAGCCATATTCCTATATATTGGAACACAATCGTCATTCAAGTAAACATGAATTGTTCGGGTTCCCTCATGCTTAGCAAATGTATAAGTGTACCCATGTCTAATTATGGCTTGTGCAACCAATTCTTTACACTCAAATTGATTAAACTTTCTAGCTAATTTTCTGTCTTTAGTTATCATCAATTGACCCACATCAATACTCGAACAAGCACTATAACTTTCAGTATGACACCGAAAGTTGGACGTACCATTGCTAGAATCTGCATCGACTGGTCCTCTATTATAATAATTACAATAAGCACGATCTTTGCCATCAGAGAAGTGCTTGCCCTTTTTTATGTTGTAATGATTCTACACAGGAGAGGCCCAATGTCTTTTTTTGGTTGAAGGAGAATCATCATCTACTTCAATTATAATTGGCGTCGAAGGGGTGGAGCTCCCTATAAAAATTTCAATAAAAACTTAGTGCAAAAACAATTAATAGCAAAACATGTTGATAGCAAAATATGATGTTTAAGGTATGTGATTGTATGCTTAATATCTCCAAAAAAGAGGGCAAACCAGCATATATCATCATCATACTAAAAATGGGAAGAACAACCCAACTTCCTATTACGTTCACTAAGATTGATTCTAATAAATTAGAAAAAAAATTAGCATAAAATAAATAACAAATAAATTAGTATACTGCTAATCTCACATCAACTAAATAAATACTTGTGGTCCCCTTTAAAAATGGCTTACATCATCCACAGAATTGAGCATTTTCAAAGCATAAAAATATTAAGACTTAAGCATTTTCAAAGCAAACTGATGACATATCCAATTAGCATCAACTATGTTAATCTCACTGAATTAGCATAAAAATAAATAACAAATAACATCTTCACCTTATAAATTCTTGAAACTTGTTGATCCATATCATCGATGTATAGTTGTATACTATTGAGACTTGAGCATTTTCAAAGCAAACTGGTGAAATATCCAATTTCTGAGAAATTAATGTTGCAAATCCACAAAATTTTACCCAACGACCAACAATCAAAACACGTTGGATTAATTAAACAGAAAAACTTCCTTCCAAATGCTCATCAAAGACAAGGACTGGGTTAATTAAACAGATTGTATTGACGCCTAAGGCAAAAACAAGAGCACGCTAACTTCATCAAAAGCAAAGAGGAGAGAAACTTGATGGGTAGATGGGAGCACGAGTTGTATTGGGGCCTAAAGGAGATGGAGATGGACTATTAAAACCTGAGGCCTTTTTTCCACGACCACGAGACCCACATGTGCTAGGTCGACGCGACACCATGAAAGGAGATCAGAAAAATTCAAGTGCAGCAGAACAAAAACGAAGAAGAGATAGAAAGTTTAAAGACTTGAAGTGATCAAAATCTCAATTAGGCATCCAAGATCGAGATCTCACTGAAGGTTGAAGAGTCTAAGGAGAGAAAGAGAGTGAAAGTGACAGAGAGAGACATAGCAGTAGAGGCGAATAGGCAATTGAACAGCTAGGGTTCTCATGGAGCATCTGAGTCATGGGCTGCAAAAATTAAACGTTAAACTTAAAAGACTAAAAGCCCATTTAGGCCATTTCCAAGTGCCCAAACCAGACCAAGCTTGAACGCGAAAAAAATAAAGAATTTAAGGGTTTGACCTGTCAGGTCAACCCAGACCCGACCCGACCGAACTCGAAAATTTTCGGGTTTCCCAGGTTCATGTTTTTTCGAGTTTCGGGGTTCAAAAATCTTGTTCAGAACCTTAAATTTTCGGGTGTGTTCAGGTTCGGGTCGAGTTTTCGAGTTCGGTCCATTTCTGCAAGGTCTAGTGCCTACATAGATAGTGAATGTTCTGTATGCTTTAGGAAAATATCATTATTTTCAGAGTTTAGGTGGAAAAAACTAAAAATCCTTTACAAGTGAGGATGTAGATAATAGCATCATGAGTCATAATGAAGCAATAGAAGGCTTATCCAAAGAATTAGGAGGAGTTCAATGCATTATACCAGTTCTATAGGCTAATGGAAGGGGAGCCTTGGAGCAACGGTAAGGTTGTCTCTGTGTGACCAAAAGGTCATGGGTTCGAGCCATGGAATCAGCCACTGACAAAGTCAGGTTAGGTTGCCTACAATTCACCCCATGGGGTGCGACCCTTCCCCGGACCCTGCGTGAACGCGGGATGCTTGTGCACTGGGCTGCCCTATAGGCTACTGATAAACCCTCTCATGATGTGATCTTTGGAAATAATTTTCAAAGACTATATTCTCTATGCACACAGACCATAAACCAGATAATATTCATAATTAATGGTAACTTAGTTCCTATTGAAAAATTAAGGCTTACACTCATTAGAAAATTGACTTTACACGTAGGCAGTGTGGTAAGAAGGTAATGCCGGCACAACGAGAGGTAACATTAATAATTTCATTACTCGAGTTATCTATTAAAGAGCAGATTGTCGAACAATAAGAAAGATTATGCAAAGAACTCTACTCTAATAATCCACTAAAGTTTTGGGATAAAGATAAAACATTTGCTAAAATCACTTTATTAAACCCCAATACTATTATCTGAAGTCAAACAAATGGTATGTACACACCAGGATATCCATGAATTTGATAAACAAATCAAAGAACTTCTGGATTAAGGATTAAACAGGAATAGCAAGAGTCCTCACACCATTTCCGCTTTCATGGTTAGAAATCATGCAAAAGAAAAAAGAGGAAAAGCAAGGATGGTGATCAATTACGAAAAGCTTAATGATGATACTGTCTTTGAAGGATATTATATTCCTAACAAAGTAGTCTTTTTTAATAGAATTCAAGGAGCCTCTTAGTTCTTGAAAATGGATTGCAAAAGTGGATATTGGCATATAAAGATGGATGAGAAAAGCATTCCTTTAACTCACACAAGAACATTATAAGTGGATAGTAATGTCATTTGGTCTTAAAAATGCACCTCAAATGTTTTAGAGAATAATGGATATTTAAAGACCTTGGTCATTGTTGTTTAGTTTACATTGATAATATCCTTGTCTTTTCCAAAACCATATAACAGCACAAAGATGATGTCCTAGCCGACACCCAAAGATGCATCGATCATGGTATCATACTTGAAAAAAGCAAGTGCATTTATGCTGAACAAGAAATTGAGTTCTTAAGTCTAGAGATAAAAGTTAGACAGATCATTCTACAAAAACACATTCTGGAAAAAATAGAAAATTTTCTTGAAAAAATTGAAGATAGGAAGCAGTTGGAAAGATTTCTTAGATGTCTTACCTATGCTTTAGATTTCATTAAAGATTTAGCTAAACTAAGAAAGCCATTGCAGCAAAAGCTCAAAAAAGAAGTAAGTTAGACATGGACTACTAATGATACAAAGATTGTTCAGAATTTCAAAAAGATGTGTAAAAATCTTCCTGTCCTTAATTTGCCTAATAAAGGAGATAACTTAGTTCTTGAGACAGATGCCAGCAACGAGCACTGGAGTGCAGTGCTTAAAATCAAACAAGGAGAAAAACTCTGCAAATATTGCAGTGGAAGTTTTAATAAGGCAGAATGCAACTACCCCACGATGGAAAAAGAAATTCTTGCGGTCATAAGGGGATTTGAAAAGTTCTTAATGTTTTTAGCCCCAAAACCTTTTCTTATTCGAACTGATTGCAAAGAAATACTTGGTTTTGTGAAAAAGAATTTATCAAATATGCAAGCTCACGGGCGACTCCTGCATTGACAATTATGGCTTAACCAGTTTTCCTTCTCTATTGAACATATACAGGAATCGAAGAACTCTCTGGTAGATAGTTTAACTTGAGAACTCACCAATGGTATTCATCAAAGCATACTTCCTACCAGAAAAGAAGGAAATTCATAGCGAAATGCCATTGCTACTAGAATGGATTTCACCTTCTATTAAAGTCCTTACTGATAATTTGGAATTCCATACAAAAATAGAGCACGCTTTGGTCTACTATCTTCTGCCTACCTAATAGCCCGAAGATTTTCCCTTTTATAGTTATAAGTTAATTACCTTAGATGTCCTTATGATATTCAGGAAAACATAAGCTCTCTTGTTCAAGAGAAATGGTTCAATGAGTGGTATGCAGCCTGCATCAATTATTATCATAACTATTCTTATAATATTTGGGAGTCTTGGAGTACAATGACCTATTTTCCTGATATGTCCGGAGTTGGTGGTGCTGGTTTTTCAACCAGCTCAATCTCTTCAAATGACCCTCTCATTAAAGCCTGGGAATAGAGGATGATAGTTTGCTTTATGGAAATCCTAAATCCAAAGTTTCTATTTTTCTCAACCCTAACCAAATTCCAACAATGCATGTTCAAAATGATCCATTGGATTCTTACATCTCTTGATGGACCACCAAAAATTTCACATCCTATATTTGGAGGTACATTGTGCACTAATCGAGTATGAAATGGAAAAGCCAAACCATCCCATTATCTGGTTCAAATCATTGATTACGGTGATCCCTATGATGAACGACAAGAATGGTTTCCAAAATGAGGACAATTTGTTACTGATCCTGCTTCAGCAAGAGCCATCGGTTTTTACAACATTTATCATCAAAGTTAGGCATTAATTGAACAAGGAAAAACGTTAATGCATTGTGAAAATATTACTTTCACCTTTGACAATGAGTTTAAAGAATACATGAAGGTGGAACGAGCAGTCTCAGAGGATATCTTTGATTATCTCTTCGATGTTGGAGCTGAAAAATTTTTATTAGAAAAAGAAAAAAAATATCTTCTTGAATTATTTGAGAAATGGGACCCGAAGCATCTTCAATTAGATGAAGATTTTGATGATTATCCGGATAATGATGGTTTGGAAAATATAATTGGAGATGAAGGCATGTAGAATCTCAATAATAATGACTAGTATTGCCATCATTAGAAGCTCTGAAAAGTGGTTGCTCCATTATTGTACAAGTGTGAGGCTGTGTACTGTAGTTGTCAGCGTGTACTATAGCCACGTGAAAAGTCTTTATGTACTGTAGCCATGTGAAAAATCAGTTATGTACTGTAGCCATTAGGGGATCCTATGTACCCCCAACCATCTATAAAAGGAGATGTCAAATGCTGAGAAGGGACATGACGATTTGAACATTCTTGAGCAAAAGAGAAGTCGGGATTGTCCATTTCTCTATGAGCAAGCATCTCTAATGAACTTAGCTTAAGTCTCTCTTCAAAGTTTTCCATTGTAATATCTCCACCTTTAAGCTTTCAATAGAAGAAGTTTCTCAGTAGGGAATGTAACTGAATTGAACCTTAGGTCTTAAATATTATGATTTCTTGATTAAAGTTTCACTATCCTTGAAAAAGATTAAAATTTTGATCAGTGACTATGGTCCAAGGTAGGAAACGAAACGGATTTGTGCTACGCCTAATCTAAGGAAGGTAGGGTTGAGATTAGCAATCTTTGTAAACTTGAAGTTAGAGGAACACCGGAGTCCAACGCTGACTGAGTTTAGATAATGGTCGAAACTCTCTGATTAAGTTTTAATTATTTTTCTAAGCATGGTGAGCTGTTAATCACATAAATATAATATTTAAAGTATAAGTAGTAGATTATGATAACTAGTACCAGTAAAGTCAATATAAGAGGAAAAAAACACTGAAAGTTGTCATATTTGGATACTAGGGACCAACTCGCAATTTTAGAAAGTTGAAGGTTAGAAATAGAAATATTTGTCCCCCCAAAAAAATTGCCCGAACCTGCATAGTCCCGGAGATATTTATCTAAAAAAGTGGGTTTTGAAAATCATTATGCCAAACCTCAGTGTACTAAAAAGTAAATTATTCCATATTCCCCCAAAAAAATCAAGTGGAAGATTGGAATGTAAGCGTAAGGCATGAGCAATGTTCATGATACGACAATTTTTAGTTTCCACACTACCATTTTGTTATGGGTCTCTATATAATTGGTTTGATGAAGTATCACATGTTTCCCATAAAATTGTTTCGTAGGTCCAGAAGTGAATTTGCTCCCATTATCACTCCTAAAGACCGTTACTTTTACCCAAATTGTGTATTCACCATTAAACATCACCTTTTTCTTTCATTAAATATACCCATGTTGTGCTACTTGCATCATCAACATGACCTCACATGATAGGCTCCCCATATATCATAGTGAATTAAATCAAAACACATCATAGCTTTACTTTCACTAATAGGAAAGGGGAGACAGATTTGATTAGCAAGTAAACATGCATCACACACGTCGTTCTTAGCACTATAAGCAATTTGAATGAAACTAAATGTAATGCCCCAGTAATTAATCATGTTTGAATTATTTCTTAAATTTGGCATTATGCATACAATTATAGTTATTTTGAGCAGTGAGTAGCACATTTTTTCTAGCATAGCACAATCTGTATTAAAATACGTGATAATATGGAATTTTTTTCTTAAGCTTATAAAACAGTGAATAAAATTTCAAAGGTATGAAGTCAATATAATAAAATAAATTGCGTTGTATTTGGGCAGGGTCGGGAAATTACCTAACCATAATTTTCTTAATAATTAAGAAATTGGGAGGAGCAATCAGAAACGGCCAAGTGTGTGGCCAAGACGGAGACAAGCGGAAAGAGAAGATTAATGTGATAAGCTAGCATTAATTATTTTGATGAGACTTAGTCTCTATCTAAATAAGTAAAAAAAAAATGAGAGTTAACTAGGCCAGCCAAGTCAAAATAGGCTAAAACAAAGCCAAACAAAAAAATAAACAAACACTAAGACATTACAACCATCAGACCCCCCTGCTTCCCCTCCATACCCACAAACCCCCATCCCTTCGCCAACTGAAATAGCCAGCCACGGCCGGACACTAGCCAATGATCGATGGCTGCCCGTCGTCGTTGCCGTCCGACCAACGCCGACGCTACCTTCCACCCTCTCGCTCACTCTCTCTCCTTCATGTTCTCTCGGTTCAGGACTGATCTGCCCAACCGGGACAGGACATAATAGCCTGTTCCGGCGTCAACCACTGCCGACAGCTGCCAGAAACGCCTTCCGAGATAAATTTGAAGTCACCTCCATCTTCACCATCAATTGGTTTATCCTCTTCCAACCCACTTAATTGTAACCAAGGTAATTTTCTTCCACTCCTCTTTCCCCCCTAAATTCAATTTTATGGTAAATGATGTGTGTTATTGGTGAGTTGTTCTTGTTGTATGATGATTAGTGATAGTGATTGATTGAATTGTGGAAATTATGAATGAATTGTAGCAAGTGGTTGATTGAATTGTGGGAATTGTGAATGCATTGGATAGTAGCAAGTTAGTTGATTAAATTGCGGGGATTATGAATGAATTGGATAGTAGCAAGTCAGCTGATTGAATTATGGGGATTATGATGAAGTTATGATGAAGTTAAGAATGGAGATATATTTAGTGAAAGTAAAGGCTAAGCTTGGGTTATAAGGACAAACTTTAAGCATATGAGTTGTGCTATTTGTGGGAGTGAATTAAATTGGAGATATGCTTAACTTAAACATTGAGGGTAAATAAGCTTTACTAGAGGACATTCTAGGTAACCATACAAATTAACATTTAGTGAAAGTGGAGGGTTAATAAAGAATTGGGTTGAACAAAGGAGCAATTTGAAAGCTTAAGTGTGGAAGGAAAGTGAGTCATACGGGTATTTGAAGTTTAAGGCCAAATGAGAATATTAAAGTTCATAAGAGTTACCCACTACTTCAGTTAGGATGACACCGTTGGAGTCAGGGTTGGCATTCTAATCCAAGAGGGGGGTTGAGCAACCTCGTTGTTGCATAAGAGGGGGGACCCTTATTAGCAATTAATTTAAGAAATTATTACTAAGCAATCGAACGTCGCTTGAGGCATTCCTTAAGTAAAGCCCACAATGTTAGTCCACTAGTTGTGAAACTTTGATAATTGATCTATACCAATACTATAGAATAAGGATTCACGTAAGGCAATGACCCTGGACATAGGACTTGAATCAAATCATTCAAAAAGGAAAAGAAAGAGAGCAATAATTGGTTCTTTAGATACGTTATTGTTTGTACCCTTCAAAGATGTTTAAAGTTACATTTATTAATGTTAGCAAGCTTTTATTTGGCCATTGAAACCTTTAGAACCCATTTCAGTGTTCATTATTTAATGAGCCATGTTCTGTGTTCACAAGTATCTACTAGCAGAATTCATTGTTTAGGTCCTACCCGTCAAGTGGGAAATTCATAGCTTATTGTTATTGATACCATGGTTTCTGTTCATAGATGTGGGTCCTAATCTAGGCCAAAGAAACAATTAATCAATGTTTATTTAAATCAATGCTCCTCAAAAGATGTTTACAAAGCATCGTTCTAACTTTGTGCATGCACTCACTGACTCCTTGTAAAAGTTATTCAACTATACATAGGTAACGTATTGAGCAATCGTTCATGTTCTATAGTTTTGTGTTTTCCAACCGTTTTAGGGAAGGTGAAACAGGGTATGGCTAAGCAAGAATCTGCAGAGACCAAAGACCCAAGGGATGTGGGTCAAAGCAGCGATTGTTAACTTTCTTCTGTAGTTAGTTATTTTGAGGCTTGTGAAGCCTAAGCAAAATGTAAATCATATTTTGGCTGTGGTTGAACCGATGTATGATGCCCATTTTTGGTATGTCTAACAGCATCCTTAGGCTTCGTGTGTCATGAATACTGTGTTATAATTAGTAAATGTTTTACTTTTAGTAGACTCAATGATTATTGTCAGCCTTATCCCTCCGGCATGGCAGTAACGTCCTAGCTTGGTAGCATTCTTCGCGGGTGCATAATGGACATAATTACATGTATTTAATAAGTGATTAAGCTGGGGCGTTACAACTAAACACTTTGACAAAACTTAACTTGATGGATGACGACCTAATCTACGATGCCATAAACCATAAGACACAACCTTATTGACTTAAATGTCTACAGTTGTTGTAGCCTTGTAGAAGTATACCCATCTTCTTGGGTGACCCACTCCAACGACAGTCCTCATAGTAGGGTCATGTATCACACGTAAATTTGTAGAAAACATTACTGTGCATTAACTATCTTCAATCAAAGCTGTTATAGGCACTAAATTGCAATTTAGACTTGCAACATATAGAACATCTCATATAACTAACTTAAAATTTAGCTTTACCGTGTCCCATTTGAAGGCCACATTCGTCATCCTATTAGGCAAATCAACAGGAGTTCATGGTAAATCACTAATATTTGATAATAAGTTGATATCACCACTCATATGCCATGATGCTCCATTGTCTAATAACCAATCGCTCTTACCTGAAAGCTTGTCATAGTTAGATTATTTTGGAGTCTTAATGAGACTCAAAATCCTTTGTGTTACTCGGGGATGAAGCCCAAGATATTACCGCAACCCATATGGCCCTCGACGTGCGACTTGAGCATGGGTTGTGTATGCAGCCTCTCGGCCAGTGTTGGACCTGCAACCTCTATCTGCATTGTTGCGTCCACTGTCTCTGCCCCATTATCCTGGGGTTTGACCATCGTGCCCTCTACGCATGCTGTAGCTAGGCGGGTAGCCCACAATCTCCCAACAGCTTGTCTCTTTATGACCCACTTTTCCACAATGCTTACAAGTGCGACTCTCACCATGATATTGAGTCGGTTTGGTGCTTTGATTAACCAGAAAAGCTATTGCATTCTTATGCCTCCCGCCCCACCTAACATCACTTTCTAATGATTTTATTCCTGTTCAATCATATTGAATATTTTATCAAAATGTTGGTAACGGGTCGAGTGCAAGAATTTGACTTCGAATTGTAGAATAAGATTCATTATCCGGCCCCATCAAGAATTGATGGACATTATCATTCTTCATCATTTTTGTCATCTTTTCCGCTATGCCACACGAACAAAGAGGGACATTTATATATTTATCAAGCTCATTCCACAAACTCATGGGCCTAGAAGAGAATTTAACCACATCTTGCCTTTCTTGCTTACAAGATGCGATTTTAGCTTTAAGCTGATGGACCCTGGGTATGTTAGGTATGGAGTATCTTTTGCAGATATTCTACCACATCACATAAGCATAATCGAATATGTGTTAGTAGCATGAACCTTTGGATCAATAACGTTCATGACCTACGAGGTGATCATTGAGTTGATCATCTCCAAAGCCTCAGCTTCTGCTAAATATGCTGCTTCTGGTACTACTGGCTTCGAGATCTTCCCATCGATAAAGCCTAGTTTGTTTTTGGTTTTGATGCTGTTCGTGCAGCCTGCTCTCATAAATAGTATTTCTTTCCATTGAATTTTATTGTCGTGATAATTGCACCTGGTGAATCCAAGGGGTGCAAGAAATAGGGAGATTGGCCATTGATGACAAATTCTTTTGGTTTGTCATCCTTTGTCATGATACCTTTTAGGTTTAGATCATGTTGGCTCTGATATCATGAATCCTAGGCATGAGAAACGTGAAGAGAAGAGGGAGAAGTGTAATTATCGTGTTCTTCTTCGCGCAATAGCCAACCAAATAAATACACAAATTGCTCATCTACTTAGACTTCTAGCCTTAACTTGACTACCAATCAACCAAAGCATATTAGGAAACTAAATATTACAAAGTATAACCTATTCCCTATTAGATTACAAAATCATATCTCTCTCATATCTTATTCCTATTACCTGTCTTAGTATTTTGAGCCATTCACACATTTGTCACCACATTTATCATGAGCGAACAAATTTGAGTTTTACATGCAGTGGCTTTTAGTGGTGCTTATAGGCGATTACTATGTGTATGAGTTACAACTTGTATATACTGTATATACTATGTGCCTGCCTCCTTTGCATGTCTCTAGCAAGATTCTCGCATCTAAGTTGTCAAAGAAACACTGTATATAGGATCATAGTCCTTACGTAATCAAAGGTTTCCCTAGGCTTCGTAGATAGGATCGTAGGCAAATTTTGACAGTTCTGAAACACAAAATTCTTGAAAACCATTATCTCCATGTCAATATACTTGAGAAAGTATCCTTTATTTGAGGCTCTTAACACTTTGCACATCTTCATAGTCATCCTCTTCACCACCCCCATTGCCCTTCTAATGGCTTCCATTCATCTTCTAGATTTCATGAATACCACCATGTTGATCGTGTTCTCTTCTCTCATATGGTCATGCAATTATCGAGTGCCCCAGCTGTACCCGCACGAGCCATGGCCTTTTCTAGAAGATAAGCATAACCCTTTCCTTGTCACAAAACTTCTTAGCGCTTCACACTTCATAGTCAACAAAGTGGTTAGTAAAACTCTCATTTGCTTGAATTCTGTAGCTGTTGGTCAGCCTAACCCAACCAAGTCTAGCACCGCGTCCATCACTAGTGTTTTGAAGCAAATCTTCCTTTGGAGATGATGCATCAACATAAGACTTCAACCACTAATGGCATCAAATAGAGATGATGCTAATGCTCACTTTTTTACTAATATATTCCACCAAGCCGCTGCAGAGGGTAATGCTCGAACCGAACAGTTTGTATGAGCATTTGAATATTAGTGGGTTTTTGCATCCTCTTTTTAGTGGTACCATTTTGAATCTGCCATTGTTTGAGCCCTTTCTTGTTGATGACTTTTGGGGGAGGAGCATGCACATAGGATGTTCAATAACATGGATAATTGTTAGTGAATGTCTATGTTTTAAAATCTTAATGTCCTGCTGCCTTCTGTGTAAATTTTTAATGTTCTGCTGCCTTTCGTGTAATAAAATCTTATTAAGTGTATTTTCTATTAAAATCGCCTTCCATGCCATAAAATCTGGTTGTTTGTCATGTGTTCATGCTGCTCTATTAGGTTGGATCATGGAATATTGTAGGCACAAAAAAAAAGTGTCACGTCACTAAATAATTTAAGTTAATTAATGTTGGCTAGTCCAATTAATTAATTTAATTATTTAGGTCCAAGCGACCACCAAGTCAACAGCTCAATGAAGTATCAAGTTAATGGCCCGGTAAGATTATCAAGTCAATAGCCTGATAAGATTATCAAGTTAATGGCCCAGTGGACTACCAAGCCGTCAACTTAAACAGACTCCCAAGTCATCGACCCAAGTTCAAGGCTCATCTATCCACCCAAGGGGGTTGTTAAGCCGCAAACCCTAGAAGAGAGGGGAGGCTCCTCCCTATAAATATAGCTCCCCCCCCCCCCTCATTGGAGGATAGAAAAATTCTCTCCCACAGAAGACCTTCTAGAAAGAGACAATAAGCACAACAAAACGTGCCATTTACTCTAGAGATTGAAGCACACACTTGATCGAGATTCAAGCTATTTCGGCCCTCCATCAAGTTCAAGCAAGAGATCGAATAAGAGGACTTTAAATTGTTCATTTGTAACAAAATATTCAGAGATTGCACCCATTTTGCTATTATAAATACAAAAATTGAATTTGTTCCATATTTCTTGTCTTAATTCGATTTAGACTTGAAATTTGTGGTTACAAATTTCTGGCATGCCTGGTGGGACTACTCTCCCTCTCATCTCCTTCTCTTGGAAATCTAAAATTGAAGATATGGCCACAAGGAATGCCGCCTCTCTACCTCTGAAGAAGAAATCCGGATCTTTCCAGCAAAAATCCTCCAACTCTGACACCGCCTCCAGTAAGCAAAGCACCGGAGTGCTGACAAGAAACATGGCGAAGGCTGTAGTAGCCACTGTCACCAAAACAGCAGTTGCAATTGCATCCTTGCATTCAACCAATAACGCTGACTCCAACATGCATGATGGAGTTGGTAAAGTTCCGTTTAATGACCATCTTAAGGGGAAATCCATTCAAGAAATGAAGACGAAGCATCAATCTCCATTTTTTGAAGCGAAAGATTATTACAGCATCAATTCTTCTCCGTCGTCACCAAGAAGAGCAGCCTTTCAACAATCTGAGGCTGAATCATCCCCTACCATCATCATGCTTGCTATGATGGTAGGAGCTGTCAATTTTGAAGAAGAGTTCGCTAGCATGAAGGCCACGTTGGAAAGGCTCTCTAAGGAGAGTGCAAAAAAGTATGCACGCATCAAGCGCCAAGAGGAACATATTGCTAAGTTGCTGAAGAAACTGGACAAATGGCCATGTGCTTCATCCAACAAAGGCACAAACGGCGACGAGGACGAAAAAGGGTCCAATCGAAGCGAGGCTTCTGACGATGATGGTAGGTCAAAGAAGGGGGACAAGCCAAAAAATGACTCATCTCTAAGTGCAATCACTTGTGAACAAATCCAGGAGTTGATTGCCAATGCTGTTAAAAATCAGCTAGGGGTCGGTTCACAGAAGAGTCATCTCTACACCAAACCCTACACAAAGAGGATTGATGCTCTTCTAATGCCTTGTGGTTACCAACCTCCCAAGTTCAACCAATTTGATGGGAAAGGTAACCCAAAAGAAGATGTTGCGCACTTCATTGAGACGTGCAACAATGTCGGCACTAGCGGTGACTTACTGGTGAAACAGTTCGTCCAGACTTTCAAGGGCATCGCATTCGACTGGTATACCGATTTGCTGCCCGAGTCCGTTGATAGCTAGGAGCAGATGGAATAAGAGTTTATGAATAGGTTCTATAGCACGTAGTGCACTGTTAGTATGACTGAGCTAACAAATACTAAATAGTCGAAAGACGAACCTGTTCTTGACTACATCAACCGCTGGCGCTCACTCAGCCTCGAGTGTAAGGATCGATTATCTAAGACTTCTGCGGTAGAGATTTGTGCTCAAGGCATGGAGTGAGACCTACTTTACGTCCTACAGATGAGCAGGCCCAAGACTTTCCAAGAGTTGGCTATTAAGGCCCATGATATGGAGATGACGATAGCTAATCGTCACGGAAAAGCTTCCCTTACTTTTGAAGCAAGGAAGGACAAGGGTGACTTCAAGGAAAATCCGAAGTCTTCCAAGAGCTCCACCAAAGAATCCATGTCGGTCACTACAAGCGAACCGATCCGGATTTTAGGGAAATTAAGAGTAGAGGAGAAGTAACGCCCATCAATGAAAGAAGCTGGGAAAAAGTGCTCTACATTAAAAGATCTTCAAGAAAGGAAGTACTCATTCCCTAACTCAGATTTGTCAAGCATGTTGGATGATTTGTTAGAAAAGGGTATCATTGAGTTACCGCCATCAAAACGTCCCGAAGATGCAGGCAAGTTGAATGACCCGAAGTATTGTCGGTATCACAGGGTCACTAGTCACGTTCTTGAAAAGTGCGTAACGCTCAAGGAGCGTATTATGCAATTGGCTCAGGATGGAATGATCATCCTTGACTTGGATTAGGCGGCTGAAACCAATCACACGATAATTTTGTGTAAGCATTATGACCTGGCTCCTGCGATGAAAAAAGAGTGGGTTACCATATAATTTGGAAGCTTTGAGACAATAATGCTTTCATTAATGGTTCCGACGACACTTATGGAGGTTGAGCATGTGCCAGATATTTCTGATGAAGGATGGACGCTCGTCACTAGACGAAGGCCTAGGAACCAAATGCGGGTTCAACCACCCCTACTCCGTCGAAGAAAGAGTCATGCTAGAAATAAGAAGCCTCGATGCCCTAGGGGGAAGAAGAAGCCCAATTCTGGTAAGAGGCATGGAGTTCAACCATTCGAGCTGCTTGAACAAGAACCCCTTGTCCCTGTCACATTAGAAGAATTCTTTCCAAGGGGCTTCTTTAAGAATGCTACAGTTAACATGGTTTCGTGTTCTGGGCTTGAAGATGAGGATGATGAGAAAGATGCACAGGAAGATCTCCAAAAGGCGTCCTCTTCAAATACAGATGATAGAGTCCTTGCCGTCGTAGAAGCTTTGCCCGAACGCATGAGTTGGAAAGAAATTTTTCAGCTGCCTCATGAAATGCGTGAGCAAGTTGCTGCTACCATGCGCTAAGTAAAGTCATATGCTGACAAAGTAAAGGAAGCCAAAGAGCCTGCAAAGCTTCCAACTTAGTGCGCCACTTGTAACACGGTTGTGTCATTTACAGATGATAATCTATTGCTTAGGTCAAAACCCCACAATTGTCCATTGTTTGCCATTGGCTATATTTGGGGGCAAAAATTCAAACGCATATTGGTAGATGGTGGCTCAGTGGTCAACATCATGCCCAAGTCTACTATGAAAGACTTAGGGATTACTGTTGAGGAACTCTCTAAGAGTCAGATGATGATACAAGGCTTCAACCTAGAGGATCAACGTGCAATCGGCATGATTCGCCTCGAGTTGGCAATGGGTGATCTATCGACAACATCTACTTTGCACCAATGTCTCAAGTATTACCACAACGGAGAGAAGAAGATAAATGGTGATGTTAAACCATTTACGAAGGCTGAATCTTATTTTGCTGATGCAAGATTCTTTAAGGAAGGAGCCCCTTTGAAGAAGGAGCCCCTTTGAAGGAAGCGATGCCATCCTTTATCTCCTCTACTGGTAAAAGGGGTGATGAAAATACTCATGTGAAGACAAACATTGGCACTAATGATAATGCCAAACAACGACGACAATGTGAGAAGGAAAGTAGTCAAGTAACGACAGATCCTTCCTTCAAAAAGGTAGTTGTTGCAACAAAGCCTGAAGCGCCAGTATTCAGGTACATTCCTAAACCCCGCCGCAAGGATGGTGAAGCGCCATTCAATAAATTCACAACTCTTGAAAGCGCAACAAAGCCTATTAGCAAATTCAAGGAGACCGATTATCATATCCTTGGAGATAAAGGTGTACTTTCAACTCATAACACTAGTAAAAGCAGGGTTGCTAGAGCCCCTCTCTCTAGCTTCATTGTTTCTTCCAAGGGCTCACTTCAAGAAGAGAGTGACTTGCTGAAGGTGCGCACCGATGACGGATTTGATCTAAATGCGTACAAGCCAATGAAGAAATCTTGTTATGACTTTGATAAGCCAGTTTCTTTGGGACATGTCATCGAAGCTAAGCCCTATGGCATCAATGAGACACAAAATAAAATACAAGAGCAAGGTGGCATGGTGGCAGTTCTGAAGGTAGGCCTCGGTTATGTACCGCCTCAACCCATTCGGATTTCAAGACGACGTAAAGACAAGGAGTCCTTTGCTCAGTATATTGCAGCAGAAGAGATTATTGAAAGTGATGAGGAAGATGGCGAGAACAAACCAAAATCCTCTGTGTTTAACATATTGCAATATTCCACTTCACGAGGATGCATTTTTGTGTTCGACAGAGTGGGAAATGGCAAAGTCTCAAAGTCTTCTGCTTTCAGGAGGTTAAAAGTAGGCACACAACCTAAACCTTCTTCTAATCACATCACAGTCCGAGAAGTTGAAGACTCAGATGCCGAAATAGAACTCGCGGAAGTTCCTGAGACTCTAGAAGACATATGGCAAGCCATAGTAGACGAACTCAAAGAGTTGAATCTTGGAACTAGCAAGGAGCCTCGCCCTATTTATGTGAGCTCATTGCTCACACCCAAAGAGAAAAAGGAGTATTTTGATCTCCTGTCTGAATACAGATGTATTTGCTTGGAGCTACAAAGAAATGCCCGGGTTAGACCCGAAAGTCGCAAGCCACTGCTTATCTATTAAAAAGGGCGTTTCTCCTAAGAAACAATCCCAATGACGCTTCCGACCGGAGTTAGTACCAGAAATCGAAAAGGAGGTCAACAAACTCATAGAGGCGGGATTCATTCGCGAAATCAAGTACCCAACATGGATTGTGAACATTGTCCCTGTAAGGAAAAAGAACGACCAACTGCGTGTTTGTGTGGATTTTCGGGATCTCAATGATGCCTGCCCCAAAGATGATTTTTCACTGCCTGTGACGGAAGTCATGATTGATTCTATAACAGGACATGAAACTCTGTCCTTTATGGATTGCACAGCATGATACAATCATATTCAAATGGTGCGAGAAGATCAGGAAGCCATAGCTTTCTGCACATCTAAAGGCATCTTTTGCTACAAGGTGATGCCATTCGGCTTGAAAAACGCAAGAGCCACATACCAAAGGACGATGCAAACTATCTTTGAGGACATGCTACACAAGACGGAGGAATGCTACGTTGAGGATCTAGTGGTCAACTCAAAAAAGAGGCTAGACCACTTGCGTGATCTCCAGCAAATCTTTGAGAGATTATGAAGATGTCAACTCAAGATGAATCCACTTAAGTGCCCATTGGGTGTTACCTCTGGCAAATTCTTAGGCTTTACCATCCGACATAGAGGCATTGAAATTGACCAAGCTAAAGTCAAATCCATTCAAGACATGCCCAAGCCTAAGAACCTTAAGGAGCTTCGCGGTTTACAAGGGTGCTTAGCATATATCAGGAGGTTCATATCAAACTTGGCCGGTCGTTGTCATCCTTTCAACCACCTCATGAAGAAAGGGACACCTTTTGAATGCGATGAATCATGTAGGAATGCCTTTAAAAGTATCAAGAAATATTTGTCAAGCCCACCGGTGCTAGAAGCTCCAATTCCCGGTAAGCCTTTAATACTTTACATTGCGGCCCAAGAAAGATCACTGGGGGCATTATGTGCGTAGGAAAATGACGAGGGCAAAGAGAGAGCTCTTTACTACCTGAGTCGAACCTTGGTCGGGGCTGAATTAAATTACTCCCCAATCGAAAAGATATGTTTAGCTCTCATGTTCGTTGTGCAGAAGTTAAGGCATTACATGCAAGCTCACACAGTACGGGTCATCTCTAAGGCTGACCAAATCAAGTATATCTTGTCCAGATCGATGCTGAGTGGACGGCTAGCAAAGTGGGTTGTTATCCTAGAACAATATGACCTCGTCTATGTACCACAAAAGGCTGTTAAAGGGCAGGTACTGCCAGACTTCCTAGCAGATCACCCCGTTCCTGACGAGTGGGAGCAAAACGACGATCTACCTGGTGAAGAAGTATTTGTCATAGACATTCTTCCCCCGTGGAAAATGTACTTTGTTAAGCCAAAAATCATGTATTGTTTTATTAAATAATCCGATTATATTATATATATTATTTCGTCTAATTTGCTCTATTTTATATATTTTTCAGGACTAGCATTAATTAAACAAAGAGAATAAGAGAGGACGTTGAAGTTTGGGTTTTACACGCTTGGCTATCAAAACGGTCCAAAAATAATAATTTATGAAAAATATTGTTTTCATAATTATTTATTTGGGCTAGGGTTACAAGAGTTGGAGCAAAGCTAGAAGTCTTGGGAAAGAAGAAGTTTAAGAAAGAAGAAAAAAACCCTAGTTACTAAGCATAGGCCCATATCACACCCAATCCTAATTTAAATAATCCTCACCATATAATCATTCACCACCACCTTCTTCATGATCAATATAACCCATGGCTCCTCCATCTCCATCATCACACCATCCCCATCTTTCTCCATCACCAACATCATAATCCATCAACATCTCCTTCAGACCTTCACGGCAACCCCTCTTCATCATCTTCCTCTTCACCATCATCACCTATCTCCTCAGCCACGCATAAGAACACACAGGAGCGTATCTTAACCCACGACCATCCATTCTTCCTCTTCATCTCATCACCCTCATCATCAACTTCATACCATCACCATCAGCCCCCTTCTTCTACCTCTTCACGCACACCCTCTTAACCGCCTTTCCATCATCATCATCTCCTCCTTCCCATCATCATCAGCCCCCTTCTTCACCATCTTCTCACACTCCTTTGCTCAATCATCTTCGTCAGCCATCATCATCATCTCCCCATAAAAAAAATTAGCGAAGCTCCCCACTCAAACAACCTCACGGCAGCCCTTCATCTCATCATGATCATCACCTTCCATCATCCCATCACCATCACCTTCACGGCTGCTTCCCATATAATATCATCACCATCATCACCTTCCATCACACATAATCATCTTCAATCACCATCTTCAGCCTTCACCATAACTATCATCATCATCATCATCGTGATCAACCCATCCTCCCCAAGGCTGTTATTTTGTCAAGTTTATTTGTTTTATTTGATATTTTTATTTTGTTTAATTAGTTTAAACTCTTTATATTATTAAACATGAATTATTTGGTTAATTATTGTGATGTTACTTTCAATATGAGTGAGTAATTATTTTTATGCTTAGTATAATCTTCTTGAAGCCGTGCTAAATTTACTATTTTGAAACAAGTCTTATACTTTATTGCCTAGTTGATTCATATTCATGATTCTATAGCGATTAGCGTTTATCGTTTATGATATTCGTGTTAAATTAATTAGAATGCATGCTAGTTAGTTCAATACGAATTCGATTGATAGTTTAGAAGACGATAATACGTAAAAGTTAAAGTCTTTTATGCTTAGGTATCACCCTAATTAATCATGGATGGCTCAAACCCATCTCTTTTAATTAGGTAATTGCTTTAGATATTTGTTAAATCGATTTGCTGGTAAATTGGTTACAAAGCATTAGATGATATTTTTCTAATACGTACTGCTCGAGTTTGATTAAATTTTTGCGTTGGTGTAAGGGTTATCAAATTAGTAGGGTTCATAATAGGGTCGGACCTAAGTAAACTAGAATCTAAGGAAAAATGGGGAAGAACCGCTGGTGGATGTCTTCTACAGTTTAACTCATGAATGAAATTAACTTGTGTGTTAATGATAAATATTAATTTGCATGGTGGATTGAGATTATACTAAGTATCCTTCATAAATTTGATAACTTTTGATTATTATTTGTTGCTTAGAGTTAATTTGATTAGTTTGTTGATTTTTGTTCTAGTTTTATTAGCTTCAATATAATTTCAATTAGGG
>JACYFF010019584.1:88486105-88519876 GCA_017589665.1 Selenicereus undatus
ATATATCCTCCCTTCAAATTGCTAGTTAATCAGAGCTCAAAAAAAAAAAAAATTGCGGTGTAAAAGTGGAAATAGTTATGTCGACACTGTGTTAAATCAGTGGAAAAAAAAATGCTTCTGTCAAATCGACAGCGTCATAAATTAAGGCGCTGGCCTGCCTAGACAACGAGCCAAAAAAAAAGAAAAAAAAATAATTAAAAAAAATGTGTATGTCGAGACACCGGTCGCGCTTAAACACCAAGTCGTGTACGCAACTTAGGGTGTATTCTGCAACAGCGTTTTGGGTAGCGATTGGCGTTTTGACTAAGTCAATACACTCATCACGTAATTTTTAGTGTTCGATAACGTAGTGTTTTGACTAGCATTTCAAGTAGCGTTTAGCGTTTTAAGTAGCGTTTTTGAAAAGCTAATAGTATTAACGTTTTACATTCAAAAGTAGCGTTTCATATTTTGTTACCAAAAATTACCTTTTGGAAATTTTATCTTTGGAAATTATCTATATCCTTTTATGTCAATTTACATTAATCAGCTAATCCAACAGCTAAATTTATCGAACACATTTTATTCAACTGTTCTTCTAAACAGCTATCCGCTAACAGCTAAATTATAAACGCTATCCGCTACCTGAACAACTATCTGCTACCTAAACCGCTATCCGCTACTTGAATCGCTAATTTTGCCGAACATGACCTTAGTCTCGAGGGGGCAATTTGTAGGCACAAAAAAAAGTGACACGCCACTAAATAATTTAAGTTAATTAATGTTGGCTAGTCCAATTAATTAATTTACTTATTTAAGTCTAAGCGACCACGAAGTCAACAGCCTAATAAAGTATCAAGTTAGTGGCCCAGCAAGATTATTAAGTCAATGGCCGGGTAAGATTATCGAGTTAAATAGACTCTCAAGTCATCGGCCCAAGTTCAAGATCCATCTATTGACCCAAGATGGCTGTTAAGCCGCAAACCCTAGTAGAGAAGGGAGACTCCTCCCTATAAATATAGCTCCAACCCTCCCCCTCATTGGAGGATAGAAAAATTCTCTCCGAGAGAAGACCCTCTAGAAAGAGACAACAAGCACAACAAAACGTGTCGTTTACTCTAAAGATTGAAGCACACACTTGATCGGGATTCAAGCTATTTCGGCTCTCCATCAAGTCCAAACAAGAGATCGAATCAGAGGAGTTTAATTATTTCATTTGTAACAAAATATTCAGATATTGTACTCATTTTTTATTATAAATACAAAAATTGAATTTGTTCAATATGTCTTGTCTTAATTCGATTTAGACTTGAAATTTGTGGTTACAAATATATCTAGTTTTTCGCATTGTTTCCTCTATTGACATATATAGCTAATTTTTCCCTTACATCACTTAATACATTATCAAACACAGGTTTCATGTACAAATCTTTAGTGCTCTTTCACAAACCTATTGATTTCTAGATGCTATACCTGGCATATATTTGGACACATCTTACAGTTGTTTTAGTAGTGAATAGCTGTCATACACAAATATATTGCAGCTTAACTTAGCAATTTAAGAGACTGACCCTCGTCATTTTAGCTATTCAAATAGTTGATGCATGAAAAAATGACAGTGCCACAAAAAAAAATTGTTCTAATCTCTTTTTTTTTTTGGCCCCGGGGGGGGGGGGGGGGTGGCCGGGGCAGGAACTCCGGGAAGGTTGATACAGATCGAGTGAACTCAAAATTGTTTCAAAAATGTATGGCTCATTGTGACTCTGAATTCGGATAGGATATTCGACTAATGAAAAGTTTGCCAAAGTCTAAGAACTGTGCTGTTGCCATTTAAGACCGGGATTTTTCACCAGCAACAGCTGCAAAAAGAATAAAGTTTTTCTCGTGGAACCCGGTAAAAATGTAAAACATGCAATGAATTTCTATGCACAGTATACAGAACTAACAACATTGTATAAACCGAACAAAAAAACCAATAAGCCCCTGGTGACTAAGCTGAACAAAAGAACCAATGAACACCTAGTGACTACACTGAAGTGCTCCTGATCAGGAATCTTGGCTGTGAAATGTATCATGCTGAACTCACCAGGCAGTTCTTCAAGTCTTCTCCCGGATATGTACTCCCTCACGACATGAATTACAGCTATAACTACTCTTTTCAATATATATGATGCAGAGAGGGGAACGCGTGGACGAGCATATGACACTCGGCCAACCCTATCGAAAAAAAGCATTTCAAGCATAAAACTCGTGCTAGTTATGAGTCCCTCACTATTGGCTGGGGATCCCACTTGAGATGCAAAGCCAGCTTCCCTTCCTTGGTTCTGTCTATCGGGAAGGTGTCGTAAAATTCTCCTTCAAGCAGCACTCTAGTGAGTGTCATGATGCATCTTCCAATATAGTTCTGCACCATGCAATCTTAGTTAGGCCTCTACACTGAACAAATCAGTCATATTATGCTAGAACTCTTAATTACACCTAACAACCCACGTTAGACACTCTATACTCTACCATGGGTATAGACACTGACACTTATTTGGATCAGAAAGAAAGTACATGTCACTAATATTGGGTAACTATAGCCATGCCCGGATAAGATAGCTGATGAGAATTGCTAAGTTAGTAAGACGGAAAAATGATCTTCCAAATTCCAATGTAGAATAATGTCTTCAAAGCACTAAAATAATTTGAATCAACCAACTCCACAGAATATTAATTGCATTGATCTAATCTAGCCCAACAAAGTTACCTTTCCAATGGTGTCATCAGCCTCAGGGGCAACATTAATAAAACCCTCTAGACTAGACGGAGCAGAACAATGATGTCTTTAAAAAGAATGTATAAGTCCAAATCCAGAGCTGAGAATAAGTATTGCGTGAAATCTAGTATGAGGACTGACGAGGTTACCTTTCCAATGGTGTCATGGTCATAAACCTCAAAGATAAGCAACTCGTGCAATGCATCCTCCACAACAAAGTCAAAGGTTTGGTTCCAAACCGGGTTCAAAGTTTCATTCAAAACCTGTAATTGCAGAGACCAAGGTTAAGCATAACGCCCTAGGCATCATATATATAACCAGTCCTGCCCAGTTCAATGCACAAGTGATGGAAATCTGGTGTTGCAATCCAAGTAACCTGAGTTCAAATCCCTATTCCCAATCCCCTAATAATGTTTTAAACATCAAAAACATCAGAGCAGCTAACAGAATCATACTTCAGAATCTACGTGCACGTGACCCTTTTTTATTAAAATGGCGAGCATAATACACAACCTCAGTTGTTCAGTTTCATAGCAGTCACAAGCAAATTCCTGAGTCTCAGCCTTTATTTCTTTTTCTGCTTTCTATTCCTTTTTCTTTTTGTTTTTCCAAGAAAGAAATTGTGATAGGACATGGAAACATACCCTAGTTTTCATTTTTGTTCCTGCCTTTTTCAGAGTCACCACCACATATGGATCAGATTTTCCAGTCAGATCCATAACAGGCAAGTTTTCTGCGGATACTACTGTTACAGAGAGAACTCCTCTAAGGATGATTTCATGTCTCTTTTCAGCGGCTTTTCTTTCAATATCACTGGCATCTTCCTCAGTGTCCGCTTTCAAGACTCTCTCCACAGAAGTCAATGGCACAAGAGTCTTAAAAGGGTTAAAAATTTGGTTCTCTGTGCCAAATGGACAATACAAGAGTTCCAAATGCACCTGAATGCAGAAACAGAAGCATTAAAAGAAGAACTAGGAGCAACGGGAACAAACAGCATACTTGATAGGAGACTGCATAGTTCATGCAAAACTAAGAAAGGCATAGCCTGGATTTGGTAGGGCTGTCATAGGTCATCCATTGCCTGACATTAATATATGCAAACATATGCATGATCAGCCTTGAGTTTTTTTTTAAAGAAAAACAAAGAAAATTACTCATTTACATCTGCTTACATTTTTATTCCAAAAGGAACAAGAATTAGAAAGAACAGTTGAAAAGAAAACTCACCTGACCTCTGTATTTTGTATCTCTCTGGACCTCCAGATCCTTGAGTAGATTCAACCATACAATCTTCACTTTACCTGGCTCAAGGTCCTTGATTGCTACCCTAGCACAACCAATAAATTCAGGAGGCTGAAGCCCTTCGTCATCAAACACTCTAATAGTCACATATTGTGTTGACGGATCCTCAACCACAAACTCAAAACTCTCATTCCATATCGGATTCAATTGGTTGCTCTGAAGAAATATTGTCATCAGTCAAAATCAATGCAAAAGCTCTTATAAATACGAGGAAAGGAAGGTCAAAAAACTTACAATTGTTTTTGTTCTTTTTGTTCTGTTCCGTAAAGGACGTATAAATACCACAACAAAAGGATCAGACTTCCCAATGAGATCTTTATTGGGCAAGTCTTTAGCTTGCACAACCCTCACATCCAGCATTCCCTGTGGCTTCAGTTCCGAGTCACTGAAAAGTAGAGGGCAGAGTAGAAAGAAGGAATAATCAAAAACAGAAGTTATTGATGTGTCAAGAGGCAACTTATGTTGTTAGAAATTAGAATCATACCAGTTCAAACCTAAAGTCTTCTATAGAGCTAATGTCTAGGCCAAATTTCCATGAACCCTTGAAAAAACTCCTCCCTATGTAACGACCTCTTTTCTTTTCTTTTTTTTTGGATAAGAAAAAAAGAGAAAGAAAAAGAAAAGAGGTGCTTACATATATGTAACTACCTCTTTTCTATCTACTTTTGCTCTTAATCAGATTTGATTTTTTGATGCAATGTCCCGAAGAGCATTGGTATTTTGTATGTCAAGAGATGGAAAAGGGTGATGACCGCGCTAGGCAGCTCAGAAGGCCGTAAATGCAGTGGCTTGGTTAAGTATGATCACAGTTAAACACTGCTTATGAGCTATTGAAAATGATGACAAAGTAGGGTGATGCAGGCATGAAGCTGTTCCTAGTTTGTTAAAAGCCATGCCATTCATGGATACAAAAACATATGCAAACAACAACAACAAATCCATCTGCCTTAAATCTTAATATAGTTGTCAAATTCTTAACATTTTCAGTCTCAATATCTTGTCTACCAATCCAGCTGTCTTACTAGGAAAATGATTTCATGTTTCTATTGTAACCATCTCCCTTAATATCTCCTCCAGCAAATCCTCATTTCACCATTTGCATCATATCTACAGAAGAACCTATGCTCTTCAGACTCCTCATTAATTGTTGGTCAATCAACACTCCAATATAGTATGAATAAGGCCATGTTCAACAACAACGTTTAAAGTAGCGTTTAGTATTTTGACCGAGGGCGTGTTCGGCAATAGCATTTTCAGTAACGTTTAACGTTCTGACCAAGTCAATACTCTAATCAGGTAATTTTAGTGTTCAGTAACATATTGTTTTTACTAGCATTTAAGTAGTTTTTAGCATTTTAAGCAGCATTTCTGAAAAACGAACAATATTAGCTTTTGCCATTCAATAGTAGCGTTTCATATTTTTTGGACAAAAAAAAAATCCTTTGGAAATTTTATCTTTCGAAATTATCTATATCATTTTATGTCAATTTATATTAATCAACTAATCCAATTGCTGAATTTACAGAACAGATTTGGTTCAACTGTTCATCTAAACAGCTATTTGCTCACAGCTAAATTGAAAACGCTATTCGCTACCTAATCAGCTATCTACTACCTGAACCACTATCCGCTACCTGAACCATCAATCTTGCCAAATAGAGCCGAGTCAATATGCTATTCATTCAACTCTTAGTGTTTGGTAAGCTAGTGTTTGAACTAACATTTCCAATGGCGTTTAGCGTTTGAAGTAACTTTTTTAAAAAGCTAATAATATTAGCTTTTGGCATTCAAAAGTAGAGTTTCATATGTTTTGGCTAAAAGAATACTGTTTGGAAGTTTTGTCATTGGAAATTATTAACAATCTTCTATGACAATTTACATTAATCAGCCAACCCATTAGCTAAATTTACCGAATACATTGACTTCAACCGCGCATCTAAACAACTACATTAGAACCGCTATCCGCTACCTAAACTGCTAATTTTGCAAAACAAGAACTAGTACTTCATTTTGGACCAAAAATATGCAAACCACACTGTGATATGTATCTGAGTTGGATCCTTCTAGTTGAGGCCAAGTAACGTAGCTAAGAGCAATATATCAGATGCCACAAAGTATTTAAGCGAGAAAAAGGGAAGCAAGTCAAAAGAAACACAAATGGTAGTGGAACCACTAAACCAGACAACATTTATAAGTTATACCTGTAATCTCCAGGTATTATTGGTATTATCTTACGAACTGGCCATGTAACAGAATCTTCTATGGCATCTCTTATGGTTCCCTGTAAAAATACACCATAATGCTTAGAAATAATTGAACTCA
Organism: Selenicereus undatus; assembly: GCA_017589665.1. Lineage (NCBI taxonomy): Eukaryota > Viridiplantae > Streptophyta > Magnoliopsida > Caryophyllales > Cactaceae > Selenicereus > Selenicereus undatus. Next base: position 88,492,467 of record JACYFF010019584.1, read on the forward strand.
GAAATAATTGAACTCAGAAATAATTGAACTCATAGTTGATACTTGATATCAAAAAGGTAAAAGAATAAAAGCAAATGATAAAATCTTGGGACGGAATGCAATTACCAGAATGCGATTTCAAGACTCTATACAGTAATTCGGACAAACAGGAAGGAAAAATGATTTGTTCATTACAGCAGCTCACAAGCTAATGACACTGTTCTTTCAAACATCATAGAGCAGTTGAGAAGTTTCAGGTTATATCACTCTGAAGTGATTAAGTCAAACAAATAGCAGCGGCATCACCCAATCAAATATGGAAGGCATCCATGAGACTAGTCTCCTAACATTTTATAAAGATACAAATAACTCAAGATTCCTTCCATTTTGCCTACTGTATCAAAGCAACACAAGAACAATAAGTCATTGCTTAAAATCCAATTCAGTAATATTGATCAAGACAAATAGATTATATCAGATGAGAACGCAGCAAGAGATCACTCTAAACATCCAATGATTCAAGCGTTACAAATTTTCTGACATCCATTCAACATGGTAAAACCTATCAGCAAGTATTCTTGAATAGAATGAACTTACATCAATGGCATCAGAAAGGCCTGGAATTGCTGATATTTCACCACCAACAACTTTCAGTGTGAAATCCATGTTTTTCTGTGTTAAAATACAAAGATCAATTAATAGAAAGTAAATGAAACCAAAACGAAGCAAGACTTGCCAATTTAAATAAAATTAAGTTTGGAATGCTCAATTTGAGTGTTTGACTTGTATCCTTCATGATAATAATTAATTGTGTTTGTTCTTACATGGTTATTTCATTCCTTCCCTCACTTCCTTGATATCATTCATACAAAAGACTCTTATCTAGATGTTTTTTTTTTAAAAAAAATCTCTCCTGACATGTGCACAACTTTTTCCTCCAAGGGGCAGTTTCTAGGGATTGGCCACTACGGGTCACTGCCTACATCTAGATCTCCCTAAACCTCACTTGGGGGGGATATAACACGGGTGGTTTTGTAGTTGAGATGTTGTAAAGGACACAAGGCCTTCAAATTTAAATTTTTTTTTTTTTTGAAGAAATCAACTTTAAAACAATTAGGATCATACCTTCTCTCTTAAAGAGTAACATACAGCACCAAAGCAGGGAAGCTCATCCACAAGGGGTTTGAAGATTATCCTGAAGAGCCCAGTAAATCCTATATTTTTTATCTAGACAAGCATTCAAACAGTAAGTAAATCCTATATTTTTTATCTAGACAAGCATTGAAACAGTGAACAGAAGATACTGGAGTAACACACGAATATCTTAATTTGAATCAGCAATAAACAACAATACTGAAAGATAGTTAAGCTGAGGATTCATCTATATACCTGTATGGGAAGAGCAACGCCTACGTGAGTCATGATATCAAGCACAATGTTAGGGTTACCATCCCATTGCATCTCCAATTCCATGACTATCTCCCCAGGACCACTATCAACAATGCAGATTCCTAGAACCCACATTAATCACCACCAAATGAAAGTTTCAGTAAGGTTTATTAATAAGATTATCCATTTAGCCCCATTGAAGCTATCAACTATCTTTGTTCCATGGACCTTCTAATACACCATTAACTATTTAAGAAGCTAAGGATATATATGGCCATTCTGACAAACTGAACTATTAATGCATAAGTCTGTTGCAACCTTGCACCGTAGTCCATGAAAACATGAACTGAATGTTGCATCAGGACTTCAGCCAAATGCCACATTGCCTGCATATTTCAATCAATGACAGTGTCCATCCAGATCCCAATTAGTAGCCAAATGGCTGACAGAAGATTCAATCTAAGACACATGCTGATATACATCTAAAAAGCTTATCTTATCTTTGTGATAATTGTATTTCTTAATCCGGATAGAACATTGTTTGATTGATAATGAGTCAGAAACAATTTGAATGTTTCCAGATAATTGCGTAGTCATTCTCAGTTCTGATATTTCTGTCAAGTAGCTAGTGCAAATGATATGTCAATCATGTAAATTGTAAAGGAGTATTACCATCGAGCAAACCCATAATGCAACGGTACCTTTGTCTATGGTTTTAAAAAAAAATTCAAATTGAATTTCAAATCCATTGCCCAGAGTCCCACCTAGGTTGGGTCTGGGTGGTTCAAGACATAGCAGCCTCATTCCTGGTTACAGGTTCAACTCACTGCTCGAATTTCCTACTCTGCTTACTTTGACCACTTTGGTTAAGAAAGCATCCCATTAACAACCAAATACAGTCAATCATTCACTAGAACTGGAACATACTCCAATACTAAATGCAAGCTTAAGTGAAAGAAGCTGAAATCTGCTCCCAATTTTATGCCACAAAGCTCCCAACAAACAATAAGAGACAAAAGCTTTGTTCCCTCTCGCTTCTTCATCCACGATGAATTTTAACTCAAACTTTTTACAAGCTGCAAGCATCGCACTGACCTGTAAATTGCGGAGCAACAGTCCCGAGGGTTAGCTTCGAAAACTTAAGGGAGGCCAAGATGGCTGGTCTATATTGCTCAAGAGTTGGCTCCACAGAGCTCTTTATTAGCTCTGATGCTCCCTAGGAAATTTGCAGAATTAAGTGCAAAATGTTAGGATCAACCAAACATAACATGAAGACCACTTTCTAAACAATAAGGGAGAACAAAAACCATGAACGAGACCCTCATCCAGATAAATCCACCAATTTCACAAGTCATACTATTATAATGCATACTCACTCAACACAGTTTCACTTACACGATGTTTGGCACACTTAGCATACCCTGCTTCCCCATATTTACCCCTAGAAGTCCATCAATCTCTTAGGGCCTGTTCTTTTGATTGGGAAATAGGGGTTGGTAAATGGATAAAGTTGCTTGAGATTGGTAGAAGTGGGTTAAAGTTCAAATTTTTTTGTTAAAGTGAGTAGAGGTGGGTTGAAGTAGGTTGAAGTTGGGAGAAATTGGTTTCTTTTTTTTTTTGGTATGATGGGTGGAAAAGTGTTATTGTAAATGCTAATACTTCAACAACTTTTAAATTATTTAAGACTTTTGCATCAAAAAAATTATTTATGACATTTTTTAATGTATCTATTGAGGGAGTTTTTATACATATGATTTTTACATAGTAATTTACAAATACTACCTCAAAACACCAACACAAAAAATTAATGCAGGGTATTTTTTTGATTGAAAGCATAATTAATTTTCACATGCTAATTTATAAATTGTGAAATTTTAAAAAAAATGAGTTGAAGTTGGTTGAAGTGGGTTGAAGTTGGATCTTTTTGTTAGGATTGATAGAAGTGGGTTGAAATGAGTTAAAGTAGGTTGAAGTTGGTTGATTTTGGTAAAATAGGATTTACCAACGAGGCAACGACAAGAACACGCCCTTAGTTCAGCACCTAGCCATGCAAAATCATACTCAAGACTTTTCTGCTCTCAGACCCAAAGGCATAAGATCTCATTAATATGCGGAGACTGTGATCTCCAGAAGATGCTGCCGCCATAAACGCAAGCCTAACATCCTAGCTTATACTCATCTTGAGCTATAGGCCTAAAAGCAATGTGAGCACAAAACAATCAACTGCAGGGACACATGAATCTATCCAAGATCAATCTTAGTGTACAACGCCCCCCCCCCCCAACCAAAAAAAAAGGCCACCTCACCTTCAAAAGATTTAATTAATATATATGAAAAAAGCTAAAAAAGATGGGAAGCTAATCTACCTCATTAATATAAGGCCAGAGTTTTTCTAGCTGAGAATTAAGCCAATTCAACTGCAATGAAAATACCCCATACATTGTAAGCAACAACCATTTAAAGGTCACAAAATGCAAAAACAAAAAGGAAATAAGCAAATCAAATCAACCTTGTCCATTTGGGGGAAGATAACCCATGGTGGGTAACTCTCAGGCGGGAATATCTTTCTTGCATCCTGTACTGTCATCTTGCCCAAAGCAGCCACTGCTGCAGCCTTAAGCAACCAAGAAAGAAGCAGCCAAAGAAAAATAAACAGAACTTAACCAAAAAAATTCCAAACAAAAACATGAAATAAAATCCACAAGACTTAATTTTTGAAAATTAAACATATCATAGTTTGGCAAGAGGAAGAGAACAATAGAGACCAACTCGGAGCGGCGTCTGGCTCGAACGTTCTGATAGTAAGCAAACGCCATAATCAATCCGATACCAAAGGCAAGTCCAATGGCCATACCCACAACAAAACCCATGTTTGTTTAAACTAATTTGGAAATCTAGAAGAAACCCAGAAGAGATATTGAGCTATAATCATATGAGTTTCAATCAATCAGGAGAAATTTGTTGTGCGAGTGTCAGCTTGGAAGGGAGAATTTTTGTGTATGTTCGTTGGGACATTTGGTCAAAAATATGGTGGGCGTTTCAGAGACAGATAGATGAAGAAACACAGAAACGGTGGGAAGGTCCGGGAATGTACCAACGTGATTATGCGGATAAACAATGATTTAGACATCATTAAGGAAGAAGATTTCGAGTAGTCCATTGCTTCGAAGTGCGGTTCTAGTTCTGATTGGAGGGAAAAGTAGATTTTGCTTGTTGTATAAGTCTGGCATCTGGATCTCGCCCAGTATTAGTCTAATTGTGTTTGTTTTTGGGCATTAGCCCTTCTTTTAAAAGATATAAAAGATAAAAGGAAAAGGAAAAGAAAAAGAAAAGCGGGGCATCCATAAAGCAAAAAGACAAATTTATATTTAGTTGAGATTTTGTTTTTAAAAAATTAAAAGGAGGACCCAACACACAAAGCAGACGAAGAAAGATCTTACATAGACTTGGTAAAACTGACTCGAAATTCAAAATTCGAATCAAACGACCCGGACCCATACCCGATCCGACACCCGAAATATGCTCACTCGAAAGCAGACCCGAAATCCGAATTGACCCGAATCGAACCATACTCGACCTGAAATTTCCTACAAAATTGTTTGTTTTGGCATGACGAGCGTATTTGACCAAAAATTAGTTGACCCGAAATCGACCCGACCCGAACCATACCCGATTCAAATCGAAACGACCCGAAATGTCACTTAATCCGAATTTGACCCGACCCGTAACCGAATGACCCATTTGTCATGTCTAATCTTACATGTCAAATTTTGAGGAAAGTGGGAACACATACATACCCATAGTGGTTAGTACACAAGTTAAGAACTTGGAAAAAAGTTAACAATAGAAGGATAAACATTTGCATATCATTTTTTCTTGCAATTAAGCCAAATGGCAAATTATTCGTTCAAGCAACCAAAAACAATCTAATCTAATCTAATCTAATCTAATCTAATACTATATGTAAAAGAAATGTTGTCAACACTTTACTTCCATTATTTTTATGTGTAAAACTCAATCATAGCCTTTGATATCCCACAATGTTAATTGTGACCGTTAATCCTATTTGTTAACTTTTAATCTTAAAAAATTAAAAAAAAAATTGACTGCTCATTGTTATTAACTCTACATATGTAAACTTCCCTCCCTCTAATGGCATTCAATAACGGCACACCCCCTGTCCATGCCATGAAACTACTCTCGCTCTTTTCTTTCAATTCTTAAAAACATCTATATTTGGACCCTATTCTTTTCACGGGTCAATTTGAAAATACCAACCTCAACCCACTTCAACCCATTTCAACCTATTTCAACTCACTTTGTTAGAAAAACTATAAAGGACATACCTCAGAACGGAAGCGAATAGATCGACTTGCTACCTTTGTTCCATGAATTGTGTTCTTCAAAATACCGGCGGCCACTAGAGTCCCGGTAAGAAATCACGTCTCAAACCCATAAACGTCTGATGGTGGTTTATGTGTTTTCTAGAGAGAAGGCATGTGGGAGAGTAATCACACAGATGCTATTCTTCTACATGCCATCTCTTTTTCCTTCTTGGCAGTTTTCTTTATGTAGTACTTAACCACATAACTAACTCCCTGAAAAATAGGTAGAATATTAGCCTCATTAGGAGCCCCATTAATTAGGGAATCCTAATGTGGCCGTTTGAATTTTAGTTATCAGCTCCCAGTCGGCCACATAAGTCATAACAAAGTCTCTACGACAATGTTTCTCTTAAACGCATCATACTAGGAATGAGACGTGCAACCAAAAAGTAACGAGTAGTATTTTGTTAAGTCAGCATCAAACTAACAAAACACTTTCAAAAACCGACAACACCCTAAACCATCCAAAATATCACCTGAGGCCTCCCTTTATACCCACTGATATATCATATGATTATACTCCGGATAAAATCGCCCGGGCTTATATGGTGAATATGCAATGGTTTTCCTTAGCGACTCATGGTATAATATCTCAATAAGATTGCTTTCCTAATGCGTTCCGCTGAGCTGTATAAATTTGTAGCTCTTGGAGTGCTCATTAAAGTCAAAGGGAATTGTTACATGAAACACTGATGTTTCGGGGATCACATAGTGACAAGGAAGGGAATCAGCTGTCACTCCACTAGGTCGATTTTAGCACACACAGTATGAAAGGTGTGCCATGGTATAACTCCCACTAAGGTGAGTCTTCACTTTTTATACCATGCGAATTACAAGTCTAATTTTTCCTCAAAATTGACCCGAGCTACTAGATTAATGTACTGAACGTAACTTTAACACATAAAATTCGGCTTAAGGCTTCGATATAAGGTTGTGTTATATCCGATTTACTCAAATCTCATCTTAGACTTACTAAGGCGACTATTCCTTGACATCATTCGTACCGCCAAAATATAATGATAATCAATATGCACACCTATTGCCAATATGATTAAGTCTCATCCTACCCGCTACTTAAGCGTTTTGGTTGATTATCTGTGTGATAAGATAATCAGAAGCCTAGTGACATTCAGATATGTCTAATCAAGCAACCAAAATAAAGTGATGAACATCCAGTAAAAGAAACATCAGTCTTTATTATAATGAAAATGTTCATTATATACATGTCCAAATAAAGCAAAATATCCCAATTAACTAAACTCTACGGAGACCTAAACTCATCATATGAGTTTTGAACACATCTCTAGGAATAGGTTTGATTAATGGATCCGCGATCATCTTATTAGTTGATAAATACTTTACAACAACTTCCTTCAACTTTATGGCATCCCTAACAAAATGATAACACCTCTTAATATGCTTGGCCTTCCTATGGAATTTAGGATCCTTAGCATATTGGATAGTGGTAGTATTGTCGCACCACGTTTCCACAGGATCATCAACTCTCGGAGTAAGATTGAGATCCTGGAGAAAACTCCTTAACCAAAACGCCTCCTGAGCAACGAGGCAACAAGCAACATATTCCGCCTCCATAGTTGATAAAGCTATGCAATCTTGCTTCTTGCTGCACCAAGATACGGCTCCCCTGTCAAGGGTGAAGACATGTATCCAGAGGTAGACTTAGACTCATCTAAATCACCACCCCAGTCAGCCTCAGAATATCCCCTCAACTTTAGGTCCCCTCCTTGGTAGTAGAGTACCAAGTCATTAGTCCCTTGAAGATAACGCATTATCCTTTTGACGGCTTGCCAATGAGCAGTTCCCGGGTTACTTTGGTAACGACTTACCAAACCAATCGCAAAACAAATGTCAGGCCGTGTACATAACATGACATACATTAAGCTTCCAATAGCACTAGCGTATGGAACATTGCTCATTTTCTGTTTTTCATCATTAGTCATTGGGCATTGTTCTAGACTTAAAGTTAAACCCTTCTCAATTGCAACATCGACGGGTTTGGAATAATGCATCCGAAAACGTTCCAAGACCTTCTCAATATATGCCTTTTGGCATGAACCATGAAGTTTCCTAGGACGATCTCTAACTATTTTCACTCCTAGGACATACCTAACTTCACCCATGTCCTTCATTTCAAAGACAGAGGACAATCATTGCTTGGTAGCATTGATCATCTCCAAGTTACTTCCAGCTAGTAATATGTCGTCGACATACAAAGTAAGAAACATAATTCCTAAAATTGTTTTCTTGACATATACATAATGGTCTTCTGAAACCATGGCTAAGCCAAAAGCAATAATGGCTTCATGGAATCTAAAGTACCACGCTCTGGAAGACTACTTGAGACCATATATGGACTTTTTAAGGTGACAAACTTTATCTTCTTGTCCTTTTGATACAAAACCAATAGACTAATCCATATAAATCTCTTCCTCAAAATTCCTATTAAGAAAAACAGTCTTTACATCCATTTGGAACAACTCTAAATCCAAATGGGCAATCAGGGCTAGAAGTAGGCGAATAGAGGCTAATCTCACTACAGGAGAAAAGGTTTCTTTATATTCTACTCCTTCAACTTAGGTGTAACCTTTCGCCACTAAACAGGCTTTGAACTTATTGAGTGATCCACCGGCCCGACGTTTTATTTTGAAAACACATTTGTTTCCAATTGCTTTCCGTCCAGGAGAAAGATCAACAAGTTCCCAAACTTCATTTCTTGCCATTGAGTCCAACTCATCCATCATGGCATCCATCCACTCTTTATGATTTGGTGAATCTATAGCCTCTATATAAGAGGTCGGTTCTTCTATTTCCAAAGGCATGTAGAAGAAAAAGTCCTCTTTGATTTGAAAAAAATGTCGGGGAACTCTTTCGCGCTCACTCCTTCGAATTAACTTAGGACTTGGTAGCCTTGCCTGTTCAGGCTCAGAATCCCTCCTCCTTTTTCCTTTGAGGTATCAAACCCTGAATAGGAGAAGGATCACTCCAACTAACCCCTTGGGACGTGGGCTCCTGAGAATGAGGTCTATCCTCATGTTCATTAACCGGAGATTGCGGACTTTCCTCGGTCTTTGGTTGAATATCCTGAGCAAACAAGATTCCTCCAGTAGGGACGGTAGGTACTCTCCCACTATCTCTATCATCTGGTGGAAAACCACTATCCTCAGTGACACGGCGAGCATATAACTCCTCCCCCTTACCGAGAGATAGGTGTTGTTGTAACTCATACAACTATAAGTCCTTTTTGACTTCACCAATACTTGGGAACTCATCTTCAAGAAAGTCGACATTACGGGAATCAACTTCCTTCATGTCGCCATTTAGATGTTCTCCGTACATTACATAACCTTTTGAATGTTCTGGATATCGAATAAAGACCATTTTCATGGCTCGTGGACCAAGCTTACCATGTTTATGAGTTGGGTTATGCACATAGCCTGCCGAACCTCATGGGCGCAAATAATCCAAAAGAGGTTTTCTACCATTCCATAACTCATGCGGAGTAGTTGAAACACTCTTACTGGGTACACAGTTTAAGATGTAAGTTGATGTAAGCAACACATCACCCCAAAAGCTAATTGAAAGATTAGCTTGAGCCATCACTGACCTGACCATGTCAAGTAATGTACGGTTATTGTGCTCAGCAACACTATTTTATTGAGGAGTACCAGGAATTGTAAGATGTCTAGTTATACCCTTTTCCCCACAAAATTCCTTGAACATATCATAGAGATACTCACGGCCATGATCGGTCCGAAGAGTCTTGACCCTTCGTTCCAACTTGGTCTCTACTTCCGCCACAAAGCATTTGAACACATCTAAAGCTTCATGACGATTTGACAATAGATACACATATCCATATCGTGAAAAATCATCTATCAAAGTGAGAAAATAAACGACACTAGTACGTGCCTTTACATTCATAGGTCCGCAAATGTCAGAATGAATGAGTTCTAAGGAACTAAGCGCCCTAGAAGCCTTACCAAAAGGTTTCTTGGTCGCTTTACTGGCTAGGCAAGGTTCACATCTAGGCAGTCTAACCTTAGTAAGCTGGCCTGATAAACCTTCTTTAGCTAGTCTAGCCATTCTATCCTGGCCAATATGACCAAGTATAGCATTCCACACAACAGAGTCAGAATTTGAATCAACAAATGAAATAAAAACAGAAGACGTATTATTACAATAATAATGTCCATCCAAGTTTAAAACAAGGAAATCATCCAATAAAGATGCATGGCCAAACAAATTGCCACCATACAAAATATCTAAACCATTAGTTCGAGAGACAAACTAAAAATCTAATTTCATTAAAGAAACATAAGACACTAAGGAACATCGCACCTTAGGTGCATAGAGAGCGTCGTGAAGAAGCAACGAATTCCCTCCATGCAACTTAAGCTCATACGTTCCAACTCCTATAACGTCTTCTGCAATCCCATTTCCAAGAGTTACGGTTTGTAACCCTACCGAATTAGGGTGAAAGTCTACAAACCCAGCTCGATCTTGAACTACGTGCTTGCTAGCTCCCAAGTCTACAATCCAGTTAGGAAAAGATTTAGCAACAAATGCGTGGGAACAAACAAGCAGTTCAATAGGAGGAAGTGAAGAAGGTACCTTAGTAGGCTCGGGACAATCTCGACCATAATGGCCCTTCTTCCTACAGTTATAGCATGTCACATGTGCCATATTTTTCTCCACTTTTCCCTTAGTTTTTGGTTGCTTCTTAGCAATACCGCCTTTAGGGCCAAGTTTCTTTAAAGGATGAAGACTCTTCTTCTTCCCTTGCTTAAACTTGTTACCCTTAAGCCTATCCACTCTAGCAACGAATGCTACAAGGGGAGGAGTAGAGGTCTTCAAGTGCTTATCTTCCAGCTCTAGGTGCTTAGTGATCTCAGCAAAAGTTTTGATATTCTCATTGTGAGTCATCAAGGTGATGAACGGTTTCCATTTGTCGTCCTCAACGGGAAGTGCACGAAGCACATTCGTCTGTTTTTCACGTTCAGAAATGTCCACACCAGCAGCTTTCAAGTCTCGAAGCATGGCCTGCATGGTCCGAACATGCTCGATTATACTTTGGCTTGAGTCTATCGAGTAAGTCATCCACTTAAGATGCAATGCTCGAAGCCTCGTTTCCGAAGTTTGACCGTACCTGAAACGGATATTATCCCACATGTCCTTAGTAGTGGGATAAATCTCAAACTCACCGATTAGATTGTCATGCATGCAATACAACATAGTATAGTGTCCCTTACGATCTTTCTTGCACCATTCTTGGTACGCAACCAAGCTAGCTTGATACTCCTCAGTGGAAGTAATGTCCTTGTTCTCGTTGTCTTTAGTCGCAGGGGCAGACATCGGGGCCGTAAAGTGTTCTAACAACTCACGCTCATTCAAAAGAAAATGAATCTTCCAACGCCACATGTCGTAGTTGGATCCGTCTAACTTTTCATTGGTGAATAAATCACCAATCATGGAAGTTTTAGAAGCCATATCTACAAATAAGAAAATGGACGTTAGGCATATCTTTCACATAATCAAAATCTCTCAAAACCATCATTCATGTCATATGATCGAAAATGTCGCTAAGCTCATAATCATCACATATTAAACAAATTAGGAATTGAGAAAATTTGATTATCACCAAACCATAATAAACACATTTATATGGAGTAATGTTAATCATATTAACAATTAATATTCTAACACCACAAAGATGCTAAAATCTTCATGCAAAACATATTTGAAAGAACGAAATATAAAACGCATTTATATCAAGTTTTAACAAAAGATCTAATCTTACAACATTAATTAATTACATAAGATACATATATATATATATATATATATATATATTTATACATGCCAATATGTAAAGACAAGATTCACATTATTCATATATTTAAAGCAAAAACTTATAATTAAGAATTTAACAAATAAATTCTACTTGACATATGAAACATTTTTTTTAATTATACGAAACTTATTCATATAGCATTTTGTATTTACTAGGCATGCTTAGAACGACAAGCATAAAACAGTATGATGCATAATCATGGAGGAAACCAACTCAGTAATTACCAAAATAAACAAACTGATTAAACACATAACATGATTTTAAAACACATTACTAATCAAATAAGAATAGCCCACATAAATTTGCTATATTTACAAAGAAAAAAAAACACCCAGCACCCCAACCTTACAAACCCTGCACCGACCCTTCTTTATATCTTTCTAGAAGATAAACATAAACGCGAGGGCACTTAGCCCTTTCAACTCCATTCTCTTTACTGAAAAGTGAAAAAGAAAGGAGAACGAAGCAGAGTCTCCACTCTGCCATTTTTCCTCTGCATCTCCTCTTCTCTCTTTTTCTACTCAAAAGAAAAGGAAGAAGAGACCTCGCGGCAGCCATGGAAACTGAGCACCAAGCTCTGTTCCTCTCGCCACCTTGTTTTTTTTCGGTCGCCTACACGGTGGTCTATAGCTGCCGACGTCGACCAAAAAAAAGCATGATGAAACTGCCTCCTTTCTCCACCAAAAAAAAAACCAAACCTACCTTTTTCTGATATTCCAACGCTGAATCCATCGTCGCCATCACATAGATCGGCTAATGGTGAACACAACGGTGCCTAACAGGCCCCCAACGCGCCACTAAAGTGGTGGCGCGTGTACCACACGCGCCGCACACTGAGCTTGTTTTCGAGAGTTTTGTACCGGGATGGGTAGACCATGGTTCGTGGAGGGCAGATTGAGGAAGAAGGAGAGCACTTGCATCTTTGTTCGCGGCACGTGACACTCATGCGCCACCCTCCATTGCATCTTTGACAGCTGATGCGCCACCCTCCATTGACAAAACACATAGCATAATGTTTCTAATACTGGGCATTCATGAGCACATGAATTACTAACTAAATATATTAGAAACTATTTAGATTAAACGCATTCAACCTAAACGATTCGGGAACAAAAACTAACAAGGAGGCTCTGATGCCAGTGTTAGAAAAACTATAAAGGATATACCTCAGAATTGAAGCGAATAGACTGTAGGCCGGGCCCATTAGTTGAGGCCCGACGACCACTAAAAGACCTCCCTAAACCCTAGTTGCTACCCCCCAATACCTATATAAGGAGGTTTGGGAGGGTCAGCTAAGAATATACGAACTGAAATATTATTTCTCTCTCTCCTCACAATTCCTCGACCATCACTACGGGGTAATCGGGTTTAGGACGTGGACGTTATAAGGCGACTCTAGTAGCTGCTGAGATTTATTATTACTGAAGAACTAGTATTCTTATTGTGGGCTATTATCTACAGTATAATTCCGCATCCAGGTTAGTCCTGATTTATTTCCAACAGTGGTATCAGAGCCAAACTGATAGGTTTTAGTCCCGTTCATGTGTTGAATGTTTTTGAAAAATAAGCATGCTTTTGACTGTATGAATAGTAGTTCAATCTTTGAGATTATGCAATTGAGAAGCATGCTTCTGTGTTTTCTAAAATCCCGACATGACTAAAGATCAGTTTTTTTTATAATAATCTGTCAAACCTGATTTGTTAAAGCATGCTACTTGTTTTATTCGTTTAATTTGCTTAATTTTTGTGATTATGCAAACTACTGAAATCTGAAGCATGCCCATGTTATTCTGATGCCTATAACATGTAAGAAACTGCAAATCTACTAATCATGAACATGTCTCATGCTGAAATCCAGTTTTCATGATATCAGAAATAACACACTTTCGGTGGTGGTTCACGGCTAACATCCAATTAGTGTCACTGCGTGTGTGTATGCCTTGTCTTATTATGATGTTTAAACAAATTCAATGCTAAACCATGAAAGGCAAATTTTTTTGGAAAAGGACCGAAAGAACCACACCACTCGAATGAACCCTAATCACTGAAACCCAAAACTCCAACCCTAAAATCCCCTGCCTAAAACAAAGTGGAAAAGAGGTATGGCCATGGCAGCGAGGTCGAAGAGAGTGTCGAGAGAGTTCGAAGGCAAACAGAGGGACGCAGAAGAGAGATAGGGTCTCGGTTAAGGGATTGAGGGACAAAGGGGGGGTAGTGAAATGATTCACTCATAAAACCCCCCTTCCCCGGTCCATTAAAGGTTGTGGGTTGTTTTTCTTGGGCCAGTTTTATTTATTTTTTTTGGGCCTAGAACCATTGAATCAACCCAAAAGGAAGAAATCCCGTTTACTTTTTGGTTCGACCCAGAATGTTTGTTTTCTAATTTTGGCTGTTTTATTCAAGTTGTCTCTGTTTCAAGTTTAGATTATAAATCTACTCCAATGATCATATAAATTTGTTTTATATGACTATCATTTTTGTTTATATCCTATTTTATATTATCATTGATTATGTTATGATAATTGAGATTGATAATATAACTTTGTGTTATATAATGAAACAAAAATGAAGTAGTAATAAATGAATTAGTTTCACAAACATTAATAGAATTCTTATTCAAAAGTGAATATCTTCATGATATTCATTGAATCAAAAATGTTAATAAGTTTAACAAAACATTCAAGAAAATTCTATGAGATTAATAATTAAATTAGAGAAACTCCAAATTCACAATTGTGCGTGATGATTATGAGCTTAGTGAAATTTTCAAACGTACATAGTAAATTATGGAGCTTTCTAGGAAATTTAATTATTAACCAATATGTCTAACAGATAAAATATACTTTTAGATATGGCAGCTAGGAACATGATAGGTTGTATGCAATCTGATGACAAGTTGGATGACACGAACTATGATGTTTGGCATCTAAAGGTCCAGTTTTATCTCAACAATGATGATATGCTGGACCACTTGACTGCCTCCATGGTTCCTCTGGCTGAAAAAGATGAACAAGGCAGGGATATTACTACAACTGAGCAGTACAAAGAAAACCTGAAAACATACCAAGCATGGTTCAAACGCGATCATTCCGCACGCTACACTATGCTATCTTGCATGCGGGACGATCTCCTGGGAGAGTTTGAACGTTTCCGCACTTCTAAGGACATATGGATATAGCTTAAGGTTAAGTTCGGGCATACGTCTGCTACAAGGTTGCATACCTTGCAGCTGAAATGGATGCAATATACTATTGACTCCAGTCGTAGTATCCCCGAACACCTTCGAATCATGAGTGCTATGGTTCGAGACCTTAAGGCTGCGGGGCAAGAGGTTTCTGAGCAAGAACAAGTCCTGAATGTGATCAAGGCTCTTCCAAATGATAATGAACATTGGAAGAGTTTTAAAACATTCATGGCACACAATGATCATATCAACACTTTTGAGGCGATCTCCAAACATCTCGAAATAGAGGAAGAGCGTTTAAAGCAATATGCGCCTTCTAGTATGGCATTCGTTGCTAGAGGATTGGGGCCCAAGAACAGGAAACCTTACCGTGGTAAGAAACCTAAGAAAGGCCCTCGTCCTCCTCAGAACTCTCGCTCTAATGTTGGTACTGCTAAGAAGCACAAGACCAAGGGCAATGGAGCTAAGGATATGGCACGTGTGAAGTGCTATAACTGTGGGAAGAAGGGCCATTTCGCTCGGGATTGTCCTGAGCCAGCTAAGGTACCTATTTCCACTAAAAATCCTGAATTATATGTTTGTTCCCATGCATTTGTTGCTAACTCTCTTCCTCAATGGATTGTAGATACGGGGCCAACAAAACACATAGTTCAAGATAGGGCTGGATTCGTGGAGTACCATCGCTACCTGGTGGGTTCACGGACTATCGTACTGGGGAACGACAGCGAAGAAGATGTCCTTGGAGTAGGAACATACCAGCTCAAACTCCGTAGAGGAAACAAGTTGCTTCTTCATGACGCCCTCTATGCACCTGGGGTGCGATGCTCCCTAGTTTCTTATGTTTCTTTAGTAAGATTAGGTTTTGTTTTTGGTTTTCGTCCAGACGGTTTAGATTTGTTCTATAATGGCAATTTGTTTGGCCAAGCAACTTTGAAAGGAGATTTCATTGTTTTGGATTTGGATGATAACTATAATAATATATCCTCTGCGTATGTTTCTTATTTCGACTCCAATTCTGAATCTGTTAAGTGGCATGCTAGACTTGGCCATGGGTCAAGATAGAATAAATAGGCTAGCTAAAGAAGGTCTCCTAGACCGACTCACTAGGGCTAAGTTACCTAGGTATGAGTCATGTTTAGCTGGAAAGGCAACTATGAAGCCTTTTGGTAAAGCCATGAGAGCATCTAGTCTCTTAGAATTAATCCACTCAGACATATGCGGACCCATGAACGTTAAAGCACGACATGGGGCTATCTATTTCATTACCCTCATCGACGATTATTCACGATATGGGTATGTGTACCTGTTATCTCACCGCTAAGAGGCACTTGATACATTCAAACGCTTCGTAGCCGAAGTAGAGACTCAATTGGAATGCATGGTTAAGATCCTTCGAACTGATCGAGGTCGTGAATACCTCTCTGATATGTTCAAAGAGTTCTGTGAGGAAAAAGGTATACAAAGACAGTTAACGATTCCACGCACTCCACAACAAAATGGTGTTGCGGAACGCAGGAATCGTACATTGCTTGACATTGACAGGTCAATGATGGCACATGCTAGCCTCCCAATCAGTTTTTGGGGGGATGCGCTGCTTACGGCAGCCTACATACTCAATCTTGTGCCAAGCAATAGTGTACCTGCCACACCATATGAGTTATGGTTTGGTAAGAAACCTTCCTTAGACCATCTACGCCTATGGGGTTCGGCCGACTATGTGCACAACCCAACCCATAAACATGGGAAACTTGGTCCAAGAGCCACCAAAATGGTGTTCATTAGGTACCCCGCACAATCAAAAGGATATGTGATGTACGGGGAACATCCAAATGGTGGCATGACAGAAATAGACTCCCGCAATGTTGATTTTCTCGAGGATGAGTTCCCGACCATTGGTGAAGTCAAAAAGGATGTCGAACTATTTGAGCTACAACCAGACATCCAACCATCATTCGGTGAGGGGGAGAATTTGGATTCTAACCAAGTTACTGAAGATGGTATGCCTCCCCTATCCAGAGGAAATGGGGGAGACCTGCTTGACCAGGAAATTGAGATTCGTCCTCAATCTCCTGTACATGAGGAAAGTCAACTTGCGAGTGAGGTCCGTCCTCAATCTCCAGTTGTCGAACATGTAGTAAGTCCACATGTTCAGGATCCCACGCCCCAGAGGGATAGTGGGAGTAACTTTCCACATGTTTAGAGTCCCACACCCCTCAGAGACAGGGGGAGGGACACCTCAACCAAGCAGACAAATAATGAAGGCCCTAGGCTCCGAAGGAGTGAGCGTGGAAGAATTCATCGACGATATTTTCAAGTCGAAGGGGAAATATTCCTATGTACTCCCTTGGAAGTCGAGGAGCCTACCTCTTACCAAGAAGCAATTGGCTCACCAAGCCACAAAGAGTGGATGGATGCCATGAGGGATGAGATGGACTCGATGGCAAGAAACAAGGTTTGGGAACTTGTTAATCTTCCACCCCAACGTAAATCTATTGGAAACAAGTGGGTTTTCAAGATAAAACGTCGAGCAGATGGATCGATCGACAAGTTCAAAGTCCGTCTAGTGGCGAAAGGGTTTACACAAATTGAGGGTGTAGATTTTGAAGAGACATTTTCTCCTGTGGTGAGATTTGCCTCTATTCGCCTACTCCTAGCCTTGGTTGCCCATTTGGACTTAGAGTTGTTTCAAATGGACGTAAAGACTGCTTTCCTCAATGGCAGCCTTGAGGAAGAGATCTACATGGACCAACCCTTTGGTTTTGCATCAAAGGGGCAAGAGGACAAAGTGTGTCGTCTTAAAAGGTCGATATATGGTCTTAAGCAGTCCTCTAGGTCTTGGTACTTAAGATTCCATGAAGCCATAACCTCTTTTGGCTTATCCATGGTTTCGGAGGACCATTGTGTGTATGTCAAAAGATCAACCGGAGGGATTATGTTCCTTACCTTATATGTTGATGACATACTATTGGTTGGGAATAATTTGGAGATGATCGAAGCTACTAAAAGGTGGCTATCCTCCGTCTTTGAGATGAAGGATATGGGTCAAGCCAGGTATGTCCTAGGTGTGGAGATAGTAAGGAATCGTCCCAAGAAACTCTTAGGTATGAGCCAAGAGGCACATATCAAAAAAGTCTTGGAATGGTTCCGCATGCATTATTCCAAACCCGTAGACACTCCAGTTGAGAAGGGTTTAACCTTGAGCCTTGACCAATGCCCAAAAACAGACAAAGAGAAAGATGCTATGAGTAATGTCCCCTACGCTAGTGCCGTAGGGAGCCTAATGTACGCCATGTTATGTACACGACCAGACATTTGCTTTGCGGCTGGTCTGGTAAGTCGTTACCAAAGCAACCCTAGACAAGCTCATTGGCAAGCTGTTAAGAGAGTCATGCGTTACCTTCGTGGTACAACTGACTTGGTTCTATGCTTTCAGGGCGGGGACCTTAAGTTGAGAGGATACTTAGATGCTGATTGGGGTGGTGACCCGGACGAGTCCAGGTCAACCTCAGGATATGTGTTCACCCTGGGTGGGGGGGCATATCATGGTGCAGTAAGAATCAAGACTGCATAGCTCTGTCGACCATGGAAGCAGAATATGTCACATGCAGCCTAGCTACGCAGGAGGCAACATGGCTTAGGAGCTTCCTCCAGTATCTTAATCTCACTCCGAGAACTGATGAACCTGTAGAGATGTTATGTGACAATACAGTTGCCATCCAATTCGCCAAGGATCCGAAGTTTCATTGGAAGACCAAGCACATCAAGAGGCGTTATCACTTTGTGCGAGACGCCGTAAAGATGAAGGAAGTTGCCATCAAGTATATACCCACTAACAAGATGATCGCCGATCCATTAACTAAGCCAATTCCTAGAGATGCTTTCAAAGCACATTCGTTGAGTCTAGGACTTCGCAGGGTTTAGTTTTGGATGGAATCTTGTTATGTATGATAGATACGCTCTTCATGTAAAAGGCATTTATGAAATAAAGATTAAAGTGTTCTTTTTCTAAATGTTTTGTAATTTATCTGTTAGACATGTTGAAAAGTCACAGGCTTCTGATTGGCCTAGTCACACAGGCAATCGCCCTGACACTTGAGTAGCGGACAGGATGAGACGTAATCATATTGGCACTAGGTGTGCAATATCGATAACTCATACTGAAAGTGTATGAATGAGGAATAGTCGCCTTAGTAAGACTAAGATAAGACTCAAAGGAGTCAAGTATGAGATAAGTTTTCATATTGAAGCCCTAAAAGCCGAATCTTGAGTGTCAAGGCCAACATTCAGTATGTTGATCTAGTGGCTCAGGTTAGATTTTTTGAGTAAAGATCTAGACTGACGATTCGTATGACATAAAGAGTGACGAACCCAGCTAAGTGGGAGCAATGCCGTGACACACATCTCATACTGTGTGTGCTTGTAAGACGACCCATATGTGGGGTGACGATTGAATTCCCTTTCACTTGTCACTGTGTGACCCTATGGACGATGACCCTTTGACTTAAAGCTATGATATTAAGTCGAAGCTTAATGATGCTACTTTAATGTGATTCTCAAGAGCCACGATGTATACGGTTCAGCGGGAACACGTTAGGAAAGCAATTAAGTTAAGATGAGATTTCATGAGTGTTTAAGGAAAATCTATCCACCATCACCATATCAAGCCCAGGCGATTATGTTGAGAACATAATCATATGATATATCAGGCATAAGGGACTAAAGATGCCACTGGTGATGCCTTGGGATATTTTTGGGGTATCGTATTTCGTGAAGATGTTATGTTAGTTGGATGGTGACTTAATATAACACTATTTGTTATCTTCGGTCGTACGTCCTATTCCCAGTATGAAATGTGAGGAGACATGATTCATGAGGAACATGTGCTGTAACGGCCTTTGGTGGCCGAGTGGGAGCTGTAGGCCGGGCCCATTAGTTGAGGCCCGACGGCCACTAAAAGACCTCCCTAAACCCTAGTTGCTACCTCCCAATACCTATATAAGGAGGTTTGGGAGGGTCAGCTAAGAATATACAAACTGAAATATTATTTCTCTCTCTCCTCACAATTCCTCGACCATCACTGCGGGGTAATCGGGTTTAGGACGTGGACGTTATAAGGCAACTGTAGTAGCCGCTGGGATTTATTATTACTGAAGAACTGGTATTCTTATTGTGGGCTATTATCTACAGTATAATTCCGCATCCAGGTTAGTCCTGATTTATTTAACAACAACATAGTAAGAAGAATCATAACATGGAGACTACTAGCAGTCTTGGATTGTACTGCTAACTCCCAGGCAAAGAGGTCTAGAAACATTAAGCTTTCTACCAGGTAACATAAGGAATGTCCCATTTTTGTTTTCTTTTGTCTAACTTCTTCTTTTGAATTATGAAGGCATTTTAACTAGGATCCAGTAACATGTAATGGGCATGTTGAGTGGGGTTCTTCCAACTGCTAATGTCTTCAATGACGTGCTGTCCAGACCATTTAGTTTCAAGTGGGTGTTTCTTGAAAATACCCAATTCATTTCACTAACTTTAGGTATGTAGTTGTTGTCAACTTAGGATTCATGGGGATTTCGATTTTCATGTTAATTATCTCAACGTTAATGGTGTAATTTTTTTTTCCCCTTTCTGGTTATATCTGAAAACCATCATATTGGGATAGCACTCTTTTTGGGTCAAGTGGTTAAAATCCCCAGTCCATTGTTTCTTCTCAATTCTTAATGCCAAGTCTTGCTTTGTCTCATCCTCTTCACTGAAAAATAAACGGTATACATGAGGCTATATTAATTCCTTGAATGACCCAAATTATATGCTCTTCACAAGATATTACTTTTCTTCTCATTCATTTTATGGCATCAACGTGCAATATAACAACAATTTCCTTTTGATTTTGCATTTGCGTGTAAAAAAAAAAGCGCTTTGTTAACGTTGGTGAGCTGACAAAAATCTAGGAGCTTGATGCATGTCTCAAGTAGATGTGCAAGCAACATCAACTTAGGATCAGTGTATTGATGTCGATGCTCAGAGATATGCAACTGAAGTTATTTGTGCTCAATCTAATGTTATATTTAAATTATTTAAGTTCACTGTCAAACAAATTTTATGTTTTTTGTCAATCAAAGACATAGACAACAATATTTGAGAAGTAAGGTTTATAATTGACAATTTGATTTATCAAGTAGTGATGAATATTGTATCATAGTCTTTTGTATGATTTTGATGCAGATGTTAATTGTGATATTACTCAAGAATCTAATCTATCTATATCTATATCTATATCTAATACTATATATCTTCAGCAAAAAATTTAATCTAATCTATTATATCATAAAAGAAATGTTATTTTGATTGCTTTGGCCATGAATTGTGGAGCCAAAATGCATGCCCTCCGTCGATCTCAGGGTTTGCAAAATCATACTACTTAATTTTAACTATTTTTGTTTTTTAAAAAAAAGTTTGACTTCTAATTTAGTAAACTATACTCTTTGTAACTGCTCTACTCTTCCATCTCTACAACCAGCCTAAAATCATGCTCTGCTCTCTGCAACTGCTCCTTCATGTTAATTTCCCATCATCCCTCAAACGCTATTTCACGCCCTTCCTTACACGTCCCCAACCTCTTCCTCTCCCACATGACTTTATTTCTCCTAATCTGCACCTTTTTTAATTCTTCTTTTCGTTTGGATTTAGTTTCAGTTCATATGTGACTTATGTGTAACCTGCTGATTTTTAGTTGTTCATGGTTAATTGTTGTTGTATTTTGGATTGTTGTGTGATTTATTTTGCAATAATCTGATTTTGGTTTATCAAGAAATTAAATGGAGCAAATTCAAGACAGCAGGCAGGACTAGATCGATTTTGGAGTAAAAAAAGTATACAGATTAGTTTCCTCCCTCTCTATATGTGTATTTGTGTTAGGATTTTAATCTCTCATATCTCCAAGATTCCATTGATATATGGTCTGGGAGATCAAAATTGAATTGAACAAATCTACCGAGGCCAAGCAAAATGGACTGTCAAGTGACATGCATGGATATTATTCATCGTGACCAGAAACTACAAGAATGCAGGCGTATTCTTTTAGTTTAACTCAGGTAATTGCTTCCATTCTCATTTCAATTGGTAACTATTTGTTCGTTTAGTGCTTTGATCAATTTCCTGCAGGTTTAGTTTTAGCTTTTTTTTTTTCAAATATGATTGTAATTGGTTTATCTATAGTATAATTTAATTTTTTTTGTTTCTATATGTGCGTTTTCGGGGGGGGGGGGGGCTACTCATCCCTTGCAAAAGTAATTGAACCACCTTTTGGTTACTCAGTAAAGTATTCTGGGGTCTTTAATTTTTGGACATTTAACTTAGTCACTTGGATAAATAGAGAACTTGAGCTCTCCTTCGATTTTCTTGGCTTAATATTCCCCTTTTTTATGGGTACATATAATTTCCAGCACCACCCATTCAATGTTGCGTCTGTTAGAAGGTCTCCGTGAGCCCCCGATGACAATCTAGCCAACGGATGTGTGAAGCATTCAAGGGGAGAGGTTTAGAGAATGGAGAAACACAGATAAGGAAAAAAAAAATAAGATAAGTGAATTCAGATATTTTTTAAGTGGGAAAAAATGGGGAAGAGGCATATGATTAATTTGCAATGAGATAGAATTGAGGTATTGGTGAAATAATTTGCCAGGTTGGGGGATGTTTTGGAGATTAGATAGATTATTGGGATATATATTGTACGATACAAAGAAATGAGATTGTCTATTGTTAATTGCCATCCTTGGCGATTAATTATAGATATTATTTGCACGGCCGAGTCCGTGATCGTATGGATCTTGAATGGATTGAGAATTCGACTAACTAGACCTAACTATTTTGGAAAGCAGCTTGAAAATCTTCATATATGTTGATTTAATATTTAAACGGGTAAATACAAATATGACTATTTACCCATCCAAAATAAATGAGTTGAGCTCAAGTCATCAACCCATCCATTTATCCATTTAACATTTTCAACTAATATATAATTACAAAGCATTATAAATCAACTTTAGAGATCACTTGAGAAATTACTGCCCAATGCTTCCCACTTTAATTATCACAATTCAAATTTGATTTTCTTCTATTTTCATTTTCCTAATTCCCAAATAAAAGGGAAATGGATAACGAATAAGTTCATACATGGGTTTAGCTTTTTTACTCATGTAATTTAAATGGTTTAAATAGGTGATTATCAGTGTCAAGAATATCAACATAACCTAATCTATTTAATTAAACAGATTAAACGTATCAATCCATTTAATTAAAAGGAATAAAAATTCGCTTCGAAATTCATCTAACGTTTTGTCATCATTTTCCAACTCTACATGTGTATTTTTAAAACGTACACATGCTTTTCTTAGGATGGGGGGTTTGTAGGGGAGATGAGGTGGTGTTTACTCCATCTATCTTGACACTAGGCTTTTTATTTCTCCTTTACGCTTCATATTAGGCAGAAAGTTATATATAACCATTGTCTTTTTTTGACTGTAACTTTACCCTTTCATTGAGCTCATATTTCAAGGAATCAACGAGAATGAGCAGTCGAAGGGAAAGAGGGATATTGGACCTAGCAGCCTACTAGAGCCCATCACAAAGATCTCACATGCACAGAACAAGACAAACGCTCGGTGCTCACCCCGAGATTCATAGTGGAGGGTTGACAGAGCTCAGAAGCACAGGTACAACGTAAGATATTCCATATAAATCTTTAACATGCATAGTATTGTTTAAAGTACATCTTTTGGCTAGATCTTATCACATTACTACCATATTGGAGAGGCTCCTAGAAAACATATCCATATTCCCTTTGCCTTTTGTTCTAAAACACAACAACTACAATCAATAAGACAAGAAACCTATGTAAGACCTCGATTTTCTAATCCCTTTTATTTACTAATATTAATCTACGTGGCAGCGGAGAAACCTAAGTGGGGTGTTACCGCTGTATTTCCTTCTTGGAAATACCAGGTTGAGCATCAATTAAAACGTTAATGCATAGTCTAAATCTCAAATTAAAGCATAAATTTGAATCCTGGCGACACATACAACAATGTCTAAAACTGAATAACAATCTCTATAACAAGTCATTTCAACTAAATCGCGGATAACGGGGCCTTACTCTGATTTGGGCTGTTATCCCCATGCTCATGCACTTACACATGAAAACAAAACATTTGGAAAAATGAGAAAAACTCAATAACAACCATCGCTAACAGTCAAAACACGCACACAAATTCGTTTCAAACCATTTTAGGGCTAGGGAACAAACACGAGCAATTCAAAATAGTTATGCATTCCCAACATGAACCTATATAATCCAAGTCCCACTTACTGAATTTCAAGTTGACAAGCGTGAGCGACCCCATAGGGTCTCATGGCCTGCGCTTAGGTTTAACGTAGCCGCTTAACCATATCCTAGCCTACCTTCAATTTGAACGGTTACCACTAACCTAGCCCACGTCCATTCACAAGGTGGTACGTGGCTGTTCACATGCATGCACTTTTACTCGAGGAAGTCTAATGGCCTTTAACAACACAGGAGTATAACTTCTCAATCTCATCTATTCATTCAGTTACTTATACATTCACAGTTAAAGTTGCTCTTCAACTAAAATGCAACGCCCCAGATTTTTGGCTATTAACCTTGATCTATATGATCTTGTGGATGTATGATTTATGGGTAAATGTTATGCGTTTTTGGGTTAGATGCATATGTATTTGTTTTAATTTATCCTTATTATATTTGAAGAATAATTAGATTGCCCAAAAAAAAGGAAAAAAGAAATGGAAAGAAGAGTCAAGAAAGAAAGGCTTGACCCAAAACAAAAAAAAAGGAAAATTTTTAGGGTTTTATAGATTGGAAAACTAACTACAATTGATAGAAACCCACCACTAAAATCTTCTTGGTTATTTGTGATTTTAGGGTTATATGAATGTTGTGGGTTGATATTTATGCTGTGATTTTGTTCATATATATGCTAGACTATGGATTTTTGGATTGATTATTGGTGTTGGAAGAACAAGATGGTAGTAAAATAGAGGTTGAATTTTTGGATTTTGCACATAGCTTGCCACTATATGAATTTATGTGAATTATTGGATCGGTGAAATTTTCTGCAATTTTTATTGTAAGTGACCTATGATATTGGTCATTTTCTTGTAAATTGTTGTTAATTCTTGATATGTGGTTTGTGAGTTATGAATTTTTGATTGAAACTGACCTGTTATGTGGTGTGAAAATTTGGATGATGTTTAAATTACTATGAGCTATTGGATTGGAGAAAACTTGTGAAACTTTTACTGTAGAATACTATGATGTTTGGAAATTTGGTGCAAATTTTTATAAATTTTGGATGTGTATTTTAGGAGTTATGAATTTTTGATTGAAACTACCCTATTTTGGTGCATAGTTTCGGTTACTGTTTTCATTCTTTTGAAGGATTTTCTTGGAGAAAAAAGTGTAAAAAAAATACTGTAGACTGTTCATGACATTGGGTGATTTTTTTGTAAATTTTTGTGAATTTTGGTTGTGTATGCTATAAGTTATGAATTTTTTAGCTTAATTCTCAGGTTTTTGATAATTTTGGCTTACTGTTTAAATTTCTAGGAATTACCGGCCTGCAGAAAAATCTTGAAATTTTTATATTAGAATATGTATATTATTTACCAATTTTCTACAAAATTTCATGAAGATTGGATGAGCATTCTTTGAGTTACAAGTTTTTGAGTCAAATTGTCATATGTAGTATAATTACGAATTGTTCGTATGCATAAATTGTATATTGATAATGGTTCTGATGATTTTAGGCGTTAAAATAGTAATGTATTTTTATGGTTTATGGGAAACTTTTGAAAATTATTTTGGGTGGAATTATGTCTTTCTTTGACTATGTTTTGTTAAAAGTTGTGAAATCGAGCTTCTTTGAGTAATAAGAATGTGATTATATGGGTTATACGATTTCATTAAGTTATGTTTTCAGGGAAAAAGGTTCATGTCTTGACTAAGGCTATTACATGACGTTCTAGAGCTATAGCCACAACAGTGACTGTTGTTATGTTCAGGTCACCTAGTGGGAGAGGTTCTAATCAATCTTCTGGGATATGAATGTCGACCTTATGTGTTATGTGAGCCATGTGGATTCCTAGTGAAAAAGGTTTCGGTACAAACTCACTAGGTTATGAATGTGATTCCACGGTTTGTGTTGTGGGCAGTTCGCGTTCTTTAGGGCGTGGGTGCCTAGTTGGTACCATAGGTCCACCATTAGTTGGTGCCATATGAATGAGCTATAGTTGGGCCATCATGATGTGTTTGTTACCCTAATGTTGTGATGGTTCTTTGTGTTAGTCATGAGTTGATTTTCCCTAAACTAAAAAGTTCTGTATTCAGTTAAGAATATGTGATATGTCATGAAATTGATTTTGACTTGGATTTGGACTTTGGGTATGTTATGAAATTAGTTTCCACTTAGATTTGGATTTTGTATTTGGTTTTGAATTTGAAGGATTATTCTAGATATTTATGAAATTGAGATTTATTTTGAAGCATATGTGTGATTCATAAGTATGCTTAAAGAAATGTATTATGTGTTTGAAGCATGTATGTGGACTTTTGAATGGAATATGCTTTATGTATGCATCAAGTATGGTTATGGGTGGGCCATTAGCTTGATTTAGCAGACTTTTCTTTCCTTGGTACTTCAATGAGGATTAGGAGCCCAAAGGACATGATTAGTATGGGACAACCATGGTTAGTTTAGTGAATAGACTAACAACAAAGTTTGTTTAGGGACATAAGTGAAAATGGGAATCCTTAAATCGTACTTTGTATGAAATATTGTGATTATTGTAAGACAAGGATGCTGGAACTAAATGTTACCGAGCAATAGGGAATTGCTTCAATTGTGGAAAACCAGGGCATATTGCTATCAATTGTTCTGAGCCAAATAAGAGGTTACAAGAAAATAGCAAGAGACTATTCCCAGATGAAAAAGGCATGTCCAAGACACCGAACAAGAAGACAAACTATGATATGGGCAAAGGTTCCAAAGGAAGGATCTATGTCATGAAACCGCCTGAGAAAAATTAAGCTAACTCATATCAGGTGACAAGGAAAGGTAACTTTCGAGGACAAAAGTTATTTTAAAGGGGGAGGTATAACGTCCCAGATTTTTGGCTATTAACCTTGATCTATATGATGTTGTGAATGTATGATTTATGTATAAATGTTATGCGTTTTTGGTTTAGATGCATATGTGTGCGTTTTAATTTATCCTTATTATTTTTAAAGAAAAATTAGATTGACCAAAAAAAGGAAAAAAGACATGGAAAGAAGAGTCAAGAAAGAAAGGCTTGACCCAAAACCAAAAAAAAAGGAAAAGGAAAAGGGGTGGGGCGATTTTTTATCACGTGATATTATCAAAAAGGGGGAGGGGGCGCTGTTTTCTCACACAAAACACACACACAACCCATGCACAGCAGAGAGAGGAGAGAAGAGAGAAGAGAGAAGAGAGAAGATAAAGAAGAAGAAGAAGAAGAAGAAGAAGAAGAAGAAGAAGAAGAAGAA
>JACYFF010019584.1:88519886-88542744 GCA_017589665.1 Selenicereus undatus
AAGAAGAAGAAGAAGAAGAAGAAGAAGAAGAAGAAGAAGAAGAAGAAGAAGAAGAGGATGAGGAGGAAGAAGGAAAAAAAATTGAATTTTGATTTTGATTGCAAATTCAAGGTGAGTAATTCTTATTTTCTTCAACCTAAAACTGGTTAGGGGAAGATTATTTGAATGATTTGTGCTTGAATTGAGGATTAAATTGAAGATTGAAGTCTTGATTTTGATAATTTTAGGGTTTGATAGATTGGAAAACTAATTGCAATTGGTAGAAACCCACCACTAAAATCTTCTTGGTTATTTGTGATTTTAGAGTTATGTGAGTATTGTGGGTTGATATTTATGTCGTGATTTTGTTCATATATATGCTGGACTATGGATTTTTGGATTGATTATTGGTGTTGGAAGAACAAGATGGTAGAAAAATAGAGGTTGAATTTTCAAATTTTGCACACAGTCTGCCACTATTTGAATTTCTGTGAATTATCGGATGGGTTAAACTTTCTAAAATTTTTACTGTAAGTGACCTATGATATTGGTCATTTGCTTGTAAAATGTCGTGAATTCTTGATATGTGGTTTGTGAGTTATGAATTTTTGATTGAAACTGCCCTGTTATGTGGTGTGAAAATTTGGATGATGTTTGAATTACTGTGAGCTATTGGGCTGGAGAAAACTTGTGGAACTTTTACTGTAGAATATCTCTGATGTTTGGAAATTTGATACAAATTTTTATAAATTTTGGATGTGTATTTTAGGACTTACGAATTTTTAATTGAAACTACCCTATTTTGGTACATTATTTTAATTCTTTTGAAGCATTTGCTTGGAGAAAAAAGTGTAAAAATATTACTATAGACTCTTCACAATATTGGGTGATTTTTTGTAAAGGTTTCTAAATTTTGGTTGTGTATGCTATAAGTTATGAATTTTTGAGCTTAATTCTTTGAGTTACGAATTGTTGAGTCAAATTGTTTGCCACCCTTACGTTGTAATGGTTATTTGTGTGAGTCATGGGTTGATTTACCCTAAACTAAAATGTTTTACATTCAGTTAAGAATATGTGATATGTTATGAAATTGATTTTGGCTTGGATTTGGACTTTGGATATGTTATGAAATTAGTTTCTACTTGGATTTGGATCTTGTATTTGGTTTTGGATTTGAAGGATTATTCTAGATATTTATGAAATGGTGATTTATTTTGAAGCATATGTGTGATTCATAAGTATGCTTAAAGAAGTTTATTATGTGTTCAAAGCATGTATGTGGACTTTTGAATGGGATATGCTTTATATATGCATCAAGTATGGTTATGGGTCGACCATTAGCTTGATTTAGCAGACTTAGCTTTCCTTTGGATCTCAATGAGGATTAGGAGCCAAAAGGACATGGTTGGTATGGGACAACTATGGTTAGTTTAGTGAATAGACTAAAAGAAAAGTTTGTTTGGAGACTTAAGTGAAAACGAGGGTCCTTTAATCGTACTTGGTATGAGACAAGTACGACTAAGTTACTTTAATTGCCCACCCTATGATGTATATAGGTGTGTGTGTTTTGTGAAGTTCGGGAGCACGTACACGTTGGATATGAAAGATATGTGTTCATTTTGATTTCTAAAGTATAAGCATGTTCTCTTATCGCCTCCATATGGTATATGATATATTCAGTCTATATGTCATAAGATACGTGTACTATGTCGTTATGTGTTAGCCGGTTAATGTACAAAGTTTAACAACGGGGAAGGCAAGGGTTATTTACTAGGCTCGGAGAGCTCATTACCTCACCATTTTTCGGTTTTTGAAAGTTAATGGAAGCCACAATAGCATTCACAGGGCTAGGGTAAGATACACTTTTTGGAGAGTGAAGCTGATGATGCAAACCTCGTTTATGCTGTGTCGTGGATTAGGTTTTATAAGTACAAGTATGGATATATATATATTTTTTTTTGGATTACACACATGTAAGAATATTATGGATATGGTTTAGGTATGTACGTAAATGCATGTTTTAAAATCACCTTGCCCAAACTTTGGTTAGATTTCGATAAGGGATTCCGCTACTATCGCTTATTAACAGGTTAATTATGGTTAAGAAGTTTAGATTGCGTTGTGGATGTTCCTTGTTGGACGTCCATGGCGGTGGCAGGCCTACCCCCCTTCGGGGCGTTGTAGAAGTGGGATCAGAGCAACCAACCAGTGACCCATAGGAATTATGTGCGTGTGTGTTTAACTTAGTGCTTGCTAATGTGAAAAGTATGTGCGTATGTGAATGTATATGTGCTTGACTGAATTATTTGTGCCCAACTTAGCTGTGGACCATGCTTAAGCAAACATTCAGCATACTAACTTACCTATAGTCGACTCGTTTAGATGGCCACTAGAGGAGGAGGTTGATCTGGTGATGGAGGTAGTAACAAATTTCTTAAGTTACAGCTTTCGAAGTTTAGAGGAACAGCGAATCCCTCCGAGTTAGATAACTGGATGAGGGAGCTTGATAAGATATTTATAACAATGATGTATCCTAAGGAGTATAAGGTACGTTTGGCTACGCATTTATTCACAGGAGAAGCGGATCATTGGTGGGATTCCGCTAAGCCGAGTGATGAAGAGGACGAAGCGAACCCACTAAGTTGGGAAACGCTTAAGGAAAAGATGAATGAACAGTATTATCCTAGAGATGTGCTTAGGGCAAAGGAGTTAGATTTCTTTGACTTGGAGCAAGGTAAGATGACCGTGATGTAATATGGTGCTAATTTTACAGAACTTAGTCGATTTGGGAGACATCTGGTGGATATAAAGCAGAGGATAGTTGATCGATTCGAAGATGGTTTAGATATTGAAATTCATAAAGGTTTATCGCCTGAAGTCTTCACTAAGTATCAAGACATGTACCAAAGAGCAATGTGAATTGAAATGGTTTTGAATGAAAGTAAAGCTAAGAATGCAACTACTACAAAGAAATCAAGTGAAGAAAGCTCAGCCTCTGAGAAACAAAAGAACATTACTCAAGGAGAGCGAATGTCTAATATAATTGCTGATGTGAAATATTATGATTATTATAAGAAAAGCCATGTTGGAATTCAATGTTACCGAGCAACGGGGAAATGGTTCAATTATGGCATATTGATATTGTCTTGAGCCAAATAAGATGTTACAAGGAAATATCAAGAGACCATTCTCATATGAAAAAGGCGTATCCTAAACACCGCACAAGAATACAGACTACGATAGGGGCAAAGGTTCCGTGAGAAGGATCTATGTTATGAAGCCACCTGAGAAAAATTAAGCTGACTCACATCGCATAAGAAGGAAAGGTAAGTTTCGAGGGTGAAACTTATTTTAAGTGGAGAAGGATGTAACGCCCCAGATTTTTGGCTATTAACCTTGATTTATATGATGTTGTGGATGTATGATTTATGTGTAAATGTTATGCGTTTTTGGTTTAGATGCATATGTGTCTATTTTAATTTATCTTTATTATATTTGAAGAATAATTAGATTGGAAAAAAAAGAAAAAAAAATGGAAAGAAGACTCAAGAAAGAAAGGCTTGACCCAAAATAAGAAAAGGAAAACAAAAAGGGTGGGGGGGATTTTTTTTATCAGGTTGTATTATCAAAAAGGGGGAAAGGGCTCTGTTTTCCCACATAAAACACACACACAACCCACGCACAGTAGAGAGAGGAGAGTAGAGAGAAGAAGAAGAAGAAGAAGAAGAAGAAGAAGAAGAAGAAGAAGAGGATGAGGAGGAGGAAGAAGGAAAAAAAATTTGAAATTTGATTTTTATTGCCAATTCAAGGTGAGAAAATTTTATTTTCTTCAAACTAAAATTGATTAGGGGAAGATTATTTGAATGATTTATACTTGAATTAAGGATTAAATTGACGATTGAAGTATTGATTTTGATAATTTTAGGGTTGGATGGATTTCAAAACTAATTGCAATTGGTGGAAACCCACCACTAAAATCTTCTTGGTTGTTTGTGATTTTAGAGTTATGTGAATGTTGTAGGTCGATATTTATGTTGTGATTTTGTTCATATATATGCTACACTATGAATTTTTGGATTGATTATTGGCGATGCAAGAACAAGATAGTAGAAAAATAGAGGTTGAATTTTCGAATTTTACACATAGCTTGCCACTGTTTGAATTTTTGTGAATGATCAAACAGGTGAAAATTTCTAAAATTTTAATTGTAAGTGACCTTTGATATTGGGAATTTTCTTGTAAAGTTTTGTCAATTAAGATGATGTTTGACTTACTGTGAGCTATTGAGTTGGAGAAAAATTGTGAAAATTTTACTGCAGAATATCTATGATGCTTGGAAATTTTCTATAAATTTGTATAAATTTTGGATTTGTATTTTAGGAATTACGAATTCTTGATTGAAATTACCCTGTTTTGGTGCACAAGTTCGATTACTGTTTTAATTGTTTTAAAGGATTTGCTTGGAGAAAAAAGTATTAAAATGTTACTGTAGACTCTTCATGATATCGGGTGATTTTTTGTAAAGTTTTGTGAATTTTGGTTGTGTATGCTATAAGTTATGAATTTTTGAGCTTAATTCTCAGATTTTTGATAATTTTGGCTTACTGTTTAAATTTCTAGGAACTACTGGCCTGGAGAAAAATCTTGAAATTTTCATGTTAGAATCTATATTATTTATCAATTTTCTGCAAAATTTCGTGAAGATTGGATTAGCATTCTCTGAGTTACGAATTTTTGACTCAAATTGTCGTATTTAGTGTAATTACAGGTTGTTCGTATGCATAAATTGTGTATTGATCATGTTTGTGATGACTTTAGGCATTAAAATAGTGATGCGTTTTTATGGTTTATGGAAAACTTGTGAATATGATTTTGCGCGGAATTATGTCTTTCTTTGACTATGTTTTGTTAAAAATTGTGAAATCGAGCTTTTTTAAGTAATAAAAATGTGATTATATATAGGTTATACGATTTTATTAAGTTATGTTTTCGGGGAAAAATGTTCATGTCGTAACTGAGGCTATTACATGACATTCTAGAGCTATGGCCATAGTAGTGACTGTCGTTATGTTCAAGTCGCCTAGTGGAAGAGGTTCTAACAAATCCCCTGGGATATGAATGTCACCATTATGTTTTATGTGGGCTATGTGGACCCCTAGTGAGAAAGGTTTCGGTATAAACTCACTAGGATATGGCTGTGATTCCATGGTTTTTTGTTGTGGGCAGTTTGCGTCCATTAGAGTGACGGTGCCTTGTTGGTACCATATGAATAAGCCGTAGCTGGGCCACTAGGATGTGTTTGTCACCCTTACGTTGTGATGGTTCTTTGTATGAGTCATGAGTTAATTTCCCCTAAACTAAAATGTTTTGTATTCAGTTAAGAATATGTGATATGTTATGAAATTGATTTCGACTTGGATTTGGACTTTGGATATGTTACGAAATTAGTTTCAGCTTGGATTTGGAGTCTGGATTTGGCTTTGGATTTGGATTTTGGATTTGGCTTTGGATTTGAAGGATGATTCTGGATATTTATGAAATTGTGATTGTTTTTGAAGCATTTGTGTGATTCATAAGTATGCTTAAAAAAATGTATTATATGTTTAAAGCATGTGTGTGGACTTTTGAATGGGATATGCTTTGTGTATGCATCAAGTGTGATCATGGGTGGGCCATTAGCTTGATTTAGCAGGCTTTGCTTGCCTTTGGACTTCAATGAGGATTAGGAGCCCAAAGGACATGGTTGGTATGGGACAACCATAGGTAGTTTAGTGAATAGGCTAACAACAAAGTTTGTTTAGGGATTGAAGTGAAAACGAGGGTCCTTAAATCGTACCTGGTATGGGACAAGTACGACTAAGTTACTTTAACTGCCCACCCCACGACATATATACTTGTATGTGTTTTGTGAAGTTCGGGAGCATGTTGGATATGAAAGATATGTGTTCAATTCGATTTCTAAAGCATATGCATGTTACCTTATTGCCTGTATGTGGTATATGATATGTTCAGCCTATATGTCAAAAGATACATACACTGTGTGATTATGTGTTAACCAGTTAATGTGTAAAATTTAACAGCAGGGAAGGTTAATGGAAGCCACAGGAGTGTAAGATGCACTTTTTGGAGAGTGAGGCTAATGATGCATACCTCGTTTGTGCTATGTGGTGGATTAGGTTTTATAAGTACAAGTATGGATGTATTTTTTTTTTGGGATTACACACATGTAAGAATATTATGGATATGGTTTAGGTATGTACGTAAATGCATGTTTTAAAATCACCCTACCCAAACTTTAGTTAGATTTCGATAAGGGATTCCGCTGCTATTGCCCATTAACAGGTTAATTATGGTTAAGAAGTTTAGATTGCCTTGTGGATGTTCCTTGTTGGACATCTACGGCGGTGGCGTGCCTACCCCCCTTGGGTGGGGCATTACAGAAGTGGTATCAGTGCAACCAACCGACGACCCATAGGAGTTATGTGCGTGTATGTTTGATGTAGTGCTAGCTAATGTGAAAAGTTTGTGCGTATGTGAATGTATATGTCCTTGACTGAATTATTTGTGCCTAACTAACTTGTGGACCATGCTTAAGCAAACACTCAGCATACTAACTTACCTATAATTGACTCGTTTAGATGGCCACTACAACAGTAGGTGGATCTGGCGATTGAGGTAGTAAAGCTGACCCTATGGTAGGGACTAATCTGCTTAACAAGTTCATTAAGTTACGGCCTCCAAAGTTTAGAGGAATTGCGAATCCCTCTAAGTTAGATGAGTAGATAAGGGAACTTGATAAGATATTTAAGCCAATGATATGCCCTGAGGAGTATAAGGTAGGTTTAGCTATGCATTTATTCATTGGAGAAGCGGATCATTGGTGGGATTCCTTTACACCGAGTGATGAAGAGGACAAAGCGAACTCACTAACTTGGGAAAGGTTTAAAGAAAAGATAAATGAACAGTATTATCCTAGAGATGTGCAGAGGGCTAAGGAGTTAGAGTTCTCTAACTTTGAGTAGGGTAAGATGATCGCGATGTAATATGGTGCTTAGTTCACTATACTTAGTTGATTTGGGAGACATCTGGTGGATACAGAGCGGAGGAAAGCTGCTTGATTCGAAGATGGTTTTGATATTGAAATTCGTAAAAGTTTATCATCTCAAGTCTTCAATAAGTATCAAGACATGTACCAAAGAGCAATGTCAGTTGAAAAGGTTTTGAATGACAGTAACGCTAAGCATGCAACTACTACAAAAAAATCAAGTGGAGGAAGCTCAGCCTCTGAGAAACAAAAGAACATTACTCTAAGAAAGCAAACATCTAATATAATTACTGATGCAAAATATTGTGATTATTGTAAGAAAAGGCATGCTGGAACTGAATGTTACCGAGCGACGGGAAGATGCTTCGATTGTGGAAAACCAGGGCATATTGCTATCAATTGTCTTGAGCCAAATAAGAGGTTACAAGGAAATATCAAGAGACCATTCTTAGATGAAAAAGGCATATCCCAGACACCGAACAAGAATGCAGACTATGCTAGGGGTAAAAGTTCCGAGGGAAGGATCTATGTCATGAAGCCACCTGAGAAAAATTAAGCTGACTCACATCAGGTGAGAAGGAAAGGTAAGTTTCGAGGGTGAAACTTATTTTAAGTGGAGAAGGATGTAGCACCCTAGATTTTTGGCTATTAATATTGATTTATATGATGTTGTGGATGCAGGGGCGGAGCCAGGATTTAAACCAAGGGGGGGTTGAGATTAATAATACACATAATATAAACTTTAATAGTTCAAAAAATGAAGTGCACAGTTACTGCATTCAAGAAAGTTGTCATTGACGAGATCTCATGTTTTGAAAGTAAAGCATGATATCGTCGTTTGAGAAACTTTTAAAACTATCAATCTTAAAATAAGTAACAACAGTTTAAAAATTCATCTGATATTTTGTTCCACAATTTGGTCTTGATGAACTTCATCGCAGAGAACACTATTTCAACAGTTGTTGTGAAAATTGGTAAAATTAATGCAAGCTTCAAAAGTTGATGTAGGTGGGGAAAGCTCAAATGCTTCTTTGTTTGAACCAACTTCTTGCAAAGCTCAGGAAGTCTTGAAACGTTGGACAACTTCACATCATCAGCTACATTAGCAATGAAAGTATCCAGTTCACAAGCAAGTGTCTCAATAGCCAACTCATCAAAATCATCTGGATATAGCTGAGCCATTCTTAGTAGCTTGTTCTTGTCAAAGTTAGAGAATGAGTCACTAGGATTCAAACAAGCCACCTGAAGAAGCAAATAAGTTGTCGCCTAAAAAAAACGACTATTAAGTTCTTGCATTTGTATCTCAAAAATTGTGCAGAACACATCAATGTGATAGTAATGCTCATTTGTGATCTTGGAAACTCTATGCTTGGATTTTCCTCGAATAATATGAAAGTCATCCATGTTAGGAATCTTAATATCACGTTTCACACAAAATGAAGAAACTTTATCAAGCAAATCATCCCATCCTTGATCCCTTGTTATTTGTAGCTGTCTCTTGGCAGTAGTAAGGAGAGATATAG
Organism: Selenicereus undatus; assembly: GCA_017589665.1. NCBI lineage: Eukaryota > Viridiplantae > Streptophyta > Magnoliopsida > Caryophyllales > Cactaceae > Selenicereus > Selenicereus undatus. The sequence continues at coordinate 88,528,434 of JACYFF010019584.1, forward strand.
CATTAATAATATCTTAGTCATTTCTTTGTAAAGCCTGACTCAATGCATTTGTAATACCCAACACCAATTTCATCAAATGTAATAAGAAAACAAACTCAAACGTTTGTAAGGCTTGTAAAGCACCTTGTGCCGTGACTTTATCAGGTGAATGATTTTCATGAGTTGCTATAACATCAAGCACATCAATGATAGGAGCAAACATGGTAATCATATTTGTAAATGTGTTATAATGAGAGCCCCAACGAGTGTCCCTAGGTCTTCTAAGTCCAAGTTCTTGGTTTAAACCCTATCCAGTTTGTAGTTCACCTAAACGTAATGCTTCTTCAACTGCTTCTGTTTGTTTTTCATGAAACTCATCTCTATGTTTATAAGAACCACCAATCACATTCAATGTAACACCAACCCACCCAATGAACCATTCAATATCATCATGATGATTTGCAACCGCAACAAGAGTTAATTAAAGCTGATGAGCAAAACAATGAATGTACTGTGTCGATGGACAATCTTGCATAATCAAAGCTCTAAGCCAATTGATATGCCCACATATATTACTCGCCCCATCATACCCTTGTCCTCTTATGCGAGATGGACTCAAGGAATATTGAGATAACAAAGAATAAATATTTTCCTTTAGTGACAAAGAGAAAGTATCGGTGACATAAACAAGACCAAGTACACGCTCCATAACAAATCTATTTCTATCACCATATCGCAAGACAATAGCCATTTGTTATTTACAAGATACATCACAGGATTCATCAACTAATATAGCAAAATATCCATCTCCAAGTTCTTCAAGAATCTTTCCAATGGTTTCTTTTGCACAAGAATGAGCAATGTCTTTTTGGACGTTAAGAGAAGTCAATTTATGATTTAATGGAGCCTTTTGAAAAATACTTCCAAAATTTTCGTTACTTTGCGCATGCCATTCTAACAAATCCAAAAAATGACTTGTCCTTATTGAAGATTCACTTTCATCATCACCTCGAAAAGGCAATGCTCCACGCAAAAGTTGCCTTGCCACTTCAACTGAAGCATTCAAACGAACTCGATATTCAGATTTAACCTCCTCAGATTGTTTGTCTAAGGCAGTTTGTATGGATTGCTTTTGCATCATAAGATCTTCACACATTTTAACACATTGATTATGCACACTATTTACTTCACCAACATGTGCATCAAATGATTTCCTCTTCTTCCAATTTCTAAAGCCTTTACTTGTAAATGCATCCCCTCCACCATGACCCGATTTGTCATTCTTGAACAAATAACAACACAAACAAAATGTTGCATCTTCTTTTATGCTATATTCTAACCAATTAGGCATAACCATGATTCATTAAAACGTTGCATATAATTGGACATTTTAGTTTGAGGGAATGCATGATTTCGGGGTTGGTAAGGCCCTTTTTGTAAATATGCTCTTCTTACCTAATCACGATCATTCAGATGATAGCTTGAAATCGATTTTCTATCGGCTGGATCCAATGGAAGAGCTAGCATTAATATCGATTGCAGTTCTTTTGGAAGAAGATGGATTAGTGCTTGTTGGTTGTTTATTGTTAGACGGTGGTTGAACACTTTGTTTGACTCTTTCTTGGATCAATGGTGAGTTTTCTGATGCAGAGCTTGAACCAACAGATCGTCTAGCTATCTTGTTGAAAAACTTCTCCATTTCAAACTAAAAAACACAATCAAGTTCTTACTTAGGTTCATGGTTTTTAATAAATCATAAACGTAATTATTTACAAAATAACTTACATAATTATTTACAAAATTAGGTTTTGCCTTTCTTGATTGAGAATTTAGGAATTAGAATTGGGGTAATTGGTGTTTATCATAAACAAACACATATTTGCCTAAAGTCAATAAATTTAATACAAATAAACAAACAACAACCAACAAATTACCCCAATTCTAATTTCTAAATTCTCTATCAAGAAAGGCAAAACTTAATTTTTTAATTGATGAGTAAATCTCTAAATTAACCACTTATTCAACACAAATTCAATAAAAATTAGTAAACTAAACATAAACAAGGAAGCAATTACAAACCAAATTAGCCCAATTTTAAATCTTCAACCAAGAAGACAATCAGATTAAAATCCTCATTTTTCACTTCATGAATCATGAGTAATTCACTAAGTTAACCAATCATTTAAGACAAGTCTAACTAAAATTAGTAAAATAAACATAATTATTTACAAAATAACAAAATTAAAAACAAAAATTAAGTATTTTTGAGAATTACCTCAAATTGGGATTTGGGATTTAGGAGTTAGGAGGAAAGCTGAGGAGGAGTGGAGGTGACTGCCGGCGGCTAACTGCAGAGAGTGAGAGAGAGAGTAAGTGGGCAAAGGCTGGCTAGCAAGAGTCGAGAGGCACTGAGGCAGCCGCATAAATTTGGGAAAATAAATGTCCAAAACTCAAAAAAAAAAACTTACAAGGGGCCGTAGAAGCAGAGTCGCAACTGGCAAGAGCCAAACCCGCGACCAACTAAAACAAGGGGGGCAACCGACCATCCTGCTAAGCACAAGTTTACGAAATGTATCTGAATCAATTAATATATATATATATTTTATCCACAAAAATATCCCATATTTAATTTTTTTCCCCAAAAAGTTAGGGCATAAATTGATCCCCCTTGCCCCAATGTAGCTCCGCCCATGTGTGGATGTATGATTATGTATAAATGCTATTTGTTTTTGGTTTAGATGCATATGTGTGTATTTTAATTTATCTTTATTATATTTGAAGAATAATTAGATTGACAAAAAAAGAAGAAAAGAAATGGAAAGAAGAGTCAAGAAAGAAAGACTTGACCCAAAACAAGAAAACGAAAACGAAAATTGGTGGGGGGATTTTTTTTATCACATTATGTTATCAAACGGGGGGAGGGGGCTCTGTTTTCTCAAACAAAACACACACACGGCCCACGCATAGCAGAGAGAGGAGAGAAGAAGAAGAAGAAGAAGAAGAAGAAGAAGAAGATGATGATGATGAGGAGGCGGAAGAAGGATAAAGAATTGAATTTTGATTTTGATTGCAAATTCACGGTGAGTAATTCTTGTTTTCTTTAACCTAAAATTGATTTGGGGAAGATTATTTCAACAATTTACGCTTGAATTAAGGATTAATTGAAGATTAAACTCTTGATTTTGATAATTTTAGGGTTTGATAGATTGGAAAACTAATTGTAATTGGTAGAAACCTACCACTAAAATCTTCTTGGTTATTTGTGATTTTAAGGTTATGTGAATATTATGGGTTGATATTTATATTGTAATTCTGTTCATATATATGGTAGACTATGGACTTTTGGATTGATTATTGGTGTTGGAAGAACAAGATGGTATAAAAATAGAGGTTGAATTTTCAGATTTTGCACACAACTTGCTACTCTTTGAATTTCTGTGAATTATCAGAGAGGTGAAAATTTCTGAAATTTTTAGTGTAGGTGGTCTATGATATTGGGCATTTTGTAAAGTTTTGTGAATTCTTGAAATGTGGTTTGTGAGTTAAGAATTTTTGATTGAAACTGCCTTGTTATGTGGTGTGAAAATCCGGATGATGTTTGAATTACTATGAGCTATTGGGTTGGAGAAACTTTTTCTAAATTTTACTGTATAATATATATGATGCTTGGCAATTTTTTGTAAATTTTAATGAATTTTGGATGTGAATTTTCGGAGTTACGAATTTTTGATTGAAACTACCCTGTTTTGGGGCATTGTTTTTGTTGCTATTTTAATTCTTTTGAAGGATTTGCTTGCAGGAAAATTAAAATATTACTGTAGACTCTTCATGATATTGGGTGATTTCTTGTAATGTTTTGTGAATTTTGGTTGTGTATGCTATAAGTTACGAATTTTTGAGCTTAATTCTCAAATTTTTGATAATTGTTGCTTACTTTTTAAATTTCTAGGAATTACTGGCCTGGAGAAAAATATTGAATTTTTCATGTTAGAATCTATATATTATTTATCAATTTTCTGTAAAATTTCGTGAAGAATGGATGAGCATTTTGTGAGTTACAAATTTTTGAGTAGGATTGTCATATTTAGTGTAATTACGGGTTATTTGTATGCATAAATTGTATATTGATCATGTTTGTGCTGATTTTTGGTGTTAAAATAGCAATGTGTTGTTATGGTTTATTTGGAACTTGTGAAAATTATTTTGGGTGGAATTATGTCTTTCTTTGACTATGTTTTGTTTAACATTGTGAAATCGAGCTTCTTTGAGCAATGAAAATGTGATTATATGTGTTATACGATTTCATTGAGTTATGATTTTGGGAAAAAATGTTCATGTCTTGACGAAGGCTATTACATGAGGTTCTAGAGCTATGGCCATAATAGTGACTGTCGTTATGTTCGGGTCGCCTAGTGCGAGAGGTTCTAACCAATAACCTGGGATCTGAATGTCGGCCTTATGTGTTATGTGAGCCATGTGGATCCCTAGTGAGAAAGGTTTCAGCATAAACTCACTAGGATATGACTGTGATTCCATGGTTTGTGCTGTGGGCAGTTTGTGTTCTTTGGAGCGTGGGTGCCTAGTTGGTACCATATGAATGAGCCGTAGCTGGGCCACCAGGATGTGTGTGTCACCCTCATGGTTTGATGATTCTTTGTGTGAGTCATGAGTTGATTTTCCCTAAACTAAAAAGCTTTGTGTTCAGTTAAGAATATATGATATGTTATGAAATTGATTTTGGCTTGGACTCGGACTTTGGATATGCTATGAAATTAGTTTCAGCTTGGATTTGGATTTTTGATTTAGTTTTGGATTTGAAGGATTATTCAAGACACTACCAAAAATCATCAAATTTCCCACTGTACATTCCCATTGGAAAATTACAGTAGCAAATTTACCACTGTTTTCCCACTACGTTATATTTCCCACTGTTTGTCCATTGATTTAATTGTAGTGGCAAATTTCCCACTAAACTCCCACTATTTAATATATATATATATATTGTTATTTATATTTTTTTAAAGTCTTATTTCCTACTAACTTTCCACTAAATTAATTTTTTTTTAAATTTCCCACCCCCATATTATTTTAACTACTTTTTTTTCTCTCAATCCCAAAGTCCCACCAATTCTCAAGGTTACATTTTAATTTCCCCCCCAAACTCAAGCAACCCCCCCATCAATCAAAAGTCACGGCTAGCTAGCCAAATTGCCAGAACTTGTTTTTATTTTTTTTGAAACAAAATGGCAAACTTTAATTTTCAAAAAAAAAAACAAAGAGGGCTTAAGCTGGGGGGGAAACTGGAAACAACAGCTCACGAGTCACAACCCCAAACTCAGACCCCCCTTCTATTTTTGCTCAAACCCTAACCCCACCAAAATTGCAGCCGTTTTTGCCGCCCCACCCCCCGTGGTTGCCGGTTGGAGGTTGCCGGTTGGTGTTGTATGCGGTTGTTGGGGTTGTTCTTATCTTCTCGAGTCATCTCAGTAAATCTCTACTGGTGGTTGGAGGTTGTCGGTGCTGCTGCCGGTTGGAGGTCGTCGGTGTTGGTGGTGGAATTGTCGGCTCTGTTCTGTGGTGGGCGGCGGTTCTGTTGTTGGTGGAGTCGTCGGCTGTGTTCTATGGTGGAGTCCTCAGTTCTGTTGTTGGTGGAGTATTCGGCGGTGGAGTATTCGGCTCTGTTCTTTGGTGGGCGGCGTTGTTCTGTGGTGGGTGGAACAGTACTCCGTGGCTACTGGGTGGGCGACCAGTGTTGTGGTTGACGCATTCACGGGCTCATATCAGTAAATCTCTTCTCTGTTTCTCTGATATAGTTTAACTAGTGTGATGTTTGAATATATAATGTCAATGTTGCTTCAATTTTGTTTAATTATACAAAAGCCATTATATTTAGTTTGAATGTTGGGTGATAATATGGGATTTGTATGTTTTCTACTCCTAATTTGTCCCATGTTTGATGTGAGATTGAGGATGATTAAGTAGAAAATTGACTCCAAATAGATGTGTTGTAATTACAGAGTTGGTGGTTTTGATTCACAAACCCAAGCCATGTCCTGAGATACGACATATCTTTACTGCCCATAGGCTAGGCTAGGTGAGCTATTTCTTGACCCTAATTCCATGTCATTAGCGCAACACCTCCAATGGGTGACAAAGTGTTGCATAGTTTGAGGGTTGAGATTATGTGTATTAGCTACGTCCACTGATTTAGTGTTACATAATCGTGTACGCCATCAGTTTGACCACCGTACTAGGTCTGCAAAAGGGGGCTAAAGAAAACAGATTTAAGGCATTCTAATAACTGGTTTCATAGATTCCCATTTGCTCTCGTACTCCACCACCACCATTTTGTGTTTCCATATTTATAGTTTAATTTAGAGGTTCTATGCTAAACAAAGCTATTTTCACTAGAACATATTGCATTACTAGAAAAAGAATTTATAACGATGAAAAATTTCGTCGTTAAAAGCTTATTTTTCCCTCGTTAAAAGTTTTAACGACAAAAAAATGTTGGTCGTCGTTCGTTGTTATTAGTCCCGTCGTTAATAGCTTTAATGACAACCTAAATATTTTCGTCGTTAATATTAATAACAACAACACCAGTTATCGTTGTTATTAGTTAAATAAATAACAATGACCAGTATATTACTAATGTCCAAATTGTTCATCACAAAATGGAAAGCATTAGCAACAAATTTGTTTCGTTGTTATTGTTCTAAGCTTATATGACAAACCTCTCCATAGTCTAAAATTACACTTACGCAAATATGAACGACTAGCTTTTCATCGTTAGTAATATTTTGAACAAACATATTATTTATAAAATGTATTCACTATGCTTCCCCAATTAATCTAATAGTTAAGGACTGTAATAACTGGAAACTTGTACTTTGAATATGTTATTGAAGCAAACACTATTAGTTTATGGGTATCGGTTACAAAGCAAATCTTAAACTAAAAAATTATGAAAACTTCCACAACAAAAACTATAAACTTATCCTTGAAAATTAACATCATAATACATAGAACGACTTGTAAAAGGAAGGGGAAAAAAGATAAAAAAAAATTGTGCGATGGTCTGGAATCTCCCATACCCACATAAAAGAAAAAGAGGGAAAAGTTAAACTTTTAATTTGTGAAGGAAAAGCAAAATGACAACGAGATAATCATGAGGGTTCTTATGACATTTATATTCCCTCCCTAAAATCAAGTCTAGAAAAGTAGACTTAAGAAGGAGTTAATACTTGTAACATATATTTATGAAATGAGTCTGTACACTTCTTATAGACATTTCTTAACGACTTAGCATCAGGAAAACCATAGTCTATATCATCTGAAAACCTTTCGGTAAAACCACACCTCATGTTTGCAACTTGCGCCCACAATCAACATCTTTTGAAAAGGAGGGAATTTAATCATTTGCTTATGTGGTTACATTTTGATGTTATTATACCAAGTGCAACACATATGTCATAGATTCTAAACGCAAAGACCAAATTTGTCAATACATAACTAAAAGTGATAAATATAGATCTATTCACTTATTAATATGACACAATTTTATTTTAGATGTACTTGAAATGAACATGTATAGATGCAGCAATTAGACAGGTGTATATGTGATGTATTGTTTAGTATTACGTTAACAGGTGTATATACATGTGCCTATTTGCACAAATTTTTGATCAAATTGCTGTTGATTTTTTCCCACTGTTTTTCCACTGTAAATCTAATCATGAAATTTTCCCACTATTTTTCCCTATTTTGACCGCAGTGGGAAATTTTTCACTGTCACTGGCTGGTGAGAAATTTCCCACTACATTATTACAGTGGGAAATTTTCCCACTGTATGTGCAACCAGTGGGAAACGACTTTTTCCTACCTGACTTTTTCCCATTGGCATCTGCAGTGGAAAAACAGTGGGAAATGACCATTTCCCACTAAATATTTCTTATTTCCCACTGAATTTACAGTGGGAAAATCGTTGATTTTTGGTAGTGAGATATTTATGAAATTGTGATTGATTTTGAAGCATATGTGTGATTCATAAGTATGCTTAAAGAAATGTATTATGTGTTTAAACCGAGTTCATAGCCACAAGTAGCACTCAACTATTGATTTTTTTCAAAAATGGCATTGAGTTATTATTTTTTTTCTATAGTAGCCGTAAGTTAACAATATTTTTTTAATGTAACACTCGGTGACATATTAACCTATAGTAGCAGGTAGCTTGTGTTTTTCAATAATAATAATAATAATAATAATAATAACAACAACAACAACAACAATAATGATGATGATGATGATGTTAAAAAAACCCACTCGAACCCACTATTCCTACTACCCGAGGACCATGAGCCTTAATTATTACTATAGTTCTTGTTGTTGTTATTATTATTATTATTATTATTGTTATTATTATTATTATTATTATTATTATTATTATTATTATTATTATTAAAAAAGTAAAAAAAATGCATGTTACCTGCTACTCTAGGTTAAAAGGTCACCTTGTGTTCCTTTGAAAAACTATTGTAAACTTAGCGCTACTAGGGGAAAAAAAATAACTCAACGTTAGTTTAAAAAAAAAATCAATAACTGAGTGCTATTTAGGTCTATGAACTCGTTTAAAGCATGGATGTGGACTTTTGAATGGGATATGCTTTATGTATGCATCAATTATGGTTATGGACGGGCTATTAGCTTGATTTAGCAGACTTTGCTTTCTTTTGGACTTCAATGGGGATTAGGAGCTCAAAGGACATGGTTGGTATGGGACAACCATGGTCATTTTGGTGAATAGACTAATAGCAAAGTTTGTTTAGGGACTTAAGTGAAAGCGAGGGTCCTTGAATCGTACATGGTATAGGACAAGTACAACTAAAGTACTTTAATTGCCCACCCTATGGCATATATATGTGTGTGTGTTTTGTGAAGTTTGGGAACATGTTGGATACGAACGATATGCATTCATTTCAATTTCTAAATCATAAGCAAGTTCTCTTATCGCCTTTATATGGTATATGATATGTTCAGTCTATATGCCATAAGATATGTGTACTGTGTGATTATGTGTTAACCAGTTAATGTGCAAAGTTTAATAATGGGGAAGGTAAGGGTTATTCACTGGGCTTAGAGAGCTCATGACATATCCTTTTTTTAGGTTTTGAAAGTTAATGGAAGCCATAGGAGCACACATGGGCCCAGGGTGAGATACACTTTTTGGAGAGTGAAGTTGATGATGCTTACCTCGTTTATGCTATGTTGTGGATTAGGTTTCATAAGTATAAGTATGGATGCATTTTTATTTTTTTTTTGGGATGACACATATGTAAGTATATTATGGATATGGTTTAAGTATGTATGTAAATGCATGTTTTAGAATCACCCTGCGCAAACTTTAGTTAGATTTCGAGAAGGGCTTCCGCTGCTGTCGCCTATTAACATGTTAATTATGGTTAAGAAGCTCAGATTGCCTTATGGATGTTCCTTGTTGGACGTCCACGGTGGTGGCGCGTCTGCCCCCCTTCGAGCGGGGTGTTACAGAAATGGTATCAGTGCAACCAACCTGCAACCCATAGGAATTATGTGCGTGTGTGTTTGATTTAGTGCTTGCTAATGTGAAAAGTACGTGCGTACGTGAATGTATATGTGCTTAACTGAATTATTTGTACCTAACTTAGTTGTGGACCATGCTTAAGCAAAAACTCAGCATACTAACTTACCTATAGTCGACTCGTGGATCTGGTGATGGAGGTAGTAGAGTTGACCCTACGGTAGGGATTAACCCGTTCAACAAGTTCTTTAAGTTACAGCCTCCGAAGTTTAGTGGAACTGCAAATACCTCCGAGTTAGATGAGTGGATGAGGGAACTTGATAAGATATTTAAGCTAATGATGTGCCCTGAGGAGTATAAGGTAAGTTTGGCTACACATTTATTCATTGAAGAAGCAAATCATTGGTGGGATTCCACTAAGCCGAGTGATGAAGAGGACAAAGCGAGCCCACTAACTTGGGAAAAGTTTAAAGAAAAGATTAATGAATAGTATTATCCTAGAGATGTGCAGGGGGCTAAGGAGTTAGAGTTCTCTAATTTGGAGCAAGGTAAGGTGACCGTGATGGAATATGGTGCTAAGTTCACAGAGCTCAATCCATTTGGGAGACATCTGGTGGATATAGAGCAGAGGAAAGTTGATCTATTTGAAGATGGTTTAGATATTGAAATTCGTAAAGGTTTATCATCTCAAGTCTTCACTAAGTATCAAGACATATACCAAAGAGCAATGGGAGTTGAAAATGTTTTGAATGAAAGTAAAGCTGAGAATGCAACTACTACAAAGAAATCAAGTGGAGGAGGCTCAGCCTCTAAGAAACAAAAGAACATTACTCAAGGAGAGCAAATGCCTAATATAATTGCTGATGTGAAATATTCTAATTATTGTAAGAAAAGGCATGTTGGAACTGAATGTTACCGAGCAAAGGGGAAATACTTCAATTGTGGAAAGCCAGACCATATTTCTATCAATTGTCTTGAGCCAAATAATTGGTTATAGGGAAATATTAAGCGACTATTTTCATATGAAAAAGCCACATCCTAGACACCGAAAAAGAAGACAGACTACGATAAGGGCAAAGGTTCCGCGGGAAGGATCAATGCCATGAAGCCGCCTAAGAACAATTAAGCTGACTCACATCAGGTGACAAGGAAAGGTAAGTTTCGAGGATGAAACTTATTTCAAGGGGGGAAGGATGTAACGCCCGAGATTTTTGGCTATTAACCTTGATCTATATGATGTTGTGGATGTATGATTTATGTGTAAATGTTATGCATTTTTGGTTTAGATGCATATGTGTTGTTTGAATTTATCCTTGTTATATTTGAAGAATAATTAGATTGACAAAAAAAGGAAAAAAAAATGAAAAGAAGATTCAAGAAAGAAAGACTTGACCTAAAACAAAAAAAAAAGAAAGAAGAAAAGGGGTGGAGGCATTTTTTATGATGTGATATTATCAAAAAAGGGGATGGGGCTCTGTTTTCTCACACAAAACACACACACAACCCATGCACAGCAGAGAGAGGAGAGAAGAGAGAAGAAGAAGAAGAAGAAGAAGAAGAAGAAGAAGAAAAAGAAAAAGAAAGAGGAGGATGAAGGAGAAAGAATTGAATTTTGATTTTGATTGCAAATTCAAGGTGAGTAATTGTAACACCCCGACCTCGCCGGGTCGTGTTCACGCCACAGTCCTTCCTCGGGAAGGACTGTTAAGGCAACATACTAAAACTTCTTTGAAACATAACATAAAAGGGACTCAACACTTAAGCCACTATAACATATTGGGTCTCAAATTTGAACCTCGGGTTAGAAATGCCAAGATTTTTTTCTTAAGTTTCTGGGACAAAACGGGCAGAGTTTCCCCTGAAAACTGACCGTTTCCCAGGCTTAAAGCCTTACATTATAACCCTGCAATACAAATCAACAACCAACAACAGCTCAACGGCTACACGCCGGAGTCCTAACTCTACGGGCCACACGCCCGGAGTACACAAAGTTTTCTATTTTTCATAAATTTTACAAGAAACAGACTAATTACATAACCTTGCAACCACAATCGACAATACACATCAAAATCATAAATATGGCAACATAGACCAAGCAATTCCACCCTGGGCGCTCCACGCAGCTGTCACATACCTGTGAATCTGGGAAAAAGGGGAAAAGTAATGGGAATGAGCAACCACCGCTCAGTGAGTAAACCCTCTCTCCCAAAACATACTTAAAATACATATAACTTATCAAAAGCCTTTCGTAATTCATTTTAGTTGGAGACTTACACATCATACATCATACTCGTTCCATAAATCAAGAGGAATCATAGACATACCAAAAAGTTTAACTTCAATGAAATCATAAAGCATAAACCGTTGCGTAAATCCATAAACATAACCTACATAAGCTTACTAAAAACAAACGTAGAAAAGCTTAACTTTAGTGAAATCGTAAAGTATAAACCGTTGCGTAAATCCATAAACATAGCAAAACATAAGCTTACTGAAAACATACGTAGTATCTTATTCACGTAAATGAGGAGACTAGACTCTTAGAGGTACTTTGTTACTGCCATCCCGAGTCCGCCAAACTCGAGCGGCAACATACGCCTATCCGGACAGACATCATACCATGCTGAGACATAATTTCATACATAGACTTCAGGCGGGAATCAAACCACCATCCCTGAATCTATCATAACATAACATACATAATACCAGGCGGAAACTAAGCCACCATCCCTGGGTCTCAGACTTAAGCTTAAAGTTTCTAGAGTAGCTCCTCCACGTATACATACACATAAACATAAACATTCATTTACATACGTACTTTTTCATATATATGTCTTAGGAAGACATAAACATACTTAGACATAAACATACGTATTCGTAAACATACATACTTATACTTAAAACATAAACTTAAACATAAACATAGGCATTCGTAAACATACGTAGTTATACTTAAACATAACTTAAACATAAACATAGGCATTCGTAAACATACGTACTTATACTTAGACATAACATAAGTATTCGTAAGCATACATACTTATACTTAATCATATATATATATATATATATATATATATATATATCTTAAGAACGTATAACATTCATACATGTAAATACTTACATAAACATACATACTTAGAAGACAAACATGCTTATACTTTTCCGTACATAGGTTTTATGGACGTAAAACCTGAAAACATAATTTTCTTACACCTTTAGCTTTAGGCAAACAACGAGAAACGCTTCTTAAAAGCACGGTGAGTATACTAACTCACGATTCAAAACCTGGGTAGTTACAATCATGCATTTCAAAGATATGATTCTCAATACGCAACTCCAGTTGCCCTTTTAAGACCGTTTCAACTCTTTTAAACGCAAAAGAATGAAATTGATGCAAAACCGATTTGTTTATGCAAGTTACGTAAGTTTAAATCATAATATCCACAAGAGATAACGTGTTTAAAAACTAGTGAAAGCTTTAGTTACTACTCATAAATCAATTTTGCCAAAGGTTTAAAAACTTTCCATAATCGGTCAATTGCAATACCATGTAAACTACTTTATGGAATACGTTTACAAGTTCATTTCTAACTTAAAAGTTTAATAAAGACGTACGTAGTTTGCTAAATCGTAAAAGGAGTTTGTTTCTGACTTAAAAGTGTCGTAAAAACGTAATGCGTTTCTAACTTAAAAACTTCGTAAAAACGTAATCGGTTTGCTAAATCGTAAAAGGATACTCGTTGAAACATAACGGGTTTAGTTAATGCTTAATTCAAACTTAAGTCAAACTAAGTTCGAAACTTAAAAGCTTCTTATAAAAGTTATAAGCTTAAAAGCTTCTTATATAAGTTATAAGCTTAAAAGCTGCTTATAAAAGTTATAAGTTTGTTATTCCATAAATCGACTTTCTTTGAAACTTCAAAGCTTCATAAAAGCGTAACAAGCTTGTTAAGTCGTAAAACGTTCCCGTTTTCAATTTAAAGGTTTCAAATAAACGTAATGCAGCTACTAACTCGCAAAATAACTTCGTTTTTAACCTAAGAAACTTCTAATAGACGTAAAACGTTTGCTAGTTTATAAGACAACTTCATTTTTAACTTAAAAGCCCTTTTGAACACGCAATGCGTTTATTAACTTGTGAAACGACCTTACTTTAGCCTTAAAAAAAACGTCTTATAAAGGTAACATCTTTACTAATCGTAGAACGACTCCATTCTTAACTAACAGGCTCTTTATAAACATAACAAGGTTGCCTAACCATGAGCGACTTTGCTTTTAACTTGCAAGGTTTGCTAAATCAAACAAACGACTTCTTTTACTTGAAAGCTTTGCTCATTCATGAAACCGTCTTCGTTTGCTTACAAACATAATCAAGTTGCTTATAAACATAGTAAGCTTAATCCCTTTGCTCATCCACGCATACAATCGAATTCATACAACTTCGAATTTGCATCTCGAGCATAATTTACCCAAATTGAATCGCATCGAAGCTAAACGTATATAACTCATTTCGAATTAATACCTCAAGCATAATTCCTTAATTCGAGTCGAAAACAAATGTATAATTCACTTTGTATTAACCTCGTTATTATAAGTCACCCAAATTGCTTCGAATTGAACTAAACATATATAACTCGCTTCGAATTCACCCAAATCGATTCGAATTGAAACTAAACATATATAACTCACTTCGAATTCACCCAAATCGATTCGAATTGAAACTAAGCATATATAACTCACTTCGAATTCACCCAAATCGATTCAAATTGAAAC
>JACYFF010019584.1:88547744-88598274 GCA_017589665.1 Selenicereus undatus
AGGCATAAAATTCATTAAACGATTACGACAAAACTCTGGGTCTCACAGTAATCCTTGTTTTCTTCAACCTAAAGTTGATTAGGGGAAGATTATTTGAATGATTTATGCTTGAATTTAGGATTAAATTGAAGGTTGAAGTCTTAATTTTGATAATTTTAGGGTTTGATAGATTGGAAAACTCATTGCAATTGGTAGAAACCCACTATTAAAATCTTCTTGGTTATTTGTAATTTCAGGGTTATGTGAATGTTGTAGGTTGATATTTATGTTGTGATTTTGTTCATATATGTTCTAGACTATGGAGTTTTGGATTGATTTTTGGTGTTAGAAGAATAAGATGGTAGAAAAATAGAGGTTGAATTTTCAGATTTTGCGCACAGCATGCCACTATTTGCATTTCTGTGAATTCTCTGATAGGTTAAAATTTCTAAAAGTTTTACTTTAAGTGACCTATGACATTGGGAATTTTCCTGTAAATTTTCATGAATTCTTGATATGCAGTTTGTGAGCCAAGGGTTTTTGATTGAAACTACCCTGATATGTGGGGTGAAAATTTACATGATGTTTGAATTATTCTGGACTATTGGGTTGGAGAAAAATTATGAAAATTGTACTATAGAATATCTTTGAAATTTTTTGTAAATTTTTATAAATTTTACATCTACATTTTAGGAGTTACGAATTTTTGATTGAAATTACCCTGTTTTGGTCCATAGTTTCAGTTACTGTTTTAATTCTTTTGAAGGATTTGCTTGGAGAAAAAAGTGTAAAAAGGTTACTGTAGACTCTTCATTATATCGAGTGATGTTTGGTAAAGTTTTGTGGATTTTGGTTGTGTATGCTATAAGTTATGAAATTTTGAGCTTAATTCCCATATTTTTGATAATTTTGGCTTACTATTTAAATTTTTGGGAATTACCGGCCTGTAGAAAAATCTTGAAATTTTCATGTTAGAATCTATTTATTATTTATCAATTTTTTTCAAAATTTCGTGAAGATTGGATGAGCATTCGCTGAGTTACGAATTTTTAAGTCAAATTGTCATATTTAGTGTAATTACGGGTTATTCGTATGCATAAATCGTATATTGATCATGTTTGTGATGATTTTAGGTGTTAAAATAGTAATGTGTTTTTATGGTTTATGGGAAACATGTGGAAATTATTTTGGGTAAAACTATGTCTTTCTTTGACTATGTTTTGTTAAAAATTGTGAAATCGAGCTTCTTTGAGTAATAAAAATGTAATTATATGGGTTATACAATTTCATTAAGTTACGGTGTTGGGAAAAAAGGTTAATCTCTTGACCGAGGCTAGAACTAGGGCCATAGTAGCGACTGTCATTATGTTCAGGTCGACTGGGAGGAGAGGTTCTAACCAATCCCCTGGGATATGCATGTTGGCCTTATGTGTTATGTCGTTCTTTGGAGCGTGGGTGCCTGGTTCATACCATATGCATGAGCTGTAGCTGGGCCACCAAGATGTGTTTGTCACCCTTATGTTGTGATGGTTCTTTGTGTGAGTCATGAGTTGATTTTTCTAAACTAAAAAGTTTTGCATTCAGTTAAGAATATGTGATATGTTATGAAATTAATTTTGCCTTGGATTTGGACTTTGGGAATGTTATGAAATTAGTTTCAACTTGGATTTGGATTTTTGATTTGGTTTTGGATTTGAAGGATTATTCAGGATATTTATGAAATTGTGCTTGATTTTGAAGCATATGTGTGATTCATAAGCATGCTTAAAGAAATTTATTATGTGTTTAAAGCATATATTTGGACTTTTGAATGGGATATGCTTTATGTATGCTTCAAGTATGGTTATGGCAGGCTATTAACATGATTTAGCAGGCTTTACTTTTCTTTGGACTTCAATGAGGATTAGGAGCCCAAAGGACATGGTTGGTATGGAATAGCCATTGTTAGTTTAGTGAATAGACTAACAGCAAAGTTTGTTTGGGGACTTAAGTGAAAACGAGGGTGTTTGAATCGTACCTTGTATGGGACAAGTCCGACTAAGTTACTTTACTTGCCCACCCCATGGCATAAATATGTGTGTGTGTTTTGTGAAGTTCAGAAACATGTTGGATATGAAAGATATGCATCCATTTCAATTTCTAGAGAATAAGCATGTTCTCTTATCGCCTCTATATGGTATATGATATGTTCAGTCTATATGTTGCAAGATACGTGTACTGTGTGATTATGAGTTAACCAGTTAATTTGCAAAGTTTGACAATGGGGAAGGTAAGAGTTATTCACTGGGCTTGGGGTGCTCATAACCTCACTATTTTTCAAGTTTTGAAAGTTAATGGAAGCCACAGGTGCATACACGAGGCTAAGGTAATATACAGTTTTTGGAGAGTGAAGCTGATGATGCATAACTCGTTTATGCTACGTTGTGGATTAGGTTTCATAAGTACAAGTATGGATTTTTTAATTTTTTTTTTGGGATGACACAGATGTAAGAATATTATGGATATGCTTTAGAATCACCTTGCTTAAACTTTGGTTAGATTTCGAGAACTGCTTCCCCTGCTATCGCCTATTAACAGGTTAATTATGGTTAAGAAGTTTAGATTGCCTTGTGGATGCTCCTTGTTAGATGTCCACGACTGTGGCACGCCTGCCCCCTTTCGGGCTAGGCATTATAGAAGTGGTATCAGTGCAACGAACCTACAACCCTTAGGAATTATGTGTGTGTGCGTTTGATTTAGTGCTTTCTAATATGAAAAGTATGTGCGTATGTGAATGTTATGTGCTTGACTGACTTATTCGTACCTAACTTAGTTGTGGACCATGCTTAAGCAAATATTCAGCATACTAACCTACCTATAGTGGACTAATTTAGATGGCCACTACAGGAGGAGGTGGATCTGATGATGAAGGTGGTAAAGTTGACCCTATTGTAGGGATTGCCCTATTTAACAAGTTCCTTAAGTTACACCTTAAGTTATAGCCTCAAAACTTGAGAGGAACTGCGAATCCCTCCGAGTTAGATGAGTGGATGAGGGAACTTGATAAGATATTTAAGCTAATGATGTGCCCTGAGGACTATAAGGTAGGTTTGGCTACCACATTTATTCACTGGAGAAGCGGATCATTGGCGGAATTCCGCTGCAGCAAGTGATGAAGAGGACAAAGAGAACCCACTAACTCGGGAAAAGTTGAAAGAAAAGATGAATGAACAGTATTATCCTAGAGATGTGCAGGGGGCTAAGGAGTTAGAGTTCTCTAACTTGGAGCAGGTTAAGATGATTGCGATGGATTATGGTGCTAAGTTCACAGAACTCAGTCGATTTGGGAGACATCTACTGGATACAGAGCAGAGAAAAGTTGATCGATTCAAAGATGGTTTAGATATTGAAATTTGTAAAGGTTTATCATCTCAAGTCTTCACTAAGTATCAAGACATATACCAAAGAGCAATGCGAGTTGAAAAGGTTTTGAATGAAAGTGAAGCTAAGAATGCAACTACTACAAAGAAATCAAGTGGAGGAAGCTCAACCTCTAAGAAACAAAAGAACATTACTCAAGGAGAGCGAATGTCTAATATAATTGCTAATGTGAAATATTGTGATGATTGTACGAAAAGGCATGCTAGAACTGAATGTTACCGAGCAATGGGGAAATGCTTCAATTGTGGAAAACCAGGGCATATTGCTATCAATTGTCCTGAGCCAAATAAGAGGTTACAAGGAAATATCAAGACACCATTCTCAGATGAAAAAGGCATATCCCAGACATCAAACAAGAAGACAGACTACGATAGGGGCAAAGGTTCTACGGGAGGATCTATGTCATGAAGCCGTCTGAGAAAAATTAGGCTGACTCACATCATGCGACAAGGAAAGGTGAGTTTGGAGGATGAAATTTATTTTAAGGGGGGAATGATGTAACACCCTAGATTTTTGGCTATTAACCTTGATCTATATGATGTTGTGGATGTATGATTTATGTGTAAATGTTATGCGTTTTTGGTTTAGATGCATATGTGTGTGTTTTAATTTATCCTTATTATATTTGAAGAATAATTACATAGAAAAAAAGGGAAAAAAGAAATGAAAAAAAGAGTCAAGAAAGAAAGGCCTAACCCAAACCAAAAAAAGGAAAAAGAAAAGGGGTAGGGGGGATTTCGTATCACGTGATATTATCAAAAGGGGGAGGGGGCTCTGTTTTCTCAGACAAAACACATGCACAACCCACACATAGCAGAGAGAGGAGAGAAAAGAGAAGAAGAAGAAGGAGAAAGAAGAAGGAAAAAGAATTGAATTTTGATTTTGATTGCAAATTCAAGATGAGTAACTTTGGTTTTCTTCAACCTAAAATTGATTAGGGGAAGATTATTTGAATGATTTATGCTTGAATTGAGGATTAAATTGAAGACTGAAGTCTAGATTTTGATAATTTTAGGGTTTCATAGATTGAAAAACTAATTGCAATTGGTAGAAACCCACCATTAAAAACTTCTTGGTTATTTGTGATTTTAGGGTTATGTGAATGTTGTGGGTTGATGTTTGTGTTGTGGTTTTTTTCATATAGACTATGGATTTCTGGATTGATTATTAGTGTTGGAGGAACAAGATGGTAGGAAAATGGAGGTTGAATATTTGGATTTTGCACACTGTCTGCCACTGTTTGAATTTTTACGAATTATCGGATATGTGCAAAATTTTGAAATTTCTACTGTAAGTGACATATGATGCTCTGCATTTTCCTGTAAATGTTCGTGAATTTGTGATATGTGGTTTGCAAGTTATGAATTTGTGATTGAAACTACCCTGTTATGTGGTGTCGAAATTCGGAGGATGTTTGAATTACTGTGAGCTATTGGCTTGGAGAAAAATTATGAACATTTTACTGTAGAATATCTATGATGTTTGGAAATTTTCTGTTAATTTTCATAAATTTTGGATGTGTATTTCAGTAGTTACGAATTTTTTCATTGAAACTACCCTATGTTGGCGCGTAGTTTTGGTTGCTATTTTAATTCTTTTGAAGGATTTGTTTGGAGAAAAAAGTACAAAAATATTAATGTAGACTCTTCATGATATTAGGTGATTTCTTGTAAAGTTTTGCGAAAGTTTTGGTTGTTTATGCTACAAGTTATGAATTTTTGAGCTTAATTCTCAAATTTTCGATAATTTTGGCTTACTGTTTAAATATTTGGGAATTGTTCGTCTGGAGAAAAATCATGAAATTTTTATGTTAGAATATATACACTATTTATCAATTTTCTACAAACTTTTGTGAAGATTGGACGAGCATTGTCCGAGTTACAAAGTTTTGAGTCAAATAGTCATATTTAGTGTAATTACGGGTTGTTCGTATGCATAAATTGTATATTGATCATGTTAGTGATGATTTTAGGTGTTAAAATAGTAATGTGTTTTTGTGGTTTATGGGAGACTTGTGAAAATTATTTTGGGTGGAATTATGTCTTTGTTTGACTATGTTTGTTAAAAATTATGAAATAAAGCTTCTTTGAGTAATAAAAATGTGATTATATTGGTTATACGATTTCATTAAGTTATGTTTTTTTTGGAAAAAAGGTTCATGTCTTGACTGAGGCTATAACATGACGTTCAAGAGCTACGGCCATAGTAGTGACTGTCGTTATGTTCATGTCGCCTAGTGGAAGAGATTCTAACCAATCCCTTGGGATTTGAATGTCAGCCTTATGTGTAATGTGAGCCATTTGGATCCTTAGTGAGAAAGGCTTTGGCATAAACTCACTAGGATATGAATGTGATTCCATGGCTTGTGTTGTGGATAGTTCATGTCCTTTAAAGTGTGGGTGTCTGGTTGGTACCATATGAATGAGTTGCGGCTGGCCCACCATTGGTTGGTACCATATGAATGAGTCGTAGCTGGGCCACCAGGAAGTGTTTGTCATCCTTATGTGGTGATGGTTCTTTGTGTGAGTCATGAGTTGATTTCCCCTAAACTAAAAAGTTCTGCATTCAGTTAAGAATATGTGATATGTTATAAAATTGATTTGGGCTTGGTTTTGAACTTTTGATTTGTTATGAAACTAGTTTCAGCTTGGATTTGGATTTTGGATTTGGTTTTGGATTTGAAGGATTATTCAGGATATTTATGAAATTCTGATTGATTTTGCAGTATATGTGTGATTCATAAGAATGCTTAAAGAAATGTATCATGTGTTTAAAGCATGTATATGGACTTTTGAAATGGATATGCTTTATAGATGAATCAAGCATGGTTACGGGAGGGCCAGTAGCTTAATTCAGTAGGCTTTTCTTTCTTTTAGATTTCAATGAGGATTAGGAGCTCAAAGCACCACGCTGGTATAGGACAATCAGGTTGGTTTAGTGAATAGACTAACAGTAAAGTTTGTCTAGGGACTTAAGTGAAAATGAGGGTCCTTGAATAGTACCTGGTATGAGACAAGTACGGCTAAGTTACTTTAATTGCCCACCCCATGACATATATATGTGTGTGTGTGTTTTGTGAAGTTCGGGAGCACGTTAGATATGAAAGATATGTGTTCATTTTGATTGCTAAAGCATAACCATGTTCTCTTATCGCCTCTATATGATATATGATATGTTCAGTGTATATGTCATAAGATACGTGTACTGTGTGATTATATGTTAACCGGTTAATGTGCAAAGTTTAACAACGGGGAAGGTAAGGGTTATTCACTGGGCTCAAGGAGCTTATAACTTTGCTATTTTTCAGGTTTCGAAAGTCAATGGAAGCCACAGGAGCGTTCGCGCGACTAGGGTAAGATACACTTTTTGGACAGTGAAGCTGATGATGCATACCTTGTTTATGCTATGATGTGGATAAGGTTTCATAAGTACAAGTATGGTTGTATTTTTTATTTTTTTTTGGATGACACATATGTAAGAATATTATGGATATGGTTTAAGTATATATATAAATGCATGTTTTAGAATCACCCTGCCCAAACTTTAGTTAGATTTTGATAAGGGCTTCTGCTGCTATCGCATATTAACAAGTTGATTATGGTTAAGAAGTTTAGATTGCCTTGTAAATGTTCCTTGTTGGATGTCCACGGCAGTGGTACGCCTGCCCCCCTTCTAGCTAGGCGTTACACAAAATATGTTCCAACCCGACCCATTCTGATCTGGAAACATTTCATTATCATTTTCGCAATGAACACTCAAGATAAACTCTTGCAATTACCAGTTGAACCATCGCTTCAATAAAAATCATAGTAAAACCTCATCACACACTTTACCTGGGAAAGATCCCTCGAACATCAATTCAAAACACATTCATTTACCTTTTAAACACACGCACAACACATATTTCCAAGGAATATTCGGAGAAGTGAGGACATGATTGTTACCTGCTAGAATACGTTGCCTAAGTTTGAGCTCGGAACGCTAGTTTGACCTAAAAACAATTACCCATAATAGTGGTCTGTTAGTGCTAACTCTTAGCCCACTCTCTACAATCCCATTAGACCCACATAACTTTCCTAAGATTCTTATTATACCCAACATCCAAATCCAACTGTCAAATAAATTTTTAAGAAGTTATAAATATTAAAAACTTTCAGTTTATTTCCCAGTTTATTTCCAGATTTTTTCCCAACTTTCTAGGGCCATAACTTTCACTTTCGGCGTCGAAATTTTTGGATTAATCCCATTCAGGAAAGGCCAAGCTGTGAACTTCAACTTTTTTTTATGATCCTTGATAGAATCCAGGCCTTTCAAATATCAGCAATTTCTTAAACTGTCCTAGTTACGGATAGTTTTGTGCAGTCCTGATATTTCAGCCACAACTTTCTCATTTTAACCATGATTCATGAAATTTAAAATTTCCCAATGACAGGAGACATCTATATACATTCCCTACTGTTTTCATAATTTTTGGAGATCCCGACAATTACCAGTAAATTTGTAAAGTCAGCCTCAGTTATGGGTTTATAGAATGGTGTTTGCAGTATAATCCTTAGGCTTGTTTTCAATCAATTTCAATTTGAATCCCTTCCCCAACACGCATACAATGCCTTCACTCAAAATTTCACTATTCCTAGTCGTCAAACAGTCCAAGTCATAGAGAAAGGGTGAGTCTTTTACCTCTAAACGATTCATAAAAAAAGGAGAGAACTTTAGATTGTCTTGTTCCACCAACTAAGTGCTCCACTGCGGGATTTCTAGGATAGCAAGTAAAAAAATCAAATTCGAAGGTCAAAATATGGAGTTTTTGTTAAGAATTTCAATTAACCACTAACATACTTGCTAGAATTTCAAGAAGTTTCATACTTACAGAACCAAAGTAAGAGGATGGAAGAGATGGAGGGTGGGGGGAGATAGATAGAGTGTGAGGGCGGTGAGAGAGAATGAGCCGAGTGAGAGGGAGAGGCGTGGGGGAGAGAGTGAGGAGAGAAAGAGAGAGGGGAAAATTTAAAACATTAGGGTTTCTCCCTCCCCTCCTTGCCATATTTTGCATGGTTGTTTTCTGTTTTTTTAACACTACCGTTCTACTACCCCTCAGCTATTTCGCTAGCATAAGAAAAAGGGAAAAAAGACTATAAGCTCAAGCATAATAGGTTGGCCAATATCGTAATAATTATAAATAATTAGAAAAATATATAGATACATAAAAAAATCTCCGGGGTTTCACATTCTACCCCGCTTAAAGGAAGTTTCGTCCTCGAAAGTTCGCACGCACTTGCTGATTCAAATAGCTGGGGGTATTTTGATCGCATCCCTTGCGCTGGTTCCCATGTGGCTTTCGACATCTCATGATTTGCCCACAACACTTTTACTAGGGGCACTATCTTCCTAGAAGCTGCTTTTCCGTTTGGTTTAGAATGCGAACCGGTTGCTCCTCGTAAGATAAATCTTCCCTCAATTGAATGGGATCCATCGTGATAACATGAGATGGGTCAGGGACATACTTATGCAGTTATGACACATGGAAGATATTGTGCACTATGGGTAGCTCAGGTGGTAGTTTCAAATGATAAGCTACCTCATCGACTCATTGAACGATGGGTACGACTCGATATATCTAGGGCTAAGCTTGCTCACCATGCCAAATCTTGTAATGCCCTTGGTTGGAGACACACGAAGCAAAACTTGGTCTCCCACTTCAAACTCGAAAGGTCTACGCCTTCGGTCTGTATAACTCTTTTATCAACTCTGTGCCACTTTCATTCGTTCTTGGATTATTCTGGCCTTCTAGGTAGTTGTCCTGATTGGTTCAGGTCCAATGGTCAGTGCGTCGTTAATCTCCTGCCAACACAATGAAGTTCTACGCTGTCGACTATATAGTGCTTCGTATGAGGCCATCTTGATGCTGACGTGGTATCTGTTGTTGTAGGAAAACTCTATTTCCAAGGGTTGCAGGAGTCCTGCAGTTCTTTGGTGTTCGGCTTTGACCTTCTGATACGTAAGACATTTCGCTACATAGTCCACCACTTCTAGTTTCATATTGCTCCACGAGAAAGTTTGTTTCAGGTTCTTATATCGCTTGTTCCCACCAGGGTGAGCAGAATGTGGGGTGTTGTGTCCTTCATCTAGGATTTTCCTTTTGAGTTCCTCTATGGCGGGAACGCATACCCGATTCTAGAACCTTATCGTCTCATCCTCATGAATCACGAAACTAGGCGCCTTTCCAAATGACACCTCTGTCCTGATCCTATCCAACTGCAAGTCCGTGCTCTGAGTGGCTTTAATTTCCTCAATAAGGGTAGGTTTTACCTCCATGATATATAGCATAGATTTGGTTTCCCTTGTTACCACATTGAGCTCCAGTTTCTTAAAATCCTCGCACAAATTCCTATGTAGTGCTAACAAGCTATTGAGTGTTGGGTATGGCGTACGACTCAACACATCCTTTACTACATTTGCATTTCTAGGGTGATATTGGAAGCTTATGTCATAGTCCTTAAAGGACTCCAACCACCTCATCTACCTCAGGTTCAGGTCCTTTTGCAACAACAACAACAACACCTCCCAGTGTGGGTCCCGCTTTCACGGGGTCTGGGGAGATCCAGTTGTAGGTAACCTTACCTCAGGTTCAGGTCCTTTTGCGAGAACAAATATTTCAAACTCTGGTGATCAGTGAAGATCTCGCAGTGCACCCCATACAAGGAGTGTCTCCAAATTTTCAGCATGAGCACTACAACTGCTATCTCCAAGTCGTAAGCTGGGTAGTTTTGCTCATGAGTTTTTAGTTGTTGCGAGTTATAGGCTATGACACAGGCATCCTGCATCAGCACACACCGCAACCTATTTTTGAACGCGTCAGTATACACCGCGAAGTCCTTGTCGTTGCTGGGTAACGCCAACATAGCTACACTTGTCAACCTCTTCTTAAGTTCTTGGAAGGCTTCCTTGCAGTGATCTGTCCATTCATACTTGGTAACCTTCCATGTCAAATTAGTGACAGGAGTGGCAATCTTTGAGAAGTTCTGGACGAACCTACAATAGTACCCTGCCAAACGCAAAACGTTTCTCACCTCCGCCCGATTCTTAGGTCTTGGCCACTTCGTTACAGCCTCTATCTTTTGGGGATCCACAGATACTCCCTCGTTAGACACTACATGCCCCAAAAATGCCACTTGACCCAACCAAAATTCACACTTTTTCAGCTTTGTATACAACTCATTCTCGCTTAGCACTTCTAGGACGATCCTTAAATGGTGGGTGTGTTCTTCTAGGGTCCTCGAATATATTAGTATATCATCTATAGATACTACTAAAAACTAATCTAGGTAAGATTTGAAGACCCTATTCATGAGATCTATAAATGCCGTTGGGACATTTGTAAGCCTAAAAGGCATCACTATAAACTGATAATGCCCATATCGGGTGCAGAATGTAGTTTTGGGTATGTCCTCATCCTTGATCCGAATTTGGTGATACTTCGAACGAAGGTCTATCTTGGAGAAGGTCCCCGCACCTCTAATTTGTCAAAGATATTGTCTATCCCAGGCAAAGGGTAGCAGTTCTTGACTGTTATTTTGTTTAGCTCTGTATAATTTATGCACAATCTCAAGGTTTCATCCCTTTTTTTTTTCACGAGCAGTACTGGGGCTCCCTATGGGGATGTACTGGGATGGATATAACCCTTGTTTAATAGCTCATCAAGCTGTCTCTTTAAATCCTTAAGTTCTGCTGGTGCTATCTGATAAGGTGCTTTAGAGACAACGGCTGCACCTGGGACTAAATCAATGCAAAATTCCACCTCTCTAAGGGGTGTCATGCCAGGGATCTCCTCTGGGAAAATGTATGGGAGATCCCTAACTACTGGGATGTCCTGGAGGGATGGCTCAGCGGCCTTAGTTTCCACTACATTACATATGAATTCCTCACATCCTCGTCTTAGCAGCTTGTGGGCTTTCATCGCTGGTGATAAGTTTCACTCCACTTTTTGAAACCTTTCCTTTGTGAACTATTTTCTCACCATTAGGCCCCCTTAGGGTGATTATTTATTTTGGACAATCTATTTAAGCCTAATACTTCGCTAACCAATCCGTCCCCAAAATGACACCAAAGTCAGTCAACTCAAACTTATATAAGTATGCTAGAAACTCATGTTCATACATCTAAATGGGATAGTCCTCATACAGTTCATCACACTTCACAGTCTTCCCATAAGGGAGAATCACAAATAGTAGAGGGGGTCTATGGGTCTGAACTAACCCTAGTGTCTCAACTAGTTTGACAGAAATAAAGGAATTTGTAGCACTAGAATCAAACAAGACATCTATCGATTGGGCTTGGATAGAGAATGTACCAATATTGTTCACAGTTTAGTTACTTCCCTAATAGTTCACGACACACGCGCTACGATAGTTTGGGAAGGCATCTTATGCCACGTTATTATACACAACAAACATATAGTTTTGTTCACAGTTGCATTCACTTGCTACGCTAACATGGCCCAGTCTCATCTTCACATGTCCCATACACATCTCATTAAGAATAACGACATTTGCATATTAATGCACATATAATGTAAATTCACAATTCTCAGTCAATCATAACAAATAGTTGCATCCATGTAACTCAGTAAAGTTCTAATGCATACATTTGAAATAGTAACTGTTCCATACACCAATACTATCGTTACATAAGCACTTTAACAAAACTTCCTAGTTTATACTGGATAGCAAAAAGGAAATATAAAATAAACATCACAGTCTTTAAGAGCAAAACTTCCAGCAACTACTAGCATCTACTGCTTAGGGGTGTCCATTGGGCAAGCACTATGACACACCCTACCATACCTTCCTCCCTTCTAGCGGGTAACCTCAGGCTTGGGTTCTTCCTCAACTAAGTCCTCTTCCAAGTCTTTCTCCATTGGTCGCTCTTCCTCAAGGTCCTCCTCTTCTAAGGGCTCTTCCTCAAGTTCCTCTTCGGGGTCCTCCTCATCCATAGGGTCCTCTTCAAGATCATCCTCATCTAAAGGTCCTTCCTCAAGGTCTTCTTCTGGGTCTTTCTCCTCCATAGAGTCTTCCTCAGAATCGTTCTCATATAAGGGTTCCTCCCTAGGATTTCCCTCCTCAATAGGTTCCTCTCCTAGTTTCTCATCCCCATCCATAAGCTCTTTTCCCCTACGGACTCCTCCTCTTCAGTAGCCTCTTCTAATGGTGGTGGTGGGGTCTTATTCTCAGTATCAGGGGTGGAAGGTTGATCATAGGGGCCCATATCTATGACGTGGTCCATTAGCCCAGCTAGGTTCATTCCAATACATTCCCAGTTACACAACCAACACCTATTGAAGAAACTGAACAATCTAGTCTTAGGGTGAAGCTCTCTAACCCTGTAACGCCACATTAGGTCACCCAAGAGGTTCAAGAGAAAGAACAGGGCCTGATTACTTCCAAACCTCAAACAGTCGTTTTGGTATCTCCTCTAGTCTCCAATGAATAAAAGCCTCAACCCATTCCAAGTGGCTAGTTAGACTAACCCCGGGTCTCTTTTTCATCCTTCGATAGCGGCAACGACGACCCACACAACCACAATGACGAGTCCCATTCATCCTATAGATTAACAAGTCCAAATCTGGCACATGTTTACAAGTAGGTAAGCACATGCAGATATGCCCCTCATCCCGTCCTACTGTCATGGTCTGTGCAGTCCTTAGGTGTACAGGTTTAAAAATTTTTATTCTTAATTACAATCCTTTAGGCGAGCCTTTAGGTCAATCAACTTGAGCTCTAAAACCACTTTGTAACACCCTGATTTTCTAATCCCTTTTATTTACTAATATTAATCTACGTGGCTGACCAACACTGCCACAAGCGCACGGGTGTTCATAGTACAGATAAAAGATATTGTTCCTGAGGGACTAAAGTAATCTATCGAGCCTAGTCTTGTCAAAATACGCTAAGAAAAACTCTATTTCAAATGGATTCGATTAAATACTGCAAATAAGTTTGTCTAAATCAATAAGAGAAAAACGTCTAGGAATTTTAGCAATTATGGAAGAGAATTGGATCGAAATTAATAAACATATGCTATTCTATAATTGGTTAATTCTGAGGAATTGTGATCTTGTTAAGAAACTTGATCTATTCTTTCGAAATTAATCAAATTTGCCTAAATTAAGCAAACGCTGTTCTTTCAAACTAATTTGACTTAATCCAAGTTTAACATATTTGGTTACTTACTAGCCCTCCTAACATATATAAATATCTCTTTCAAGACGAAGTTATGCTGAGTCTATTCAGGTAGTCCAACAATAAAATGTCATCTTTCGAATGTTCACTCGATTGTTTCAAATGTGCAAGTAAATTTTGGCCAAAAATCAACTCACAACATATCAAACACTTCATAGTATCAAACACTTGATAGAACGAAATCAAACCAATCAAGAAAATAAGCACAATTCTTTAAATCAAAACATGATCCAATAACAATTTCACAAACTACTAAATTTCAAGACTAAGAAAACTACTCAGATATGATAAAAGATAGACCTGGCAAAACTGACCCGAGACCCGAAACCCGAACTGAACGACCCGGACCCATACCCGACCCGACACCCGAAATATGCTCACCCGAAAGTGGACTCGAAACCCGAATTGATCCGAACCGAACCAT
The DNA here is from genome assembly GCA_017589665.1 of Selenicereus undatus. Classification (NCBI taxonomy): domain Eukaryota; kingdom Viridiplantae; phylum Streptophyta; class Magnoliopsida; order Caryophyllales; family Cactaceae; genus Selenicereus; species Selenicereus undatus. The sequence continues at coordinate 88,561,806 of JACYFF010019584.1, forward strand.
ACCCGACCCGAAATTTTCTACAAAGTTGCTTATTTTTGCATGACTAGTATATTTGACCAAAAATTAGTTGACCCGAAATCGACCCGACCCGAATCATACCCGACCCAAACCGAAACGACCCGAAATGTCACTTAACCCGAACATGACCCAACGCGAACTTGACCCGACCCGTACCCGAACCGAGTGACCCATTTGCCAGGTCTAATAAAAGATAAACTAACAAAAAAAATCGGTGAAATCTTGAGCGGAAGGGACTTGACTGGGATGGCCTTCACCAAGGGCTTCAGAACAGCCGCATGATCAAAACTCTCACACTCAAGACTCACACAAAAGCAAAAAAAAAAAAACTAAACTAAACAAAGAACAAAATTTGAGAGAAACTAAAGTAAACTAGGCTAATTCTACTTCCTTGCTTACTTCGAATGCCATGGACTGCTTTTCCTTCATTGCTAAACATCACTATTTATAGAAAATTCCAGTTGATCTCAGCCACACTGCCGAGGGAAAACGAAGAGGCAACAGTTCAGGCATACCACGATCCGTGGGGTTCACCACGGTCTGACCGCAACCTGCGTTGGATCTAGATTTTTGTTCTTTCTTTGCTCTATGGTCGTGGCATAACATGGATGACCGTGGGGGGAGGTCAAAACACAACCATTAAAGGGCAAATGCTGGGCAAAAAGACTAAAAATCCTACAAAACTCATAAAACAACTACATCCAAGCATAAATTGAGAATAGGAGAGTAAATCGCATCATTAAGCACAAAATTCTCCTAAAAACGAGGCAAAATAGCTCTAAAAAGGTGTACATATAAAGCAGTTATCAAACCCCCCATGTTTAAATTGTTGCTTGTCCTCAAGCAATGCAAGGATTAAAGATATACACAGCCTCCTCAATATGGACATAGATGGCATTCAAATGGCAAGGATGATCCAAAGGTAGCCCAAAAAGATGCAAAAATATCATTAACAAACAGAATAGGGAATGAAATTTCAAAAATCTTTTATAGACCATAATGTAAAACTTGAACCAATCATCCTCCAAATTGTCAAATATAATCATTCTAGCATATGAAACGAGTAAGACTAGCAAGGCCGGTAGAACCTCACTATAGTTATGTGGCACTCAACACTCATGTGTTTGACAACATATATATATATATATATATATATATATATATATATATATATATATATATATATATATATATATATATGAAGATTCTCTCAATTCTCATTCGTTGGACACAAATCTACCATAGGATCGACAAGATTCTCAAATTCGTCACCCCTAAAATGCAAATACACTAAACAATCATGAGGACTTTCATAGGGATGTAACGCTCCTTAGGGCAAAGTTAAGAGGGGAACAAATATTTTTTGAAATGAGGAGCTCAAAGCCATAGACTAAGAGCTTAAACAATTCCAATGCGTCATACTACATCCTTGTTGAACCATATCAACTCATCAACAAAATAAATCCCAAATGAAAAGAGATAGACTCGAAAATCACAAATACCTTACATTCCCACCAAGGCTAATCACTTTCGTCGATTTTTTTTTCTCTTTCTTTTTTTTCTCTTTTTTTTGTTCAATTCTCTTTCTTTTGTCTTGTTTCATTTTTTTTTTTCAAAGAGGAATAGCCAAGGGAATTCCATAACGGACTTTATAATCGAACTCTTCTCTGAACTTTACATAATAAAACAAGGGATTTATCAAATGTTTGCATTCTTGCACCAAATGCATTTGCAAAATGTGATATTGAATTAGAATTAAGGCAAGTTCTAGAGAAAAGGATGGGTATGGTGGATGAATGAGGGTGAAGTGAATTTTGAAGAAGAAGAAGAAGAAAAGAGATGGGAATTTGTGGATGAAATAGGGAGACTAAGTGAAAGGAAGGAATTTAGTGTGAAAATGAAGAAAAATGGAAAAGATTTGAGGGAGATTGAAGGTGTTAGTTATGGAGGTTTTAGAGAGAGAGAATGGAGGAAGAGAGAGAAAGTGTCGAGTGAAGAAGATGAAATAGGGGGAAAGGGAAACGACACCATGGTCAAAAACTTAGACCGCAGCCTGTAGTAGCCTACCACAGACCGTGGGGCTCACCACGGACGGTCTGTGGTGTTTGCTGCTACTCGATTTTTTTTCTATTTTTTTAGGGTTGGCACCCCATGGTCATATTGCTAGTGTTCCTCACCATGGTGCCAACATTTTATTCATATATATATATTTTCTCTTTTTTTTCTATAACAACTAAAATTAATAAAAAATCAAAACTATAAAAAGGAAAGAGAAAGAAAGCTCGGGTTGCCTCCTAAGAAGCACTTTTTTAAGGTTAAGAGCTTAACCCTTATTCTAGGCTTGGTTCGGATCAGCCTTATCGCGAACAACAAAGTCGAACTTCTTCAGTTGAAGGTACCATCTTAACAATTCTAGCTACAGGTCCTTCATCTTCATAACTTGGTGCCACAATGCACCATCCGCATACAAAACAAATTGCTCTCTTGGCACATCAAACGGGCTATCATCTACTTGCTCAACTCCTACATCAAAATTGGCATCGAAACCTTCTAAAGGGGTCGTAGAGTGAACAACTCGTGCAAACCTACAATACTCACTTATCAAAAAATCATTAGAAATATGGGCCTCAACCTCATGCTTGCTAGGTGGCATAGGAGCAGAACACTCCACCCTAACATACCCTTGGTCAGGGTCCTCATATGAAATCCATTGAGAATAAGGAGGATCTTCATCATTCAAGATATCTTCTATATCATACTTAGGGGAAAGGGGGAATGCATCCAATATAGAAGAATGAGGAGAAACCGCATCCTCCTTCTTATGACTAAACATAGCAAACCTCCCTCTACCTCAAAAGAAATACGACCCTCTCTCACATCAATATAGCAACCAGTTGTCGCCAAAATGGGCCCACCTAGGATAATTTGGGCATCATCAGTTTTAGGCATATCGACTATAATGAAGTCTTCTAACACCCAAATGTCTTCTATATTAGCTGGCACATCTTCCAACTTGCCTATGGGCTGTGTCATAGAACTATAAGTCAACTGTAGTGAAAAGGGGGCAGCTAGTAATGGTCCTCAGTGCAGCTTATGAAACAAAGAGTAGGGTATTATGCTAACACTTGCACCTAAATCACACAACCCACTCTCAATTTCTATCTTTCCTATAGCACATGTGATAGAAAAACTACCTAGGTTAGGAAGCTTAAGGGGAAAAATAGTGAGGATCTGAATAAAGTCATTCTCTACAAATGTGGCAATCTTACCTCCATAGTTGCACTCCTTACTACCAGCCATAGTTATCTCTCTACCCTCTTCCTTTGGTACTTCTTCAGAGTCAATTAAGTCCTCTTCATCCTCTTTCATGGTGACATGGTTACAATGCTCACGAGTGTTGGGTTTAGGCTTTCTTGGAAGTCTATCTGGGGGCGCAGATGAAAAAGTAGCTTTCTGGGCAATCTGGACATCTAACATCCTATTATGAGTTGTTAGCACATCAACCTTTGAGGCTAATTGCCTAATGTACTCATCTTGTTTCTGTTGTGCCATAAGCATGTTTTCCATCATTAGCTCTAAATTTGACTTTTGGTGCATATGAGAAGGGAATGGGGGTCTTTGAAAACCAATGGGTACTCTAGCATGCATAGGGGGCATATTCACAGTGTTTGGATTCGACCTATAGGAGAGAATCGGGTGATTCTTCCAACCTGGATTATAGGTATTAGAGTAAGGATCATTAGTCAGTCTCGAATTGAAATTTTGAACATAATTAACTTCATTAGGGTCCTGGAAAAAAGGACTCCCAACGTGATAGTTCAAAGGTATATGCTCAATTGAACCACAAATCTCATGAGAGGAAGAGGCATTAGAGTTTACAGCATTAACATTCAGTTGGTCCAGTCTTTTAGTCATAGCATCTACTTTAGCAAAAAGTAAAGTAAAAGCATTAACTTTAAGCTTACCTCCAACCTGCCTGGGTTGGGCTCGTTCAGTGGACCATCGAAAGTTATTAAGCGCCATCTCCTCAATAAGGTTATAGGCTTTATCCTCGGTCTTGCTCATTAAAGTTCCTCCTATCGCCATATCAATAGTGGACCTTACAGCTTGGGTCACACCATTATAAAAGGCCTGGATAATCATCCAGCGTTGAAGACCATGATGGGGGCACAAAAGCAGTAAATCTTTAAAATACTCCCAGGCTTCATAGAGCGTCTTATCCTCTTTTCGTAGAAAGTTGATGATTTGATTTCTTAGGCCGCTGTCGTGCTTGGAGGGAAGAATTTGGCGAGGGAAGAATTTGGCGAGGAAAGTTCTTGTCAACTCGTCCCAAGTAGTTATGCAACTAGACAGCAAAGAATGCAACTAAGCCCTCACTTTATCCGTCAATGAAAAAGGGAATAAGCACAGGCGAATCGCATCACTGGAGACTTCGTTTAACTTTAGTGTATTGCACCATGGAAACAAGTGTTGCCTTGAGTTCAAAGTTGTTGGCATCCACAGCAGGTCGAGCTATGCTTGAGGAGATCCATTGGACTCCGGGAGTAACGAAATCACAAAGAGTCCTTCTTTCTTCACCCACCATGTTTGGATTCCTTCTTGCCTTACGCCTTTATTCTTTGATCCTTTGCTTTTTCCTCTTTAAGTGAAAAGTCCTCTCAATCTCTGGATCGAGCTTGTACAAAATCAGACTTCGTATAAATTAGGAAAAATTCCTGCAAGCACTTTCACCAACACTACCATTGCAATTAAACAGGAAAAAGAAAAATAACAACAAAACAAAACAAAGCAAAATAATAAAAATGCTTAGTCACGTTCGTAAGACAATACTCAATAGTTAGTGATTTAGTCTCCGGCAACGGCGCCAAAAACTTGACCAACACTGCCACAAGCGCAGGGGTCTTTTTAGTATAGATAAAAGATATCGTTTCTCAGGGACTAGAGTAATCTATCGAGCCTAGTTCTGTCAGAATATGCTAAGCAAAACTCTATTTCAAATGGATTCGATTAACTACTGTAAATAAGCTTGTCTAAATCAATAAGAGAAAAACATATCGGAATTTTAGCTGTTATGGAAGAGAACTGGATCAAAATGAATAAACATGTGCTATTCTCTAATTGGTTAATTCTGAGGAATTGTAATCTTGTCAAGAAACTTGATCTATTCTTTTGAAATCAATCGAATTTGCCTAAACTAAGCAAATGTCGTTCTTTCAAACTAATTTGACTTAATTCAAGTTTAAGATATTCAATTACTTACTAGCCCTCCTAACATATATAAATCTTTCTTTCGAGACGAACTTATGCTAAGTCTATTCAAGCGGTCCAACAACCAAATGTTGTCTTCCGAATGTTCACTCGATTGTTTCAAGTGTGCAAGTAAATTTTGGCCAAAAATCAACTCGCAACATATGAAACACTTGATAGATCGAAATCAAACCAATTATGAAAATAAGCACAATTCTTTAAATAAAATCATGATCCAATAACAATTCCACCAAGTACTAAATTCCTAGACTAAGAACTACTCAGACATGATAAAAGATAAACTAACAAAAAAAAAATCGGCGAAATTCTGAGGGGAAGAGACTTGACTGGGATGGCCTTCACCAAGGGCTTCAAAATCGCCTCAGGATCAAAACTCTCACACTCAAAACTCACACAAAAGCAAAAAAAAAAAAACTAAACTAAACAAAGAACAAAATTTGAGAGAAACTAAACTAAACAAGGCTAATTCTACTTGCTTGCTTGCTTGGGATGCCTCGGAGTGCTCTTCCTTCACTATTGAACGTCACTATTTATATAAAATTCTGGTTGATTTCGTCCATAAAATCGAGGGAAAACGAATAGGCAACGGTTACAGGCACATCACGGTCCGTGGAGTTCGCTATGACCTGACCGTGGTCTGCGCTGGATCCGGATTTTTGTTCTTTCTTTGCTCTACGGTCGTGGCTTAACATGGATGACCGTGGGGGAGGTCAAAACACAACCATTAAAGGGAAAATGCTGGGTAAAAAGACTAAAAATCCTGTAAAACATATAAAACAACTACACCCAAGCATAAATTGAGAATAGGAGAGTAAATAACATCATTAAGCACAAAATTCTCCTAAAAGCTAGGCAAAATAGTCCTAAAAAGATGTACATATAAAGCACTTATCAGTGACAGCGGAGAAACCTAAGTGGGTTGTTACCACCGTGTTTTCTTCTTGGAAATGCCAAGCTGAGCGTCAACCAAAACTTTAATGCATGGTTTGACTGTGGTCTACGCTGGATCCGAATCTTTGCTCTTTCTTTGCTCTACAATCGTGGTATAACATGGATGACCGTGGGGGAGGTCAAAACACATCCATTAAAGGGAAAATGCTGGGTAAAAAGACTAAAAATCCTACAAAACACATAAAACAACTACATCCAAGTATAAATCGAGAATAGGAGAGTAAATAACATCATTAAGCATAAAATTCTCCTAAAAACGAGGCAAAATAGCCCTAAAAAATGTACATATAAAGCACTTATCAGTGGCAGCGGAGAAACCTAAGTGGGGTGTTACCGCCATATTTCCTTCTTGTAAATACCAGGCTGAGCATCAACCAAAACTTTAATGGACAGTCTAAATCTCAAATTAAAGCATAGTTCGAATCCTTGTAACACACACAACAACGTCTAAAACTGAATAACAATCTCTATAAGAATTCTAATATGAAACTAATTCATTTCAACTAAATCGTGGATGACAGGGCCTTGCTCTAATTCGGGCTCCTATCGCTATGCTCATGCACTTTCCCTGAAGACAAAACATTTGGAAAAATGACAGAAACTCAATAACAACCACCTCTAATAGTCAAAATGCACACACAAATTCATTTCAAACCATTTTAAGGGTGGGCGATAAACACGAGTAGTTCAAAGTACTTATGCATTCCCAACATGAACATATAATAATCAAAGTCCTACTTATTCAATTTCCGGTTAACAAGGGTGAGCGACTCTACTGGGTCTCATGGCCTGCGGTTGGGTGTAACGCAACCGCTTAACCACATCCTGCCATGACTTCAACTTGGACGATTATCGCTAACCTGGCCTAAGTCCATCCATAAGGTGGCATGTGGCTGCTCACATGCATGTACTTTTACCCAGGGAAGGCTAATGGCATTCAACAACACAGGAGTATAACTCCTCAGTCTCACCCATTCATTCAGTTACTTATACACTCACAATTAATATAGATCTTTAACCAGAATATAGCCTAACTTGACCCATTCTGATCTAAAAACATTTCATTATCATTTTCGCAATGAACATTCAAGAGAGACTCATGCAATTACCAGTTAAACCATCGCTTCAGTAAAAAACATAATGAAACCTCATCACACACTTTACCCGAAAAAGATCCCCCGAACATCAATTCAAAACACATTCAGTTGCCTTTTAAACACACGCACAACACATGTTTCCAAGGAATATTCAGAGGAGTTAGGGCATGATTGTTACTTGCTAGAATACGTCACCTAAGCTTGAGCTCGGATCGCTAGTTTGACCTAAAAACAATTACCCACAATAGTGGTCTGTTAGTGCTAACTCTTAGCCCACTCTCTATAATCCCATTAGACCTAAATAACTTTCCTAAGATTGTTCTTACACCCAATAGCCAAATCCAACCGTCAAATAAATTTTTAGTAAAAATATTAAAAACTCCACATATACTAGTACCGCTCACTTCCCAGTTTATTTCTAGATTGTTTCCCAACTTTCCAGGGCCATAACATTCACTTCCAACGTCGAAATTTTTAGATTAATCTTATTCAGAAAAGGGCAAGCTGTGAACTACAACTTTCTTTATGACCCTTGATAGAATCCAAGCCTAACTAGTTCAAATATTAACAATTTCTCAAATTGTCCCAGTTACGGATAGTTTTGCGCAGTCCTGATATTTCGACCATAACTTTCTCATTTTAACTATGATTCATGAAATTCCAAACTTCGCAACCACAAGACACATATATGTATATTCCCTAATGTTTTCATAATTGTTGGAGATTTCGACAATTACTAGTAAATTTGTAAAGTCAGCCTCAGTTCTAGGTGTACAAAATAGTGTTTGCACTATAATCCTTAGGCTGGTTTTCAATCAATTTCGATTTGAATCCCTTTCCCAACATGCACACAATGCCTTCACTCAAAATTCCACTATTCTTAATCATCAAACAATCCAAGTCACAGAGAAATGGTGAGTCTTTTACCTCGAAACGTTTCGTAAAAGAATGAGAGAACTTTAGTTTGTGTTGTTCCACCAACTAAGTGTTCCACTCTGGAATTTCTAGGATAGCAAGTAAAAAAATCAAATTCGAAGGTCAAAGTATGGAGTTTTTATTAAGAAGTTCAATTAACCACTAACATACTTACTAGGAATTCAAGAAGTTTCACACTTACCGAACCAAAGTGAGAGGGTGAAAGAGAGGGAGGAGTGGCGGCGGCAGCTAGGGTGAGAGAGAGAGAGAGAGAGAGAGAGAGAGATAGGGCACTGAGGGAGAGAGTCAATTGAGTGAGAGGGAAAGGCATGGTCGAGAGAGTGAAGAGAGGAAGAGACAGGAAAAAATTTAAAACATTAGGGTTTCCCCATTGCCTCCTTGCCTTCTTTTGCATGGTTATTTTGCCCCTTTTTTTAAAAAACACTACCCTGACTTGGACTGTTCTACTAACCCTCGACTATTTCACTAAAATAAGAAAAATAAAAAAAATAAAACACTATGAGCTCAAGCATAGTAGGTTGGCCAATATCGTAATAATTATAAATAACAAAAATATATAGATACATAAAAAAAAATCTTCGGGGCTTGCCAACCTATCTTTTAGCTAGCTCTCTTGGTTTGAGATTGCATTTATACATAAGAATGTATAGTCAAATATCAAGGGTTTTGTATTATAGATATATTAGATATAAATGGTTAAGTAGTACTTCTTCACAAAATTCTTCTTCTATAAAATATTTTCACAAAATCCTTCTCCTATAAAATGTTTTCACAAAATCTTGTTTTTTAGGTCTCTTGGAATCAGTCTCTCAACGGGCAGTCATGCCAGTTAAGGTAAGGTTGCTTATATTTGGATCTCTTCAAATCCCGCAAAAGCGGGACCCATACTGGGAGGTGGTGTTGTTGTGTTGTGTTGGTTAAGTAGTACTTTTTTTCCTTCATAAAATAATGGGTGTATTTTAATTATCTCTAATTAAATTTCTATAAAATGATAAAGTCCGCACTATAATACCATCTTCATGTTTCCGTCCTTTTGGTTATTTTCTGTAACACATTATCGGATTAAATGCCAATATTTAAATAGAAAAAACATATGGAAATGGATTGAATGGGTTATGTCTAAAGTGCCTCCATTTTTTTCCTTTCTACGTACAACCATAAAATGTGATTCAAAAAAAAAAAAAAAACAGGCACAGGGTATCCCATTAAAAAATAAGTTGTGACTATTGTTTAAGTCTTCTAATGAAAATTCTTATAAACAGCAACAGTAAGTTCCTTTCATGCCATAATTACAAAAGCTAGAAGTGGCCCACCAAAAAAAATTGATATGATCTCTTACCCCCCCCCCCCACCTATATCTGTTTGCACGTGGGTATTTTGCAATGATTTCAATTGACAAGTTTGTTTTAATTGTACAAATTGATGTAATTTGAATGAATGATTAATTAGTTATAGAATACTGTCTATTACACCTAATAAATTTTGACAAACATCTCATCCATACCAAGAAATAAATAAATAAATTTTAGCAAACATTCACCATAATAAACAGTAATGTGATTTTATTTTAAAAATAATTTCATTTCATGAAAAATGATTCATTCCAAAAAAAATATGCAGCATAGTATAGGGCATTTGAAATAGGGTTTGTACTGAAACTTATGTGATATTCATCATTATTATTTTTCTTCCTATCTATTTGAACAATAACATAAATATAAATATAAAATATTAGAGATCTTAGACACAATAAAATCTCGGTACAGATCTTAGATATACAAGAAAAACCCTATTGGATTAATAAAATCTCTATACAGATCCCACACATCTCAGTCAATTCTCAAAGCATAAGACCCAAGCTAGTATTAACAATGAATGGTGGTCAGATTATGTTACCTTTAACACATATTATTAGCGTAATATGTATAAACTTACCAGAGTTTTTTTTTTTTCAATTTTCATCATACTGGAGTCCAGTGAGCATCAACAATTTTTGGTGGTATGAGTTTCTTATCTTTATCACATTCTTATTGTGATGTTCTTACTATCAAACTGCAAATAATTACTACAATTCAAAAACCTATAACCTTTTTCATGCATCGCGTTGGTCATCAACACTAGTTCCCAATTAAAAATAGGAATATTTAAAATATACATATATTAGTTTTAAAAGCATAACAATATGGTGCAAAAAATTATAATGTCTTGTTAATATAAGAAGAATATGATCACCCCATCACATAGTTTTTTTTCCCCCTCCTTAATACAGCATGCGTAAAGTGGGCTCTTGCATTGTTTTTTTATCTTTTAAAATGTGAAATCATTTAGATTTTAAACCATGTGGTAATATTAAAATAAATTAAGACAATAAAAAAGATGTAATAACTTCTTCCAATCCCACACCATGTTATATGCGTAAGATTGGACAATCTACCCATAATGTATATTAGGCTCCTAGCTAAGTCACATAATACGCTAAAAGACCATAAGGGCATATTAATAATTTCCACCCAAAACCTTGGGGCCTCTAATTGGCCGCTTTATTACAAATAAGGGTATAGTCTAAAAGGGAGAAATATGAGAGTGGTTGTCAAAGAGCTTCTGCATAAAATCTTAAAGCTCTTAGGCTGTGAGATCATCCAAGTCCGCCGCCTACTAAAATCCTTCACCAACTAGCGATTTGAAGCCAAGTTTGATCTCTTCTGTCGTCATATTAAGGCAAATCTCTTTATGCTTAAATCAATACTTTACTTCTTCATTGGTATCAAAACTAGTCAACTGGTTTCATAGTTGACTGCTTTTATGCTTTTCTAAAATTTGTGGCTCATGAATATCTACTTTTGTTTTGTTGTTTTCACGCAATATTTGAATGTGATTCTATTGTTTCATAAGCAATTTCTTAATGAATTTTCATGAACTTTGGATATTGGTAGAGCTTGATGAGATCTTTATTTAGGCATATTATATGTATATGATTTGGATGAGGACTTTGGAGTAATTGTGCTTTGAGACACCAGGGTTTGTCAGCATGTGAGACCCCAATTTTGTTTTTGAAGTGTAGTTTTATTCGATTTTCTTATAAACTGATGCATGGATCATGCCACTTAGGTGGCTTCGGCCAAAACTTCTCAAATTTTTGGCCCATTTTATCAATGCCTCTAGTTGCATTTTGGGCGATGAGTTTGCAACAATTGTAAGGTTCTCGTTTTGAACAATCGGCTTGATTTTGAACAGTTCTTGGGTTCTTTTTCTTTAATTGATATGAGCATTTTGTTAATCATGGGATTTGCAATCAAAATACCTCTACTATGAACTAATTCATCAAGAATTTGGCCGAAGTTTGCAAAAATGTTTACACAGTTGCTAGTTTTTCGAGTCTACTCATCCTAGTTGTTTCTTGAACAATTATGATTGATGGGTCTGCCAATTGATGTATTCCTTTTGTTTTGTATATTCTAATGAGCAAAATCCCTCAAACCTAATCATCATTATGGCCGAAATTTGGCTCGAAATTTCACACAACTAGCTGGCAGTGTTCAAGGTTAGGGCTCTATATGAGAACCAGTTTTTGACCAATTTTTAGGCAAATTCTTTCAAAATTGAAGTTATAGTCTTGTTTCTGATAAATGTTGTAACACCCCAAATGCACATAATCCACTGTTTGCATTCTCTCCATTAATTTTATCAATTAGAAGTGATAAGCCAAAGATCGGGGTGTTACCACCGTCCAAAAAGGACAAGGCTTGGCTTGTAAATAATAAACATTACTAAGCTAAACATCGCTTACCACCACAAGACATTCACACAATCACAAACCATCAAAAGCATACATAAACAGTTTCTAGTATCTCAAAGTTTACACCAAAATATAGTAACTCTTTGTAGAGTATATAGTTCTGACATCATAATATTTCACAACACTGTGTTAAAAGCATTTCATCTCTAATACACCACTGTTCCTTTCAGACTTCCTTGGTCACTTATCTCCTCTAGTCGATCTGCCACCCTGAGGGTGATTCACTGAGCATTTTCCTAAGACAAAATATGTAAGCATTTCGAACTATGAGCCGAAACTCAGTATATGCATTTCTATATTGTTAAATGTTCATAGAAAAGCTAGTTGGGCTCGCATTACAATTTATTTTAATTTAAAATAGGGAATGAGATGAATATGAAACTACTTTACCAATTATTATCTGATAATGAACCCTTGGTAACTGTTACGATCTGAAGATAGGTGTACACCTGCCATGCTGATCGGGAGGCCTTGCCTGAAGTCGCGCAGGTAATTGGAGGGCAATGCCCTGTAACTAATACCTTACTTTCACAAAGTATGATTATGTACAAAAGGGGAGGAAATAATAGATTAAGCCCTAATTCTGTACAAAAATATCATTATAGGAACATATCGCTAGCAAATGTTTTTTACTTTCACAGTTGATAGTTTTAGTTAAGAAAATTAAAGGTTTAACAGGAGCTAAAATAAATGACTCGTAACTTAATCTCCCGACCTCGGCTTGAGACCTGATTCCCTAATATAGAAAGCTTAAAAAGTTTGATAGAACTTTCATTTGCCAAGCAAAACATAATTCCCACAATAGTGTTCTCAAAATTGGGGTATAATACAAGTGTGCTAGTTTAGGTCTATCCTACGTAGTCCTAGTAAAATGGCCATAACATTTTCCATAGAACTCGAATTAAAGTAATTCAAAAGGAATTTGAAAGATAACTCACCGACCTATCTACCTACCAAAAATCACAATTCTTTGATGGCCCAAACACTACCAGTTTATTTCCAAAGTGTACCCTATTTTTAGCCTATTTACAGCCACACTGTTTTTGTTTTCCCCCTTATTTTCACATAATTCCCCATCTAAAATCACTCCTTAAAATCATGTAATAAAGCTTTCGCCCTTCTCATAATCATACAAAGCCATATTACTCAATTTCACTCCATAGTAATCTACATCAAAATTTCAATTCTTCTCTTTCTCAAACCCACTAAAAACACATCTATAATCTTACTTATTATCATAAATGAGCAAAAGGACCCTTTAGAATCAATTGGAGAAATTCCCATACTCCACCCCTTTTTCAAGAATCACACCAAATCATTTTTCCAAGTTAAAAGACACATTAAAGATTCATTTTACATCCAAGTATCAACAAATAACATGCTTAATACCAAAAGGCCAAACCATGCATAATCATTAAGACCCTAGCTTATGGCCGACTTGGGCTCACCTTTAACTTATTCAAAACCATACCAATACCACCATAATCATTTTTGATGCTAAAAATTGCCAAATCAAACACAAAGCAATCCATAAACATCGCTTCAGCCTAAGCTTGCATGATCATGAACCATCTCAACTCCCACATACTTTCAAGTTTCACCAACAATCAAAGCACCAAAATAACTCTTATATGTAGTCAAACAACATGATCGACAATAAAAAATAACAAAACAAGAATCAAAACCAAAAATTCAAAGAAACGGAGCTAGGGTTACTCACTTTGATGCCTAGAAGAAAGGTGTAAGAAGTGGTTGATGAAGGTGGGGGTTGAGGGAGGGTTGTTGAGCTGTGGGTGGTGAACTGGTGGCGGTGGGCTACTCTAGTGGTGGTTGGTGGCGGCAAATAGCAGCAAATATGGGTGGCAGCCGGCTATGGAGGAGAGAGAGGGGAGGATGGGTTTGTAAGATATTTCTCTTACTTGGCTTGAAAGGTTCTAAAAATACTTGGCTGAATTTTATATCCCAAAAGTAGCTTTTAGCTAAATACAATTATGCATAAATCATGGTAATTAGCTAGGTTTAATTAAGCAAAATTATTGGGCTTCAAATTAGGCCAAAATGAATTGGGTTCAATAATAAAATGCTCCATAACGATAATGTTTTTGTGTAACTCGAATTTAAATTTTTGCGATATTACGAAAAATAAATTAAATCACTTAGATTATAATTATTAGGGTCTGCTATCAATTTTCCTAAGATTTTCATTGATAAACAAAAAAAACGTGAATTGCAAACTGGGGCCCAAATGAATTTTTCCCCACCGGTATGATTGAAGGCGATAAATAAATATGAAAAAATTATTAACATGAGGTAATTAAATAAATTAACATGATTTAGGGTTGGGCTATTACAAATGTTGAGCACAAATTATTTCTCGATTTATGCTAGATTTTCACTAAAAATTGACAAAAGTAGCCAGAAACACCAACCTCAATTTCGGATATTCAAAGTTGATTTTGGGCTCCTTTTTTACTTAATTGTTCGCAATTGATTGCCCAAATTAGACCTAAAGTAAGTATAAGACCAATTCCAACAGGTAGATTGGATCAATTAGAGCAAAAATGGTTATTCTGGGTGCCGGAATAGTGAGGAGTCGTTTGTGTTGTGCTTCAAGTCAATAGATACCTGGGGTTGTCATGCTGAAGTTGGGGATAACATGATATGCATGTTGTTGGACTTTGCATATGACATTGTACAAGCTTCTTAAAAAATCTCAACTTTTCCCAAAATTTTATTTCACAAGTTGAGCAAAGCATTAACTATAGTTTATTAGAGGGTTTGCCAAATCTGTGTTTATGTTGTGGTTAGGAAATAATTATTGCTATTATGGGATACTTGGCAATGGCTTACATGCTTTTGTGGGTATATTTATATGATATTACATGTCATTTTTTTTTTTTGTGAAATGTTATGTTATTCTTTTTCAAAACTCCCTTTCATTCTTTATTTGAGCATATTCCCTTCTATTGAATTTCATAGGAAGTGTGAGCATGTTTATTTGATATCATTGAGAATAATTTTAGTGAAAACATTATGTGAAATCTCTATGATGTTTTTAGCTCATTTGATATACAAGAAGTATATAAGTTTGATTGCAATTTATGAATACTATGCTACACATTAAGAAAATATGTTGTAACCTTCCAACAACAACAACACCACCTCCCAATATTGATCCCGCTTTCGCAGGGTCTGGAGACATCCAGATGTAGGCAACCTTACCTCCACCGGCATTCCCAGCCTTAGAGAGGCTGCTTCCAAGAGATCCACAAAATAAGATTTTGTGAAAATATTTTATAGAATAAGGATTTTGTGAAAACATTTTGTGGAGAAAAACTGAGGATAAGCCGCAGGGGATGAATTAAGAAATACTAAAAAATTAGGTGGCAATAACTATGTAAATATAAATGTAACATAGCAGTTGAAGGTACTATACTTTAACAAACAGATGTAGGCAAATAATGTCTCTTTTCAGATGCGTGTACTACCTGCATGCAAACATGACACACGAAAAACAAAAATCCACAACTAAACCTACTCTACCATGACCTGGTGACAACTACAAGGCTAACTCTCTACGATCTAAGATTTTAATTCTATCCCGCCATAATCTCCTATCCTGAGTCATGTCCTCCGTTAACCCTACAACTTTCAAGTCCTCTCTAATCACCTCGTCCAAACTCTTCTTTGGTCGTCCCCCCCCCTTTTACCTTCGGGGATGTTAATTCTCTCACATCTCCTCATTGGAGCATCCATACTCTTTCTTTTCACATGGCCAAACTATCTGAGTCTTGTTTCTCTCATCTTATCTTTGATATTGTAACCTTCCAAGTTGCATGTAAAAGTCATGCATTGTCCCTAAATAAGTTAGGTGTGAGAACATTAAAATTTCTCAAAAATATGTATTGAGAATCTTATTAAAAATATGCAAAATTGTGCTTGGCATGTTTAAATCTATTTCCATATATTTATTGATATATGCTTTTTTTAATATTCTTGAGATTGGCATATTCTCTTTGCTTGGAAATTTAAAAATTTCTCTTGGGAAATTTTCATTGTGTGTTAAGTGTTGTGGCAGCTTGGAATGAAACGATAAAGTCAATTCCACTAAACATTTACTCCTACGATGATGATGGGAACTGTATGTGAACTTTTAACTCAAAGATCTATGTTCGTGTGTATATTAACTACGTTAGTTGTTGCCAAGTTGCATGGATGTGTATATGCAAAAACATTAGACATAAACGTGCTTTTGTATTGATTTACAAGCATCACGTTAGCTGCCACAGTTGCTAAACTTAGGTCATTCATTATTATGTTTGACACTTACAATAAGTACTCTATATTTCCATAAGGAAGCACTTGAGGTAGATGTCAAACATGATTAGGGAATTGCCTAAAATGACCTACCAACTAACTGATAAGCAACATGTCTATTTTGTGATTCATTCTATGCCTGATGGCTAGGATCATATTAAGATGATCTTGTCTTGAAATAAGCATATTGCTACTTTTGAGGACATTAGACAACATGTTGTACTAGAGGAAAAGCGGCAAGGGGCCACTGAAATAGCAAGTGTAGAAGTGCACATGCCAACCTCTAACTTAAGGAATAGTTCTAAAAGAAAGAACCAAGTGAACTAGATTGACAAGGCTATGTTAAATGAGAAACCTAAGCATGACAAAGAAGGTGAAAAAGACTGTGCAAGGAAAAAGATGTTGGCATAAGTTATGTGCTTTAATTGTGGCTAAATGGATCACTATGCTCACTATTGCACTAAGAAGCTACTTAGCAATGTCTACTAGTAATTCTTGCGTGCTAGTTTCATTCTTCTTTCTCAAGCCAATCATGTGAATTGTAGGCTCAACACTCCAGACCACATAGTTAGAGACCATGGACCTTTACGCAGTTTTTAGTGATTGTCACATGGCTCAATGTCGATATATGTAGAGACAACAACAAAGTGGTTACTAGAGGGATCAGAACATGCAAGCTAGTCATGTGTGGTGGAGGATACCTTATTGTATATAATGTCGTACTTGCTCCTAATATTCCCTAAATAATGTTTATATGTTGATTTGTTAACTATAGGTTTTATTTTTGACTATTTTCATGGCATTGAAGCCAAGTTATTTTTTGGAGACAACTTACATGTCAGCTCTGTTTTTGTCAAAAAAATGGTGTGTTGGTAATGAATTTGGATATTAGTTCCATCAATCTAAGTGTTTGTTGTTAATGTTTGCCATTTACATAATTATGGTTATGTGAAAGACTTATCATGCTAAACTAGGTTATATGTGCCACTAGTATATATGGGAAAAAGCTAGTAAAGGAAGGTTTGTTAGTAAACACAAGTGGACTAGCGCACTTATGAGTATTGTTTAGTAAGAAAAACAACAAGAAAAACCATTTAGAAAGGCTATGCCATCTAATTTCCATTGTAGTTGATTTATTTGCACGTTTGTGGTCCAATGAATGTGATAAAAAAGCACAAAGCTTGTATATTCATCGGTTTTTCACTTGACATGGTCAAGTCTATTTGACCTCATATGAGTATAAGGCAATAAATTGCTTTACCAAGTATTAGTTAAACCCAAGAGACTACCTTAAAGACCAAATCAATACCAGATATTTGTTGGCATAATTTCATGGATATTATTAGTTAGCTATCCCTAAAGTCTACAACATAATGGTGTTGTGGAGATAGGAAATTAAAATGGTCTTTTAGATGATAGGGTCAATAATTGCATAGGCAAAACTTTTTTGTCTCCTATTTAGGAGATGCTCTTTTCTTACAATCTATGATATTGGTCGTGTGCTAATTAAGTCAGTTGCAACCATTCCTATGAGTTGTGGATTGATAAAAGTTCCAACCAGGAAGTTCTAAGAACTTAGGGGCATGCTACCTATGTATACGACTCTTCCTATGGAAGTCCCAGATGGGAAGCAAGCGTGTCTTTATGGGATTCTCTAACACCTTAAAACGTTATGTACTTATTAAGCTGCAAACCAGTGGATGTACAACTAAATTCAAATCAATAAATGTCACATTCTAAAGAATGCAACCCCAAACAAGGGAGAGATAAGTTAATGCTTATATTTATTAGTTCCCCAGGCTAGATCGAATTCCTTCATTCGAGTAAGAGGATTTTAATTGATGTTGAATAAATTTATCATCAAGGTCCAGCTTCATTATCCAAAGTGAATGAAAGTGATGTTATTCTTGTTTCTTGGGGAAGCAAGATGGTTGGTCTTTATTTAAGTATAAGTAAAATCGGTCGAATGATGAATGATTTGAGATTATATGAATATTCTGCTAAGACAAAGTAACTGTAAACATTCCTCATTAATGTTTAGACAATGAGGTAAAAGAGCATTTACGACACTCCTACAAGAAGAACATGAGCTAAGAAACTCTACCTATCCCTTCTAAGGACAAGTGAATTAACGTCATGGAAAACAACTTCAAGTTTATGAAGGCTAACAAAGCGTGGAAGCTACATGACCTTTTAGAAGGAGACAAAGTCATTTGAGAACAAGTCAATTCTTAAATAGTAAGGCTAATGGATCAAATAAAATTAGGTTCAACTTATTACAAAATGGTACACACAATAGGATAAGATCAACTACGATGAGTTTTTCTCTTTCTACTATGTGACTTACCTACCCTAATTCACCTTTATCTAACTATATTATGGCTAGTATGGACCTAAAGTTACTTCATGTGGATGTGCAAATGTCAATCTAAAAGGACATTTAAGTGAAGAAACTTGAATAGAAAAACATAAAGGTTCTATTCAAAAAGGTCACAAACATGAACTTTGTAAACAACTGAGAACATTTTCTAGTCATCTTTAACATAGTGGTATATTCATTTTTCACTAGTGGTTTTACTATGATTGATGAAGATCACTATATTTATACCAAAAGGTCCAAAAGCCAATTTTATAGCTAAGTTATCATTTGTGGATGACTTAATAATAGCTAGAAATGATGTAAATTTACTAAGGTGAAAAGACTTATCATCATCTAATGTTGAGATGATTAATATGGGGAAAATGTTGAGATAAAGTTTTCTAGAAAATATTTGAGAAGATTATTCTCTTTCCTAAAGAGAATGACATCAAAATGTCCTTGGCTAACCTAATACGTATAACCATGACCCTATTAGCGCTCAAATAAACAAAGGTGAGGCCTTGTAATAAAATGTGTTCACACTCTATTACTAAAGGACTAATGAGCAAAACCTGTTTTACTAGAGTGTGTAGAAGTAGAGTGTATGTTGTGGTGGTTGTCAACGGCGGCGCTTCCTTCAGTATTGGTTGTCGATAGCGACAGTGCCCCCTCTTCTCTATCCTTCTCTCTCCCCCTCTCTCTCATAGGTGTTGATCCCACGGGGGGTTGGGACTTAATACCCCTCTATGTTGGGGGGGTTCAAGATCCTCGAGATGGGGGGGGGGATTTGATACTCTTAGGTATTAAGTTTCATTCCCTAAACTTCACACTAAACACAAGAGAATGAAACTTGAAATCTAAGGATTCAAGTCCATAACCTGAAATGCTCACCAAACAACCACTAAATAAATATCAATTAGATTTAAGACCAGCATAGTGGTAGGCAGTTAAGACATAAGGTAACTAAAGGAAACCTATGATTGTGTGCTTTGGTACATATGCAACAATCTATAGTAAAAGGGATGCGCTAATGTTGACTATGGGAAGTTTAGACAAAAATTAACCTCAAGAAGCTAGAGTGGCAAGAATCGGTTAGATGTTGCTTTGTTTATAAGATAGAATGAGTTTATGGTTTGAAAGCCCGAGAGTCTATTTGTTAAAGCGATACTTGGAATATTTGGTTTTTGGACTGAATAATATTGTCTAGTTATGATTTATTATGAGTAGTTGTGATCACATGTACCAAGAACCTTTATCATTATGGGGCCAAACGATTTGGACATGAGGTCCAATTTTATGAATCACATGGTAGCACACAATGAGAGTGAGCCTAAAGTATTTTCCTGTAAAGGGTATGGCTATAGAACCATTGATCGAGCCTTAGTGAAAGGATGTGTTTGTTAAGCACATAAGGGCTTAATAGACTTCACAGATGATAATTCATATGCATTGACATGTTGTTTATTAATCTTTTCCTGATGTGCACAAATGATTGCCTAATGTTATGAATACCAAATAAGTTGACTTGTATACACATATTATTAGAATGTTTGGATCTATATTCTCATCCATGGATTCTTGTAATGCATTCTTGGAATGAAAAAAGTAGGTTGGGTAGACATGAAGTTAACCCTTTCACATGGGCAACTGCCTCCATTACTTAGAGTACTAATCAGAAATGTGATAAGATTTTAAGTAGAATTATCACAAGGATGGTTTTGAGAATTTATTAACCTAAAATCATGAATGTCTCCTTGATAATGATAAAATATCATTATAACATAGGGGTAAAAATGAATTTTACCCAGTCTACCTTATAAAGGCTATACATGAGTTCAAGTTTATGAGTAGATTTGAGAACTCAATTTGGACAATAAGGTGTCCGAATGTTATATGTGCAACATTTTGGTTAAATAACCAAAAGACATGCACTCCAGGGAAAAGAAGATACTGTTCTTACACATGTTTCATAACATCTATGCAAGAAATGACAAATGGGGTTAATACAACTTAGATCTCAGCATATATTTGTGTAAGATCCATTAAGGTTATAGCCCTATATGCGTACGATCATTACTCCAACCAGTGGCTTAATAGTCGATTCAATGTTTGTTATTTTAGTATGTTGCTGAGGCACCATGTATGATTCAGTCTAGTGGGACATGTCTATGAAATGTGATGGTGTGATGAGATCAAAGTGAGAAATATTGATAAGATTGAAATGATCTAGGGTGCTAACATGCCCTTAACTATTCATGTGTGGTTCTCAACAAGAGGCCATATATTCTTAACAAATGTATAGCGTAAAACTCTCACAAACATGCTAGTTACATGACCTATTTGCTCAATATGAAGAGCGTGTAGAAACAATAAATAAAATAAGTTTTCTTTGGTGGAAAATAAGCACTCCCTTTTGTGTGAGTAATGGATGTTGGACTTTGGTGTCTAATCCACCTATAAGTGTTGCTAGCTAAGTTACGTAACACTAGGGATGTTCATCGGTACCACACTGGATTCAATCAAATGCCAAACTAGACTGTGGAAGCAGACCGAGGATTGAACCAAGAAAAAGTCAGTCTAGATTGGGACGGGACTAGAAATACCTAGACCAGACCAAGAGGGAATGACTTGGGGAACGTTGCATTGAGTCGAAAAAGATGAAGAAGAAATACAGAACTAACGGAAAGCCTAGGATGTATACAACAATAGCAATTTTAAATGATCAAAATCAAACTTACTATATACAATAGAATTTCAATTTCCAACAAAAAGGCTATTTGAACATCTTCCAAAAAAAATAGATTGCGTACTTCCAGAAAGTGCTCACCTCAATTTCTTTATCTCTTAGTCTCTCTTATTTTTAGGTATTCTAGTGGCGCCCATTGAGTTAACCATTAAAGAAGACATGAAGAACTATCCAATTTACCAAAAAAAGAATATATTATAATTAAACCAAAAGATCAAACAACAAGAAAACAAAACAGTAGAAAACACAGAAAAAGGAGAACCCAATTTAGATATGAGAGAGAGAATATTGTACTTACTTGAGCATTGAGGACATGGTTGCCCAGCAAGTCAGATTAAAAGTGGTTGTTACCCTAGATAAGCTCGAAGATACAAAATCCAAATTTTAGTTTTTTCTTCTTTCTTTTTGGGCAGTTGTATCAAGGGAAGAAATGATGTTGTGCTAAATTGCTTGGATAGAAGGGGGTGATGGGGTCAAGAAGACTGGTGGGGAGAAACGGACTATGACCATGCATTGAAGTCTGCTGACTGATGGGTTAAAAACCCAAAAAACTCGTAAACCCAAATATTTCAACCGAACTCAATTCAGTCCATTGGTCCAATCCAAATAGAGATCAAGTCAAAAGCCAAAAAAAGGTCAAACTTAGGTTCGAGGACCGAACCGAATTGATTGGATCTGATTTAATTTTGGATCGAATAATGACAGTCCTACATAACATGCTAAGAGGCCATAAGGGTATATCAGTAATTTTCTCCTAAAACCTTGAAGTTGCTAACTGGTCGCTTTATTATAAATAAGGGTATAGTCTAAAAGGCACAAAATGAGAGTAAGTGTCAGAGAGTTTCTGCGCAGAATCGCAGAGCTTTTAGACTATGAGATTATGGAGGTTCTCCGTTTATTGAGATCATTTTTTGACGAGTAATTCGAAGATAAGTTTGATCCTCTTCTGCTGTTGGATTAGGCTAAACTTGTTTACACTTAATTCAATAATTTATGTCCTTCATGTAGTAATAAACTCATTGTATACACACTTGTATACTTGTTTAGAGTCAAAACACAAGGTATTAAGTGTTAATAAAGACAAATTTTTATCAGTAAACATGACAAAAAGACAAACCTAAGAACTACAAAATCCTTGTTAGACTACTTTTCTTTTCGTTTTTTGGCCTTCAAACATTCATTAATTGGCGTGGAACTAATTGGCTGCGAATATAGTGGAGATCATTCAGCACATAATTTTACTTAAAACCTTATTTAAGATAATTAAATAAATACCAAATCATTTAAAATAGCCTTGTTAATAACTTTATAATAGGCTATTAATTGTGTCCACTATATATCATACAATTGCATCCTCGTCCTCCCAATGCACACCCCAAAGCCAAATAATAAATTTTAAAACATCCCACTTCTTCCCTCCATGCCTCACTCGGCAGTGCCATAGTTTCACTTTCCCCTCCCCACATTATTCGAAAACCTATTGCTGAAAGCTATATGGTACATTCTTCTTCTATTCAATAGTGTAAATAAGAAGACTTAGAAATACACTTTATACTCTACAAGGCAACAAGCAAAGCCCACATGCGCAAAAAAAGGGGCAAGATCATTATGTGTGTTGATTTGGTAGGGATATTTGATTCCATTTGTTTTGTAGGTTTCTGTGTGTTGATTGTTTTCTTTTTTAAATCTTTTTGGGTATGTAAATGCACAATAAAAGATGGGGTGGGAACCCATTACAGGCATCACATTGGCAATAGCTAATAGGTTGGCAGGTGAACTTAATTTGCCTTTGACATTAATTGCAATTAATTCATTATTACCTCTAACGCCTGGCAGATTTCTTTGTGATTGGAAAAGTCTGGAAGTGTGTTAGTTACGCGGGCTATATGATAATTAACTATTACGTTTTTGCACAAATTGTAGTAGATGTTAGTTGATTCTATTAACTGTTACTTACATAGTTTGACCTTTTTTGGTGCAAGTGAGATGTAAATGTTGATCTTTGTATGATTCAAATCCAAGTATTTGATAACAATTCACAAAAACTTTATCAATTGAACTTGTATTAGTTGTTGTTGAAAAAGTATCTAATAAAATCAGTTTTTTTCCCTAAAAAACTATTCGTTAAAAAGCTCATCTCTAAAAGTTAACGACAAAAACTTAATGCTTTGAACTTTTATAAATTAACTTTATGGATCAAAAGTTACTCCGATTCCAAAAAATATATAATTAAATTAGTTATTTGACATATCAAACGCTAATTTTGTCTCACAAAAATAAAAAAAAACTCTTTAGGTAACTTATGAATAAATACCCATTATATATTGTATCTTGCCACTCTTCTAGTCCTCTATGACCTTATGAGAAACAATAACAGAGGCATTGTAATTAGTGAATGACATCGTGTCTAATATAAGTCACTATAACACAATGACACCACTGGTGGATCCACATTGAGTGTAGGGGTGTCCATGGACACCCCTAAACTCCAACAAAAAAAAAATTCTATTTTAAAATAGGTTAATTTAGTAACGATGTTGGTTTATGAACACCCCTAAAAAAATAAAATAGTGTATATTAGTAATGATATTAATTTATGGACACCCCTATCCTAAATGTCTGGATCCACCACTGAATGACACCCTCCTAAAAAAGGCATTTTGGACAAAATTAGTGACAAGGAAAGAGATTAACCTCCAATTTGGATGGCCCAAGCAACTAACTTGATGTTAGGGTCATTCCACAGTTCAGTTCGATTTGGTTTCCTCAAACCAGTTAACAATAACTGGACTTGCCAGTCCGTAACAATAACTGGACTCCAAACAAGATAAACGAATTAACCGTTCTTCCATTCATTGTTAACAACGATTTGTAGCTATATTTGCCAGTCTTGCTGGACAATGATTGGAAACAGGTCATTAGTATTTAGTTTTGTTGTCGCTTGCACTTTCAAACTTGCACCTTAAAAAACAGTGGACATGCACAATTAACATTTAACAATAAATTATACAAATAATCTTACTCTTAATTTAGCCCTAGTTCAATGTTTTTGCAACATAACCAAATAAGAGAAGAAAAACAAGTGCTTTAATATTTTTTTTCAACAAATTTATATAAAAAATATGCTGGTTTGGTTCAATTAACTGCTAACTTCGAAAGTTTGAACTAGAATTAAAAGTGAAAGATTATCAGTTCTTCGGTTCGTTTAACTAGATTTTGTTGCAAGTTCAATTAACCAAATAAATAGTTTGGGTCGGCATGCTTGCTATTTGGTGTAGCAATTCCATTTATTTTTTTTTAACACATTGTTAAGTAGAACTTGGTTCGATCGAACTTGTGAGAAAAACTTAATATGTTAATTATCAAACTTTTAAACATACAAGTCTTTGCCATTTAATTAATTTGAGAGAGATAGAGAGAGGCCACATGGAGATTGCATTGTTGCTCATCTGGGGTGTCTTTAGTTTAAGGTTTTTTTCAATGCCATATCTGAAAGTAGTAATTTTTCTGTAAGGATAGCCTTATCTTAAACTCTTCACCTGTCTATGGGCTTGAATGCCCCTCATCCACGGAGCAAGGGTACTTACCATTTTTTTCATGAAAAATATCCTTCATTGGAGGGAAGGAAGTTAGGTTGTTCTTACTATGCAATGACTATAAGGCATCTGTGTTTTAGTGTTTGATTTGTTACAAACAAGATCCCTCTCCATTAGGTGGGGCACAAAGGTAATCCAGTCTTTCTTTTCTTGACCAATGTAGGCTGCCAAAAGATTCATGAACATATTTTTAACATAGGGTCTACATCTTTTACAAGATACGCCCAACACGACATGACCCACGCCTCTTTTATAGCCGTTTAACACAATTGGGTGGTGGGTTGGCAAATTCAGTAAGATGATTCGGTTTCCTCAATGATAACCTACTAAACCTATACCAACAACTAAATAAATAAATAATCAAAACAGAATGTTCTTTTTGTTTGTTCAATTGTGTGGAGTTTAGTTGCTCATTTTCATATTCATTTCATAACGAAAAAAAATCTAGGGTTGACTCAATTTTTTTAATTGCAAATATAAATTTATTTTAAGCAGCTTTCTACTAAAGTTGGATTTACAAATCTTTTTGGGGTAATTTTTGGGTACATCCTTTTGAACTTATGGTAAGTTGGCTATTATTAAGGGACATCAAATGAAACTCAATGATACTAAATCTTGTTTAATGTCATACATGGAATGGTGCAGAAAAGTGTTGATTGGTACTCAATGATACTGATAGTGCCAACAATATTGAAAATTACTAAATACTGCTCGATGTTAAAACTAACTACTTATGATAAATTAAAAAGAAAAGACTAGTTATCCTCTAAGGACGTTTTCTTTTTGACTAAAAATAAGGTCCTCTATGTTGAAAGAAGCCTAAAATTCTTTCATTCAAAGGTATATTGTGCACTTGTGGTAGAGTTAGGAAAAATAGTAATCACAACCAACAACTTATGATGAGGTTCCATTAGCAAATGTTTCGATGGTATAGAGGCAGAATCAAGGTGATGCAATGGTAAAGCATATACAAACTGAAGAATGCAAAGTTGATAGTTGGATTGAATTTAGGTGAACTAAGAGAGTACTGATAGAGATTTAACTAGTAATAACCGTTACAAATTCATATGTTGTGTTGAACCAAACTCAAGAAATGAGAAGGGTTGGTGTAACACCCTAGCCCTGAGTGCCAGTCACGTTAGCGATTTCTACAATTCTTGAATGTAATGAACAGAGTTCCGCCTAAAAACTGACCATGGTCCTAGGCTAGTAGCCTTACACTTATATTTGCAATACAAATAACTGAACAAAAGTATAAAAGCTAAACAAACTCAATGACTAGCACTGAAGAATAAACTCTATGGGCCACAGGCCTGAAATACAAAAACTGTTGAATTAAATAAAAGGAAAGAAAAAGTACAACTTGATGGCTCATACATCCAAAGCACTGGGATATACATCTTGAAACATTTCAAGTGTAACAACTAGAAGATGAATATGTAGTCATATTGTTGGCTCAAATAGCCATTCAAAGTGACTAGACTACCTGAATTACATGATGCGCATGGGATACCCTGATAATACTCTTATGCTAATTAAATGCTTAAAATTACATCATTAACTGTAGATCTTATCCGTCTACATTCATGCTCATTTTACAATCTATAGCAGGCCTAGGAAGCCATTGAACGAAAACCAACAACTTTCCAAACTAATTTCAGATGCTTTTAGTGCTTGAAATATGGAAAAGGGAAGAATATAGGGGATGAGAAACCACCGCTCACTGCGAGATTCTCGTCTCCTAAAAACCAAAATAGTTGTCCTCAATTATACATAAAATACACACACATATATATATGTACAATTACATGATATGCATTTAGATCATAAGAAGAAAGCACATTATAACTCTTCAAACGATTTGAAATAATGTGAGAGCTAGATAAGAGTGATCGTTCCACCAATATGCTATGCATAAAAAGGTTTAAAGGACTAAATCAACGACCATCAGAATCAAGTCAGTGTAGTAAATTTTAAACATGTGTAAAAAGTGAAAAATCAAAAATTGACCCTAGAGAACTACAAAAGAGTATTTCCTTCTTGTTGAATAATCCTTCTCCTCCTCACAATACCAAGGAGCAACCTTACTTTTAGCTCCCAAGAGCTATTCCTAAAATAGAATTTATAAAGCCCATGATCAAATCCTCTAGGTATCACATACACCTAGTGGCTCCAAATCCCGGGAAACTAAAGGCGGAAGATCTATAGCACCCTTGTCAAGGTCTCAAAAAGCCACAATATTAGCACACTTTTCAATGGCTCTTCCATACACGATTCTTGGTTCTCAAATAGCGAGCACTCCATACAAAGGTCTATGTTCTCTTTTGATACTAGCTCTTCTGATACAAGATTGACCATTTCCAAATCAAAAGCTCCACTTAATTCTTTCGTAAACTAAATCACCAGCAATCAATTCGCTTAGCACATATTCATCAAAATCAAGGTCACGCAAGGCCTAATTCATGAAAATATGCATTCATCAAGCCAGAATAGTAGAAATCTAACAGTCTTCACAATTCAAGTTACAAGGCAAGGTCAAAACAATACTTTGGATCATGATGACGGATGTTTCTTGAAAATAAGAACTTTTCCCCATTCGAACATACTTTCTCACACATCCAACACAAGGTTTCGATTCCCTAATGATAAATAAAGAAAACAATCCATTTAATGGTTCTAGTACCAAGTGTGAATTCAAGAACGCAAAAATCACTCAAATTAGTTAGAATGCATGCCATTGCATTCAGCAAATTAGGTCACAAGTTAAATAATTAGAAAGCTATTTCATTTCAAGTTAGGCTCAAGTTCAGGACCTGATGAGGTTCCCTCAGTTCTGTTCTACTTTTCAGCAGCTTATAGATAACACTCAAGTTCAACAAGCATATCTAAGGTGCTGCCATGTTTAGGTTCATGTACTATTCAATTATCAACGATATAATTTTGGATTCGGAATCAGTTCAGTTCGATTCAGGTTCTGTCTAATTCATCTTAGACTTAATGTGGGTGTAGATTCATTATCCCCTTAATTCATTTCAACACCCAAACTTTGTTTACACAAGATATCTTTTGGGTTCCATTCAGTTCACGTTCAGGTTTGGTTCACGTTTCAGCAGTTCAGTGTATGCAAATAGCTCATGGACTTCATACTTTGGCATCATAAAAATAGCACATAGGCCACATCAATTAAAACCTCACCAATTCAAGACCCTATAAGCCTCCAACAACACCGCCCCAAAGTTTGACCACAAAATCACATCAAGACCACACAATAACCTCAACGGTCTTATTCCATCCTTCTTCCTTCCAAATTGCACAATTCCAACATAACCTAGCTTCATCATATTTTCTCAAATTTTCATGGCTAAACTCAATAGAATTTTGAGAAATTAATAATGATATTTGGATTGAATACTATCCACATATCATCCTACCAACTGCACGAGCAAAAAAATTCACTTTAGTTTGATATTAATACTAATTTATGAAGCAAAGAACCACCCACCTTAATTCAATCTTTTGGGACCTAATTTAGGGCTAATCAGGCAAAAATCTAAGCTAGGTTTGAGTTCTCTTCTTGCTTCTTTGCTGTTGGTCATGCGCCTTCTTCTCCCTAGCAGCTGCTACTGCCTCGTTCCCCTTCTTTTCTTAATGTGTTGCCCTTCTTCTTCCCTGTCACTACTTCACTATCACTTTTCCTCATTATCTCACTCTCTTGCTCTCTCTTTAAACGGCAGGCATGGAGGTGGTCAAAAGAGAGGTTGACAAGTAAGTTTTGGTGGAGGAAGATTTTTGAGCTTTGTGTTTCTTTTAGAAGCCTTCATATGTCATGGCAGTAGACTGAAGAAGGCTCCTATGCTGCCTTTTCTTTTTTTGGCTTGAGCCCCTTTGTTTTCCTTTCAACTTAGTAAACCCAAAGACTAGTTTTAGGCCTAAATAACCGAGCCCACTTGGTTTCTGGCATTCAATTAGCCCAATCTAACTCATAAATCTCACACAACCTTGCATCAACTTAACTTTCACACAATTACATAATAATCAAGAAACCTTCAAAAACTAACTCACATAAATTCACAAACATGATTAACATGCAAAAATTAGTCTAATAAGGCTAATATATTGAAACATAGCTAATAAAATTATTCTTCTAAACAGTTAGCCTGATATTAAAAATCCTTGGCTATTACACCCCCGAAAAGAAATTCATCCTCGAAATTATAAAGTGTAGGGTCCAATAAAACACGAGGCTTACATACACATAGCTAGCATCAACGTCAAAACTCAACAACTAAATCCAAAACTTTGCCTTTACAGTTAAGTATAACTTTCAAATCGAAAAAACCGTTTATGTATCCAGTCTCCTACTCACTATTCCTCTTTATGCGTCTACTCACTCTATTAAAGGTGCCAAGAGCAAATCATGTAGAAGATGGGCAAATTAGAGTTGGCAGGGATAAGTATATCAAACTTATTTTAAACAACATCAGCTTTCAAAATTTATATCTAAGCATCACAACCATCACAACCAACATTCTAAGTTTACACATCAGCACGAGGTGACATTTAAGGGCTTTTCACTCATAGCAATCCATGGTCTGTTGCGGTTAAGTCCAAATAGATCAACTAAATCAACTTCATTCTAAAGCATGAAGAAATCGAATTATTTTCAAATCACGTCTGTCAACTTGGAAGCTTCCACAGCACAATAAAGCAGTATAAACATCATATACCATCACATAACATCACATCAATAACAACGGGACTCCAATCAATACCCAAAGTTCTAATAACATCACATAAAATCCACAACTGAGCACCTTAAAGTCCAAGAATGATAAGAACATGAACCAGTATAATAGGGATATGACCAGCAACTTACAATTGGATGATATATGGAACTATCAATTATAATATACCAATTGGATGATATATCAAGACAACTAGCTCGTTCACCTCAAGCTACGGCACTCAGATAAATCATGCCAATGGTTATTTACATAAGTTCAATGCAAAGAATATAAATATAATCTAGGGTGCAATAGCATGCCACCTCACTATACATGAAATATAGAAAGGTAAACCCATGTGAATGTAGCCTCTTGCAGTCACTACATAATGTATTAAATACATGTGTACTCACCCACTCAAACTATAACACGAGTTAACATGAGTCATATAGTGCAAATAACAACCTCACGATCATATCGTATAGTAAATCATATAAACTAAATCATTCACCCACGTGTGTAGCCATCTTAAGCTACACAAACATTAAGAAATTACTTAGCATTTCATTTGCAAAACATATCAATGATAATTTCATAATGAATCAAGCAACTATTTAAGCTCCTATGAGTTGTACATTACACATAATGCCATATTTACTCTCTAAAACACGTAAACTCATGGCATTATCACAGGGAAAGGTATCCATATGAGTATTTGCGAGTTTGAACCCTAGGTTGTAACCTAAAGTCATAGTTATGCCTTGAGGCTTTTCTAAAAATGATGAGAAGCTAGTTGCCAAGAGCAACTTTACATTCTCAGGATATAACTCAAAGCTTCACTTGTTTTGCTATGTGAAATAGTTGTTGGACTAGGAGAGTATGTTTTAGACCATGGCTGGGGCACCAAGGCTAAGGCTTACTTAGTTGGTACTTACGCTGGCACTTAATTCATCAAATAGGTAGGCTTTCACACCTAGCAATTGTTTTGAGCTAAGACAATGACATTAATGGAATTGTGGTACATCTAGATGGTATAGAGGACACATCCATCCCATTGGGAGTCGTAGAGACCGTAATGATTCCCAATACAAAATGGGAGGTTCCCATATAGGGAGTTCTGACTTTTGAATTCTGCATTAATACTTAGGAAAACACTGGTAATGTATACGTCATTCATCCTAGTAGGAGGCATATACAGGATGACAATTCCAAAGTTTATAAGGTTTTCTCTCCTTTATTCTTTCTAGGTGTATTAAGGTTTACTCCAGCCAGTTGTACAATGAGAATAGTAGCCTACAAGACAGAAGTATAGCATATAGTTGACTCGGTAACAGGAGTCATTGCATGATAGAAAGAGAGAAATACATCTTATAAACAATGCCGACCAAGCATGAATAACAGTTGCATCATACAGCCAACCATAACAATAATACGAGAGGACAGAAACAACACTAATGTAATGGTCATGTTGGCTTTACCATTACCACTCAAAGCTCCATTGATGCACATGAAAATCTCACTTAAGTTCCTTAAGTACTTTTGAATTTAAAGAAGGAAGGTATCTTCTAGTGGGGTTTCCAAGCACAGAAAGTAAGCTCTAATCACTTTCCTAGTCATTAACAATCTAGTGATGTACACATCTTGGCATAGATAGACTCACAAACAACATCCAATAACACATACAGACACCTACCTATAAATCTAAGTGCATGCATTATCATAAAATGATGCTAGTCTTTAAATGTGAGAACAAAACCTAATTCAATAGTTAGACAATAATTCCACACTCCAAAATCTTTGTGTTTTGAAAATGAAAATTGGTTTAAAGATTTCTAGCCCCTTCTCTACCATCCTTTGAGTTCGTCTACTCACTTCACCTTAGGACTCATAGCGTAAATCATACATAGGCGCAAAGAATGGGCTTAACCATTTTCGAACTTTTCAGTTTAAAACTAAGAAGACCTTCAACTAGGTCGTCAAAAGTGTCTGCACAAAAGCAATTGCAAAAAAAGAAAACGCTCAACCAAATTATGAGAACACACTCTACTTACAACGATCAATCAATCACATCAACTAATACACCAAAAACACATTTACAACCAAGGATACACCATATGTCATATTGTCGCTCTGGACGTAACTATACAACTATATGAAAATGCAAGACTAAGGTTGCAACCTATGGTCGCAGGATTTGCTCTAATACCATCTGTAACACGCCAGCCCCGAGGGCTAGTGATATTAGCGATTTCTAAAATTCTGGAATAAAACGGATAGAGTTCTGTCTAAAAACTTACCAGAGTCCTAGGTTAATATCCTTAAACTTATACCTGTAATACAAACAACTAAATAAAGGAATAAAAGCCAAATAAACTTAACGACTATACACTGTAAAATAAACTCTACTAGCCACAGGCCCAAAGTACACTAACTGTGTAATTAAATAAAAGGAAAGAAAAACAAAAGAAAAAGTACAACTCAATGGATTACACATCTGGAGCACTGGGATTTACATCCTGAAACATTCGAGTGTAACAACTAAAAGATGAGTATGTACTCAGATTGTTGGCTCAAGTGGTATTTCAAAGCGACTAGACTACCCGATTTGCATGATGCACATGAGATACCCTAATAAGACTCTTATGCGAATAAAATGCATAAAAGTACATCACTGACTCTAGATCTTACCCATCTACATTCATGCTCATCTTACAATCTACAACAAGGCCAAGAAACCATTCAACGTAAGCCAATAACTTTCTCAACTAATTTTAGATGCTTTTCGTGCTTGAAACCTGGAAAAAGGGAAGTGTATAGGGATGAACAACCACCGCTCAGTGGAAAGTTCTTGCCTCCCAAAAACCAAAACAACTGCACACAATTATACATAATGTACACATACATATATATACATACAAATTACATATCCATATAGATCATAAAAAGGTTAAAGCATAATTTATAACTCTTCAAAGAATTTGAGATTTGGTGAGAGCTAGCTAAGAGTGATCGTTCTATCAATATGCTATGTATAGGTTTAAAGGACTAAAACCAATGACCGTTAGAATCAAGATAGTGTAGTAAATTTTAAACATGTGTAAAAGGAAAAAAATCCAAAATTGACATACCTGAGAACTAAAAAAGAGTATTTACTTCTTCTTGAATAATCCTTCTACTCCTCACAATACCAAGGAGCACACTAACTTTTAGCACCCAAGAGCTTTTCATAAAATAGAATTTATACAACCCATGGTTAAATCCTCTAGGTGTCACATCCACCTAGTGCCCCTAGGTCCCAGGAAACTAAAGGTGAAAGAACTACAACACTCTCATCAGGGTCCTGAAAGCAACAATATTAGCGGGCGTTTCAATTGCTCTTCCATACAAGAGCCTTGGTTCTCAAATAGTGACCCTTCTATACAAGGGTCTAGGTTCTCTTTTGATACTAACTCTTTCAATACAGGATTGACCATTTCCAAATCAAAAGTTTCACTTAATTCTTTCATAAACCTAATCACTAGCAACCGATTCGCTTAGCACTAATTCAAGTTCAAAATCAAGGTAATAAGGAATGGGAATCCTTAAACTCCCAAGATCAAAGATAACAATGAAATTAATTACACCAAATGATGCTTCTTTTAGATTCAATCTCAAACATTTTAACAAGATTATGAGTTTTGTCCCAAGTTAAGACTCAAAAGATAGATAAAACACTTTCCACCAAGTTCCTCTCTTAAAGGTTCATAGCCACCCAAGAAGACCTATAGAGGAAAGACTCAAAACTTTCCACCAAATATCTCTCCTAAAGGCTCTCAGCCACCAAAGAAGAATTCTAAAGGAAAGACTCTACTCACAACTCTTGATTAAAGAGATAAAGATACAGATATTTTAGTGAAAGAAAATGGTCATTTGCCGTTCAATTCATAATTCAACTTAAGCTGAGTTTACATGGAGGTAATGAGGTATATAAATACCGAAAATGGGGGAATTAGCTGTTATAATAGTGGGGCAAGTGTACCAATAGTGGGATTGCAAATTATCTTAGTAAAATAAATCAAATTACTAATTATAACCAACGTGAGTTGTATTTTTCCATCATTCTTCCCCCTCCTTCTAGAAGGCTCTACACCTCTAATGGGGGCCCCACTGCTTGAAAATCTTCAGTGGTATGTATATAATCACCCCATGCTAATTAATCCTAAAGATAACACATGTACTCTCCTCAATTAAGGCCAAATTTTAGATTATTCTAAAACTAAAATTTTGTGCACACTCCACATATTTGGGCCATTTCTCCTATATTGGAAAACAATGCCAAATTTTAGGACATGGGGCTAAATTAGACATCTGTGGGAATCAACAAACTTGGATTGCCTCGTTTGGGCTTTGTTTGGTAGGATTTAAACTTGACCAAAATTTAGCAAGTTTACTAGGTAAAAACGAGCACTACTATAACAGAGTTTTCACCACTTTATGGAATTCCAGTGCAAACATATACTGAAAATATTTACATATCTCATAGTAGACTCTATTACCTTTCCAATAAGTTGCTAGGTGAAACAACATGATAAAGTGGCCTTTATGTGCTGAAATTTGGTGGCTAGTGACTTTTAGGGTAGATGGGACCATCTTTATGGCTCAGCTGAAGGTATAGGGGACTCGATATGTATCACAAGGCTATGAGAGGCCTAGCTCATGAAAATATGCATTCACAAACTGAAATTTCAGAAATCAAATAGTTGTTACAATTCAAGTTCCAAGTTGAGATCATAACAATACTTTTTTCATGATGATGCATAATGGCTCGAAAATGAGAACTTTTCACCATTCAAACATATTTTCTCACATGCCTAACACAAGGTTTCAATTCTCTAATGATAATTAAAGAAAAAATCTATTTCACGGTTCTAGTACCAAGTGTGAATCCAAGAACACAAAAATTAGTCACATTAGTTAGAATGCATACCATTGTATTCAACAAATCAAGTCACAAGTTAAACAATCTGGAAGGTATTTTAGTTCAAGTTAGGCTTAAGTTTAGGACCTTATCAGGTTCCCTCAGTTGTTTTAAGCTTTTCAGCAACTCATAGATAACACTCAAGTTCAAGGAGCATATCCAAGGTGTTGTCAAGTTTAGGTTCGGGTCCTATTTAATTCATAGTGGTACAATTTTAGGTTCATATTCAATTCAGTTTACTTTTGTATGGTTCAGTTTATCTCAGATTTTGTTCAATTTAGGTTCTGTTTGGTTCAGGTTTCATCTAGTTCATCTGTGGCTCAATTTGGGTACAGATTCGTTATCCCCTTAATTACTTTCAATACCCAAACTTTATTTACACAAGATATCTTGTGGGTGCCATTCAGTTCACACTCAGGTTTGGTTCAAGTTTTGGTAGTTCAGTTCCTGCAAACAGCTCATGGAGTTCATACTTTGGCATCATAAAAACAGGGCACAGGCCACATCAACTAAAGCCTGGCCAATTCAGCACCCCTATCTCCCTCCAACAGCATCGCCCCAAAGTTCACCCTCAAAATCACATCAAGACCACACAATGACCTCCACGGTCTCATTCAATTATTCTCCCTTTCAAAATTGCACAATTCTAACATAGCCTAGCTTTATCAGATTTGCCTAAATTTCCATGGTTAAACTCAATAGAATTTTGAGAAATTGATAGTGATATATGGATTGAAGACTATACACATATCATCTCACTAATCACACAAGCATAAAAATTCACTTTTGTTCGAAATTAATATTAATTGATGAAGCAAGTAATCACCCACCTTAATTCAAGCTTTTGGGACCAATTTAGGGCTAATTGGGCAAAAATCTAAGTTGGCTTCGAGTCCTCTTCTTCCTCCTTTGTTGTTGGTCATGCGCCTTCTTTTCCCTTGCACTGTTACTGCCTTGTTCCCCTTCTACTCTTGACGTGCTGCCCTTCTTCTTCCTCCTCTCTCCTTCACTCTCACTTTTCCTCTCTATCTTGCTCTTTTGCTCTCTCTCGAAATGTTAGGCATGGAGATGGTGAAGAAAGAGGTTGACATGTGACTTTGGATGGAGGAAGGTTTCTAAGCTATGGGTTTCTTTTGGAAGCCTTCATATGTCATGGCAGCAGACGGAGGAAGGTTCCTATGCTGCCTTTTTTTTTCTTTTTTCTTTTTTTGCTTGAGCCCCTTTTTTTCCTCTCAACTTAGCAAATCCAAGGACTAGTTTTAGGCTTAAATAATCGAGCTCACTTGGTTTCTAGCATTGAATTAGTCCAATCTAACTCGTAAATCTCGCACAACCTCGCATCAGCTGAACTCTCAAGTAATTAACTAATTTCACACAATTACACAATAATCAAGAAAATTCCAAAACTAATTCACATAAATTCACAAACATGATTAACACACAAAAATTA
Organism: Selenicereus undatus; assembly: GCA_017589665.1. Lineage (NCBI taxonomy): Eukaryota > Viridiplantae > Streptophyta > Magnoliopsida > Caryophyllales > Cactaceae > Selenicereus > Selenicereus undatus. The sequence continues at coordinate 88,598,021 of JACYFF010019584.1, forward strand.
GTCTAATAAGGCTAATATATTAAAATGTAGCTAATAAAATTATTAATCTAAACAGTTAGCATAACAATAAAAATCCTTGACTATTATAGTTGGATATGATGACTCTAAGCTTGTGCAAAGTATAGAGGCCGCTCCATCTCAACCTTCATGCACATAGTTTCTGGAATATTGGAGGGCTCAACATAGACCTTGGCAAAAGGATGTGAGTGTAACACCCCTACTACCTATTAGGGATGTCACACCGCCAGGATCCC
>JACYFF010019584.1:88606305-88623376 GCA_017589665.1 Selenicereus undatus
TATTTATCAAGCTAAATTACTAGACCTCTTGAGCTGCTCATCCTTTGATTCTTATGAGATCAAATAGAGACCAATGTACATAGGATTGAGTTCCGTACATATGATAGCAATTCCCAATCATTTTATGAGTTGACAAACTGTCTTAGTCACGATATAGACTAGGAAATGGACTAATGGTAAGATCTCTAGATGCTTGGTGGGTGTAGCTTCCTTGAGGATCAAATTCCTCTGGTTCTAGTTATTCCCCTTGCTAAATTTATTGAAAATAAACACCACCAGGGAACGAAATGCTAGTGAATCAATGCAAGATAACGTAGCATGCTGTCCAAACAATTCCACTGGAAGAATATGCTTATGAACGTGTACGACTTTCCGTTTCTAAAATCCCATGCATATTAGTTTTTGTGGACCAAATCTTTTTGTATATATTCGCTTAGTTTCTTGGTATTTGAAAAAAAGGTCATGAAAGCATTTTAGTACCTATCTCCGTAAAACAAGACTTCGAGTTTGAGATTTGTGAATGGACAAAATATGTGATAGAAGAGTTCTATCTATTTTACGTATCACCAATAGTTTAATTCTTATAAAATAGAGGCTCAAAGACAAAAATTCTTCCAATATAGTTCGCATATGTATCTGCAAAGAAATATGGGATCATACTTATTCTAGTTTTGTCAGATGTATTCAAATAGGTGTGAGTATATACTCATATTTTGCATGGTTGTTAAATGGGCATTCTAGGAGTAGGAGCATGCAAATATTGTACTTCTGGCAAGCAAAACACACGTAAGACACACAGTTACAAACCTTGTATTGACATCATGTGTGTGTCATTGTATGAATGATAATGCACACTAAATATATAACTATTGCTCATCAAACATGACAATAAAGAATGTCAAACATCACTCTAATGCTCACCATATATACAAACACTTAATAAATGAAATATTCACGTCTAACCCCTCCACCTTTTTAAAAATCTTTTTATAAACCATCCAACATATTGAAATTTATTTTTATCCTAACTGAACTACATATGTAATAATTTATGAAGGCATTGAGATTTGTTAATAATGATTTACACGTTACAAAATTGATGAGGTGTGCGACACGACAACAAAAAAGGGTAGTGATTTTTTTAAAAAAGGCCCTTATAATATGAAGATTGATCTATTTTATTGATTAAAACAGAAAGATAAAATGATTTTTGTTTATAGTTTCAAGTTCTCTAATTTCTCTCGCCTCTCTGTGTGCTTGACCAATGAAAATGACTCCCTCACCGTAACCAACCTCCATAGCTTCATTCGAAATCAACTAATGTAAATATTTTATTTTTTTTTTAAAAAGGAAGCAGTAATTGCATCTGTTAGGAATCGAACAACGGATTCTGCTTGACTATCCACAATCTACTTTTGTTAGGAAGCAATAATTGCATCTGTTAGCAATATTTACTTTTAACTTCTTTTGTTTCAACAAATCACATGTCTACTTTCAATTATATGAAAAATACACCCATGTGATTCAACATAGAAAAATTTCATAGATCGTGTGGATAATAGTACGATAACTAGTAAGAGATCAAATTTAATCACAACATTGAAAATCTTCTCAAACAATTCCATTCCACTTTCAAGAATATACTGTCTTCTCAAAAGCAAAATAAAATTTTAAATAATTTCCTTAGAAAATATTAAACGAAGAACAGTATATGTCATTCATATATATTGCCTAAAATATTACAAAATGAAAAAAATTAAAGCAAAATGAAAAATAAAAAGAGAAAGTTAAAAAGGTAATAAAAATTAAAAAGAGATCATCATACTTTAAAAGTGTGACACGTAACATGCCAAGTAGGGAGCCTTGTTTTGTCTTCAATCTTCATATAGATATATAGAAATACGGATTAGAGTAAATATAAATTCACCTTCTCAATTGATTTTTTTTCTTTTAAAAAAATGTGCTAGAAAAGAAACATAAATATTGCAATAGTTTTTATACTTATTTGCAACTTTATTTTTTTTGTCTGTCGAGCAATGCAAGAAAACCTATTTACTACTTTAGTTTCTCTTATTGTTTTATTTTTTAAATGTAAGTGAAATTTTTTCTTTACTAAAGGTTGGAGTTTATTAGTGGTCCGACAATAATTATTGTGGATCTCTAGCACTATAATCTTGGGCCTTGTGTTAGTTGAAGAGAGTGGATTTAGGGGGGATCAGGTGTGAAATAGGGGGGATTTTTGGGGGCAAATGAAAAATTTAAAAGCAATATGTTTTTTCAAGGATTATGGTATAAATTGCAAAGCATATGGTATAAATTGCGAAACATTTGGGAGCATTTAGCACTTTACCAAATGGTGAATGAACCCACCTTTAAACAATTACATGAATATGATGCAATAAATGATCGTCCTTTCATCCTCCAGCTTTGAGGCCGAAATGCTTCAAGGAAAATATGTGTGAGATATATCTTGTAATTTTCAAAATTTAGAAAAGATTCACTCTAATGGTTTTTATTCCTATAAATTTATGAATTTTTTTTAAAGTTACACTATGTAGCAAATTACATGAATAACTAGGACACAGTAAATCGAAGGAAGACAGCTCAAGTATAATTATTGCAATTTGCTAGGGTTAGTTGTGGCCTGTGAATGTTCCGGCCTTTTTCTGATTGGAAATATTCTAAGCATATTATTAAGCATATTCTCTCACTTTAATAGTTATACTTGAATTTTAAAGATTTTAGAAAAGGAAAAAAATATAAAGTTCATTTCTTTGTTAGCCTTGGTGCTTATTAAATTAATGTTGACACCTCTAATTACTAGAATTTAAGTTCACGAATCTTGTCCGAATTCTCGGTTGGAAAAAAATACCATAGAGAAGACGTAAGTTTCTGTAAAAGTATAAAATTTTATTACCTTTTTTCTACTCTAGCTATAAATTCCACTACTATTTTCTACTCTAGTTATAAATTCCACTACTATTAATACATGTGAAATATATGTTTAATTCATTCCTTAACCGAACAATTAGACAATAATGAAGGAGAGTCTTAGAGCAACAGTAAGGTTGCCTCCGTGTGACCAAAAGATCACGAGTTCGAGCTGTGAAATCAGCCATTGACAAAGTCAGGTTAGGCTGCCTACAATTCACTCCTTGGGGTGCGGCTCTTCCCCGTACTCTACTTGAACGCGGGATGCTTGTGTACCAGACTGCCCTTTAACAAATCAAATTTAACTATTACACTGATACATATATTTAAGTTACTTTATTCTACCTTTAATAAAAAGCCGTTTTTAAAAAAAAAAGAAATAGACTTTTATTAATTATCATGAAAAAATGAAAAATATTAAACAAATAAAAACAGCATAGATCATTCATGCCTAGTGCGTACAATATTATTGTAAAATAGAAAGAATTAACGAAATGAGAAAGGATACAAGACAAAAAGGCCAAAAAGCAAGATATTTTCGGGTTTTCTACTCCAGATAGCTCTTTCTACTTCCAGAAGAACAAATAGAGACCTTTTCTTTTCTTTTTTGTTTAAACTTTTTAGATTTTACAATTTATATTTGTTTTTAAAAAAAAGAAGTAAGAATTTCTTTTAAAAAATAAAATAAATGAAAACTTTCTCTCTCTTAACCGTGATAAAAAGCAAGAGCCCACCCACGGTTCGGAGTTGAGTTGTGGAGGCGGGTGACGACAGCTCTCCTCCTTGTTCTTCTCCTTTCATCCACCAGTGAACGCTGACGCGGAGAGAAAGAGAGAGAAAGAGAGAGCTTTAAAGAGAGAAAAATGGCGGGAAATGACTGGGTAAACAGTTACTTGGAGGCGATTCTAGACGTTGGTGGCCAAGGCATCGATGCTTCCGGCATCAAAACGACGTCGGATGCGCCGTCGTTGTTGCTCAGAGAAAGGGGCCATTTCAGCCCTTCTAGGTACTTCGTCGAGGAAGTCATCACTGGGTTTGATGAAACCGATCTTCATCGCTCTTGGGTTCGCGTATGTTCCTTTCTCTCTCTTCAATTATTCTTCAATTCGGTGTATGTTCAACTTTGATTATGCTGATGATGATGGTGATGATCGAGTTTGGTTTTGTGTGTGAATTTTGAAATTTTGAGTTTTCAATTTTGAAGAATTTTGTGATTTGCGGATGTTCTCTATGGACTTGGATAGACTGATTGATTGAATATTTCATCCGAATTTTGAGCATTAAGTTAATCAGTGAATGATTGTACAGCAAAAAGTTGTTGCTTGAGTGTAGAAAGATTAGTATCCTTGTTGATGAATCGTGTTCGACCGGCCGATGATATTGGAGATCGATGAGGAAGTGTAAAGAATGGAAGCTTTTTGTTTGGATTTTTAGGGCTGCAATTTCGTGCCCCTTGCTTCTCTGTATTACACGGCCATAATTCCCCTCAATTTATACACATGCCAACTGCTTGCTTGCATGCCAAGTAGAATCAAATTCTAGCAATACAAGGAAACTTGCCACTAACATACCTATTCCAAATCTACTTACAATCAATTTGTTTCCTAATACAATTGATCTCCTAATACTCCCCCTCAAGTTGGAGCTGACAAGTTAGTTAGACCCAACTTGCTTTGCAAATATTGAAACTACTGCTTTCCAAGTGCTTTTTTGAAGATGTCTACAGGTTGATCCTTTGTCCCAACATGCAATAGCGTAAGAATGCCAGCAACCATCTTGTCCCTGACAAAATGACAATAAATCTCAATATGCTTTGTACGCTCATGAAATACTGGATTTTTGGTTATATGTAGGGCAGCTTGGCTGTCGCAAAACAACTGCATGGGTTGGTGCAAGAAAACTCCTAAGGATGCCAATAAGCTGCTCAGCTAAACCAACTCACTAGTAGCAAATGCCATAGATCTGTATTCAGCTTTGGCGGAAGACTGAGAAACACTGGCTTGCTTCTCGGTTTTCCAAGAAATAGGGGACTCACCAAGTTGCATAGAATACCTGGTTAATGATCTTCTAGATAGTGGGCACGCCCCCCAATCTGAATCATAGAATCCATAGAGATTCATCTCAGAACTTGCCTTGAGGAGTATTCCAAATCCAGTAGTTCCTTTCAAATAGCGTAGCACACGCCGAGCAGTTTCCATGTGCTCTTCTCGGGGAGTCTGCATAAACTGTGATAAAATATGTACTGCATAGACAAGATCAGGTTGTGTAATTGTGAGATAAATTAACCGACCGACCAATCAATCGACGATACTTTGCTACATCTTTCAAGAGATCTCCATCTGCCAAAGCAAGCTTATGGTTTTCCTCGATGGGAAAATCGGCAGGCTTCGCTCCTAAAAGACCAGACTATTTTAGTATCTCAAGTGCATATTTACACTGGCACAAGAACAGGCCTTCTGGTCCTCGAGCTACCTCAATGCCCATAAAATATTTTAGATGACCCAAGTCCTTAATGCTGAAGCATGCATGTAGGTACTTTTTGAATTCCTCACATGCCTGGGTATTGTGGGTATTGTTTCCTGCCAATACAATATCATTGACGTACACTACAAGGCCATAAAAATCTCCCCCTTATGATAAATAAACAAGGAATAATTAGTATATGATCGAACAAAACCGTACTCACAGAGTGTAGAGGATAGCTTTGCGAACCATTGTCTGGGGGCTTGGCGGAGGCCATAAAGTGATTTCCTCAATTGGTAAACCTTGTTAGTATAGCGAGATTTAAAACCAGGCGCCATACTCATATATACTTCTTCATTAAGATCACCATGCAGGTAGGCGTTGTTGACATCCAACTGATATAAGTCCCAACCTTTAGCAACAGCCACTGCTAGAAAACACCGTACACTAGTCATTTTTGCCACTGGTGCAAAGGTTTCGTTGTAGTCGAATCCTGCGACTTGATCATCGCCTCGTATGACCAAACATGCTTTATAGCGTTCAAGTGAACCATCTGAATTATACTTCACACGATACACCCACTTGTAGCTAATGGGCTTCTTACCCGGTGGTAGATCGACTACTTCCCATGTCTGATTCTCTTCTAATGCTTGGATTTCTTCTGTCATTGCTTGTCGCCACTGAGGTTCTTTAACAGCTTCTGAATAAAATCTGGGCTCAACTTCCTTTGTAATTGCATCTAAATATTTTTGGTGAGAGATAGAAAAATTTGCACGTGTGACATAACTAGTTATAGGATAGCGCGTGCCTGAGGACCCTTTTTGTAGTGGTGGAGCGGGTTCTTCTATTCGGGCACTGTAACACACAAAATCATCCAAGTGGGCAGGTGTTTTTCTGGGCCTGTCACCACATCTCACGGACTGGGCCGGCGCGGGCCCAATCTCTCTGTCACTTGCCCCTGGCAGTTCGGGGTCTGGGCCTGACGTGCTGGGCTCACAGAAGTTGTTGGACCCGGACCTCCTTGTTGCTCCCCCTGGCCTGGTGAGCCAACCAAGCCTTCGGCCTACTGATCTGGGACAGCAGGGACTGGTGGATCCAGTCCATCTTGGTTGTCTATCTTGGTTCAACAGCAGGTCTGGCCCATTACTTGAACTCCCCCTTGCGTTGGACTGGGCTGGTGTATCAAGTTCACATCCCAATGTGTTGAATTCCTCCTCATCATCAAACATTAGTTCACTTTGCTTCTCATCATGTTGTGGAACCGGCATTTTTGCTTTGTCTTCTTTGCCAAAAGGAAACACCTCTTTATAAAATACAACATCTCTACTAACAAATATCTCACGGGTTTCTAGATCGTAGACTTTCTATCCTTTTTGCCCATAAGGATACCCCAAAAAAATACCTTTCCTACTACGTGTCACAAACTTGTCTTTAGGTTTTGGGCAGTTTTTAGCAAAACACAAACACCCAAATACTCTAAGATGGTTGTTGGTGATAGAGAACCTCATGTGGACTTTTCCCTTCCAATACTCTATTTGGTGTCCTATTTATCAACTGGGTTGCTGTCAAAACGCATTCACCCCAAAATCTCAAAGGTAACCTGGCTTGAAACCGCAATGCCCTGGCCGCGTTAAGAATGTATCTATGCTTGCGTTCCACCCTACCGTTCTGTTGGGGGGTCTCTACTCAACTAGTTTGATGAATAATTCCATTGTTGAGATAGAATTCTTTCATCGGTCCGGATTTAAATTCAAGCCCATTGTCACTCCTTATTATCTTTACGCTCTTTTCAAATTGTTTTTGTGCCATAGCCACAAAACCTTTTAGCAACTTAGCTACCTCGCTCTTTTCTTTCGTTAGGTACACCCAAGTAGCTCTATTAGTGTCATCCACAACAGTGAGAAAATAGGATGCGCCACAGGAGGTTTTTACTCTATACGGCCCCTAAATGTCACAATGAACAAGCTCAAATAAATTACTAGCTTTGTTTCCACTTGTAATAAATCAACTTCTAGTTTGCTTGGCCTTAAAACATACATCACAAATATCTTTATTACCTCGACAAATTCCTAAATTTTTAAAGAAACCTGACATGACTTCACGAGAAGGATGGCCAAAGCGGTGGTGCCACAGTTGTCTTGTTCCTACTGCATTCATTTGGTTCATCGCTTGTGGTGTCCCCGAATAGTAGTATACCCCATCTCGTTGCTCACCCACTCCAATTGAAGTCCTCGAAGTGCGGTCCTGTAACACACAAGAGTCATCAGAGAATGTCACATCTACATAATTTAGCCACAGATAAAAGGTTACAGTTGAGTTCGGGAACATATAAAAATTTTTCAAAGCGTCTCCTTTTCTAATGTTACCGTTCCCCTCTTTTTGGCCAAAGTGTGGGTAACGTTAGGAAGAGAGATGGTATGGGTTGGATGTTTGTTACTTCATCAATTTGTTCCAACTTACAAGTCATGTGAGATGAGGCTCCGCTATCAATTAACAACGGCACATTACGTGATAACTTTTCATAACCGCCCTTTGGAACATCAATGAGGCTTAAAAGCCTCTGTACCTGCTCCGAAGACAGACCCGGGATCATGACCTGTGAGGCTTCTGGTGCTGCTGTGTCTCGGGCAGGCCCTGCTGCAGCGAGTTGGACAGCCGCGTTGGCTGTTTCCCGGCCTGCACTACGCCCGCGTCCACCGGCTGTTCTTCCTTCACGGGCTCCTCTTCCGCCTCGGCCACCTCTTCCACGACCCCGAGTTCCCCAAGTTGATGGATAACCAATAATCTCGTAACAACTTGCCTCTTCATGCCCATAGCGTCCACAGTGTCTGCAAGTATTTTTCTCGCCTCCGACCAATTTATCTCTCACGGCAAAAGCCATGGAGCTTTCGAAATGGTGCTCTCTTCCCTGCATCAGTTGCTTGTGATTTTCGTATTGTTGGATCATGTTAAATATTTTGTCTAACGTTGGCAAAGGATCCAAGGCTAGAACTTGGCTTCGTACATTAGCATAGGTTTCGTCATCAAGTCCCATAAGGAATTGGTGAGCTTGCTCTTCTTCTATCATCTTCACTACTTGGGCTCCGATGTCACACTCACACTTTCCACATGTACATCGTGGAATTTTCGCATAATTGCTTAACTCGGTATACATACCCATCAGTCTAGAGTAAAATTCAACGAGTTCACGACCTCCTTGGTTAGCCGTTGCAATATCCATTTTTAATTGGTGGATTTTTGGTGTATTGGGTACAGCGTACCGTTTGCGTAAGTTTTCCCACATCACTGAATCTAACTCTACGTATGCTCACTTGTGTGTAATTTTGGATCAATCACGTTTATAATTCAAGAGCATAGCATAGAGTTTACCATCTCCCATGCGTTTTGGGCGGTTGAGTCTTCACCTTCTTTCAATTCAGGTTTCTTAATGGTTCCATTGATGAACCCTAATTTATTTTTTGATCTCGAAGCGGTTCTTACGGCCTGTTGCCATAAGTCATAATTTTTGCCATTGAAGACAATAGATGTAATCGCCACCCTAGGCCCTTCTAACGGATGAAGGTAATAGGGTGAGTTAGGTTCGATCATCTTCTTGCTCATGGCTGTGATACCATAAAGAATGGAAGCTTTTTGTTTGGATTTTTAGGGCTGCAATTTCGTGCCCCTTGCTTCTCTGTATTACACGGCCATAAGGCCCTTCAATTTATACACATGCCAACCGCTTGCTTGCATGCCAAGTAGAATCAAATTCTAGCAATACAAGGAAACTTGCCACTAACATACCTAGTCCAAATCTCCTTACAATCAATTTGTTTCCTAAACTGATAAATGTTTGACAGAGTCTGGAATTTTTGGTAAATTTTGTAGGAGTTTTGTGTTATTACGTTGGAGTTCTAGTTTAATATTTTATCCTATTGATGTTAATTGACTTGATGGAGTTGAACACTTGAATAGTGTTGTTATTTTTTTTTATTTTTTTTTTTGCAGTTTCTTTAGTTTGACTATATTGCATAATTGACTGCAAGAACGGTATTTTTTTGGGTTTTTTTTGGGGGGGGGGGTGGGGGAGGGGAGGGGACCAGGAGTAAGAACATATGGCTTAGGAAATTGGAGAAAGAAAGTGCAGAGTATTCAGCTGTGCTGTTGTAGAAAGAAGATTGTAGAAACATAATCAAGACAGGGCTTATTGTGAAGTTGGAAATAGAAATTTATTCTCAAATACAAGCTTCAGGAATTTTAAATTGCGAACTATTTGTCTTGACTGACCCAGTGATTTTCCTCAAACTGTTGAAGATAAGTGTACAGTTATGATCAAACTCTCATTGTTGGATGAGGCTGGGGGATATTTTTCTTGTTTACATGTCGGTCGTACGGCTAAACTAGTTGCTTGCTCAGTTGATAACCATTTCGGTTGTGGATAGCTGTTGTATTTTAGCTATGTCCAAACAGTTCTTCATGAAGGCAATTGATGAAAATGTATTTGGTGAAATTAGCTATGAGGAATATAAAAAGCTTGAATAATTTGGCAAAAAAGGATACATCAAAACCAAAACCATGTGACAGTATTTTTGGAATGCTAAAAACTTATTTTGTGAAGTTTTCTTTGATGGACGTGAAATTAGATGATAATTTACCATCACACATATCTAGATGGTTACTGTATTGGCTTGGTCAAAGTGCTACCATTTCAAAACGTTATTGGCGAGCCAAACTTTAGTAGTTTAGTGTTGCTTGATATGTTAAGCGTTGCTACATGCTGCCATTAATCAAGTGTTCCGTCATTTATTTACAGATGGATATTTTACTCCTCTGGGCAAGTTACACTTGTGCTAGTGCATAATTTGGAAAGTTGGGCAGTTCCAAATTTGTTGATTTAACATTTGAACTTCTTTAACCAATGAAGTCTTAGCCTAGTGGTGAAGACTGAGGTACTGGGTACATTAGATCCTAGGTTCGATTCCCCCTTCCTTCATTGTATTGTAATTGTATTGTGTTGCCCTTTGTGGCTCTTATGGACCAAAAAACAAAAAATTTTGAACTTCTCTTTGTGAATCCTAATTTAGCACAGTGAGGACTCGTTTGTGCTTTAGCATTAATTCATGTGTAAAATTGGTTGTTTAGGCAGCGGCAACACGCAGCCCTCAAGAGAGGAATACAAGGCTGGAAAATCTTTGCTGGAGGATATGGAATTTGGCTCGGAAAAAGAAGCAGGTAGTGTTGCTCTGTTGATTCATGTAAACTACTACGTGCAAGATCCAAAGCCCATACAATCTACTGATAATTATGTCCCCAAGAAAGGCCAGAAAAGTTCATTCAGTTGTGCCTGTCTGGGTGTCGCCTTCTTGTGCAAGCAATTTAACCCTCAATTAATGATGCGTTGCTATTGCTGCTAGTTTTCTCTTCTCATAAGCACTTTGTGTGTAGATTGAGTCAGAGGAAGCTCAGCGTTTGGCTAAACGTCGTATGGAACACGAAAAAGGCCGCAGAGAGGCAACTGCTGATATGTCAGAAGACTTGTCAGAAGGGGAGAAGGGAGATACTGCAGGTGACACATTAGTTCAAGGTGATAGCAATAGGGGAAGAATGCCTAGAATAGGATCGCTGGGAAGAATGCCTAGAATAGGATCGCTGGATACAATGGAGAACTGGGCTAGTCATTTCAAGGACAAGAAACTCTACATTGTGTTGATAAGGCAAGGTTTAGAAGATATGTGTTTTGACTTTGTATTTTTTAGCTGGATTAGCACCATCTAATGGATAGGTTTGAGTTAGATATCCATAGGGCTATGTATTCACTTTAACGGATAATCTTGATGCAGTCTTCATGGCTTGATTCGTGGAGAAAACATGGAGCTTGGTCGTGACTCTGATACTGGTGGCCAGGTAAGTTCTGGATTCTCTAGAATGCTCTGTTTTTTTCCCTAATTAGAATTATTTTATTCCTAGAAAGCATATGTGGCTTGCATGATTTTAACATGATTGTTAACTCAGGTCAAATATGTGGTGGAACTTGCAAGGGCATTGGGGTCAATGCCTGGAGTTTACCGTGTTGATTTACTAACAAGACAAGTGCTAGCACCTGAGGTAGATTGGACTTATGGTGAACCAACTGAGATGCTGACTCCAAGAACGACCAAGGATGCGACAGAGGAGGTTGGAGAGAGCAGTGGTTCTTACATTATTCGCATACCATTTGGGCCGAGGGACAAATATATTGCCAAGGAATTGCTTTGGCCGTACATCCCAGAGTTTGTTGATGGCGCCCTCAACCACATAAAACAGATGTCCATGGTTCTTGGTGAACAAATTGGTGGTGGGCAGCCTGTATGGCCCGCTGTAATCCATGGACATTATGCTGATGCTGGAGATTCTTCTGCTCTTTTATCCGGGGCTTTACATGTGCCAATGGTTTTCACTGGTCATTCACTTGGAAGAGATAAGTTTGAACAACTTCTGAAACAAGGGAGGCTTTCTAGAGAAGAGATTAATGCAACATACAGAATAATGCGCCGAATAGAGGCAGAGGAGCTGTGCCTTGATGCATCCGAAATTATTATCACAAGCACTAGACAGGAAATCGAAGAGCAGTGGCAATTGTACGATGGATTTGATCTAGTGCTAGAGCGCAAACTAAGAGCCAGGATGAGACGAGGTGTGAGCTGTCATGGGAGATTCATGCCCCGTATGGCTGTGAGTGTCACTTCTTTTTTTTGTATACGAAATCAACTTTCAGCATTGAGTTAGCACTTAGTTGGATATTGCAGTTTTGTGCTTCTGGCAGTGTCTGTTGCTTATCATTATTATGATGGAAGTCTTATGAACAATGTGCAGAGAATTCCTCCTGGTATGGAATTTCACCATATTGCTCCACACGACGCTGATGCAGATACGGAAGTTGATGGACTCAAAGATAGTAATGCAAATCCAGATCCGCCTATTTGGTCTGAGGTCCAAGTGACTTCCATCTTTTTTTCTTTTTAAGTGATAACTGAGTGTGATGCCTTTAATTTCATTGCATTCTTAAATGATAAATAGTCCACTTCAACAATGCATTATATGCTATCGATGACTTATTCTTTTGACTTCCATTATATGAGTTGGCAGATTATGCGTTTTCTTTCAAATCGACGCAAGCCTATGATACTTGCTTTGGCCAGGCCAGATCCAAAAAAGAACCTTACAACTTTGGTCAAAGCTTTTGGGGAGTGTCGTCCTTTAAGGGAGCTTGCTAACCTGGTATGACCAACTGTCTGATCTTATCATGCAATTTGAGTTCTCCCAGCCACGAAATTATGGTCTGAATGACCTCGAACTGAGAAAAGAAAAGAAAGAAATTAAGATATGTGCTTTGAATAACCTTGTGCTTTTTCAGACACTGATTATGGGAAACCGTGATGATATCGATCAAATGCCTGCTACAAATGCATCAGTTCTGATCTCAATCCTTAAATTGATTGACAAATATGATTTGTATGGTCAAGTGGCGTATCCTAAGCACCACAAGCAGTCTGATGTTCCTGATATTTATCGTCTGGCTGCCAAGACAAAGGTATTTGTAATTTCACAAAACTATAGATATCTAACTATCTGAATTAGCCGATGTCTATGATAATTTTGTTCCTCTGTTATGCAAGTAGTTGTAATCATTTTGTTGATGGCACTTTGCATGTGACTGTTTAGGCATGACCTGCTTTCGTGTTTCCTGCATAGTACTCTCTCCTTTCTGGAGTAACCATTATCTACTGTTGAAGTGTCCCAATACAGCTGTCTACCTTTTGTTGAAGTAACTTCTACGCTGCTTTTTAATGCCCCTCTTCCCCCACCCCCAATATGGACGTCTATTTTGGGATGCAGTTGCAGTTTCTCCATCAGTGGTACGATCTTGGTCTCTGGAGAAGTCCATTTCTGCATTCTTCTTTGGGTTTTTTCTATTAGGAATTTAGGAGAGTTCTTTTTTTTAATGTACTTTTGTTGATAATATATGTTTTCTTTTTCTTGATTTTGCAGGGTGTATTCATCAATCCAGCTTTCATTGAACCATTTGGATTGACTTTGATTGAGGTGCAGACTCTTATCATTTTCTAGGAACTTTTACATCCACCATCCATTCCTATAGCCTGCTGAGAAACTCTTTTATAACACAGGCAGCTGCTTATGGTTTGCCTATTGTTGCAACAAAGAACGGAGGTCCTGTTGATATTATTGGGGCAAGTCCCTTCCTAATGCTTATTTGGTTATCTAGGCATTATTTAGCTTTTTGTTTTGCTGACTCTTGGGTTGTTTACAGGTGCTGGACAATGGCCTGCTTGTTGATCCTCATGATCAGCAATCCATTGCTGATGCTCTTTTGAAGCTTGTTGCAGATAAACAGCTATGGGCCAAATGTAGACAGAATGGGTTGAAGAATATTCACCTTTTCTCTTGGCCAGAACACTGTAAGACGTACTTGTCCCGTATAGCCAGCATCAAACCCAGGCAACCAAATTGGCAAAAAACCAATGAAGGGTCTGAAAATTCCGAATCTGACTCACCTGGTGATTCTTTGAGGGACATTCAGGATATATCGTTGAACTTAAAGCTTTCACTGGATGCTGAGAAGACTGAAGGAGGTGCTCCACTTGATGAGACATTGGATGCCGAAGATGCTGCAACTAAAGCCAGGAAAAAAATAGAGAATGCTGTCTCAAAACTGTCGAAGTCTATGGATAAAACACAGGATGATGCTGGTCATCTCAAGTTTCCTGCAATCAGGAGCAGGAAGTGTATTTTTGTCATTGCTGTGGATTGTGGTGCGACTTCAGATCTTCTTCAAATCATTAAAGCAGTTTTTTCTGCTACTGGAGAGCAAAGAACAGCTGGATCAATTGGGTTTATTCTTTCGACAGCTATGACATTATCTGAAGTCAATTCTCTTTTGGAATCGGGAGGTTTAAGTCCTGCTGATTTTGATGCCTTCATTTGTAACAGTGGCAGTGAACTCTACTATTCATCTACTAGTTCTGAGAACAGTTTCTCAGAATCACCATATGTCTTAGACGAAGACTATCATTCACACATAGGCTACCGATGGGGAGGAGAAGGCTTGAGGAGGACTTTGGTTAGGTGGGCCGCCTCTGTCAATGAGAAAAAGGGAGAGCATAATGTAGAGATTGTTAATGTTGATGAATCTAACTCCACTGAACATTGCCATGCTTTTAAATTGAACGATCTGGCTTTGGTAAGTTTTTCCTAGCTCATAGTTACTGCCAATTTGTATGCTAAATTTAAGATTATTTTAATGCTTATTTATGGGTTTGTAGGTGCCACCTGTGAGGGAGCTCCGGAAGCTGATGAGGATGCAAGCTCTCCGTTGTCATGTCATATATTGCCTAAATGGTACCCGGTTGAATGCCATCCCTGTATTAGCTTCCAGATCTCAGGCGCTCAGGTATTTACATGAGAATCTACTCCTCCCAAAAAAACGGAAGAAAAAGGAGGAAAATGCGGTGTTGTTTCAGGTGCCCTTAAGCCAAATCATATGAATACTCCTAAATTCCACTTATTTGGGGGGGGGGGGGGGGGTGTTGGGTAGTCAGATGAGTACGACATTACCCCGTTTGTTGCCTGGACTCTTTGTTTTGCCTCAAGCCCCTGTGTTGGATACATGACTCTTGGATGTGGTCATGGACACTCAGCTCTTCCAAAATTGTACCAAATTTCTCAAAAAATTGCTGATTCCAACGTGACACCTGTGTGGGACACTCAATACTTCAACAAGGTTATGGCTGAGTCCAAGTACCAGAGCTTACCACGAATTCTGTAGAGGTGGCTTGAGTTGGAACCTTGATTCGAAATGTGTTGATGCCGTAATGTTGGTGATGTCAAACCATTATCTCATTCTCAGAAATAGAGTGCAGAATATTCATTGCTTGTGTTTTTTTTCAAATTTTTTTTAACACTGCATATCTGATGACCCAAGTGCTTGCTGATTCACAGAACTTGTAATGACATTGAACCAGGTACATGTACGTTCGATGGGGCACTGACTTAGCAAATTTCGTGGTCTTCGTTGGCGAATATGGAGACACAGATTATGAAGGACAGCTAGGTGGGGTCCACAAGACAGTTGTACTAAAGGGCATTTGCACTGATGCTCGAAAACTTCAGGCCAACCGAAACTATCCTTTGGAACACGTTCTTCCATATGACAGCCCTGTCACAGTCCAAGCAGCAGGATGTACTGTCAATGACATAAAAGATGCATTGAGCAAGCTTGGTAATTAGAAAGCATATTGATACCGCCTTTTACTGGTGCCCAATTGCCACTATTGGTAGTCGGGGCTCCTGTTTTCTGACGTAATCTTGCTCAAACTCGTAGGCAAATTCTGGGCTTGCACATTTATTTTTATTTTTTTTGCGGCTCAAATTGATATTATGTTATATTGGACAAGCCTGAACCAATCCATATAAACATCGTCACTTTCATTTATACTTCAGTAAAACAAGGAAACCGGAAGTGTTTCTGTGAAATCTCTATCTGGCTTTTACTTGTTTACCATACATACGGATCTGTTGCGGTTAACTTACGCTACACTGTTCAATTTAGCTATCTTTATAACTTATTTTTCTTTTCGGTTTTGTTGATGGTTTATGACCGCTGTTTCCCTAGATGAACGGGAAACAGAGGAAATTTCAAAATGGTAATAGGGTGTACAATGTGATTATGAGGCATTCCCACATGGATATATAGATAGAGGTGTTTGGTAAATAATTTTTTGGAGAGCTTTTTGATCAAAAAGAGGTTTTTGGATCAAAATTAATTGTTTGATTTACTCAAAAAGATAATTTAGGTGTTTGGTAGAATAGCTTTTTAGAAGAGCTTTTTGAGTCCAAAAAGTTAATTTGATTAGCTTTTTGGGGAATTAGTTTTTTGTCTTACAATTTTGTTAGAAACAGCAAATTTTACCAAACAATTTTTCTACAAACAGCTAATACAAACAACTAATTGAAACAGCTAACAGCCAATAGCTAATACAAACAGTTAGCAGATAATAGCTAACAACTGTTTGTCAAATAGGACCATTGACACTCTTTATATATACCTCAATGGAGTTTGTTGGCACTAGTATAAACCCGATAGATTGTCCCTCGTCGCATTTGTGTTTGGGAGTCAAAGTGGGGTGCCGTGGAGCAAGCTCAATATGCAATCCGCGTTACATTGGTTTACATGCATGCGAAATTAGGGCGAAAAACGGAGAATGAAGCCTCGTATTAGCTGTGCGGTTACCAGTGAGGTTTTCCCTCGCTTTTCTCCTTGATTGAAAACTATTTACTGTTCGAGTACTCGTATAGTTTTACAGGCATAAGTATAGTTTTATTCGGAGCTAGTATTGGTTCTTATGTTTGATTGTGCAAGTGTTCGAGAATAAATAATTTTCCCCACAGGAGGGGAAGTTAATTTCGTGTACACTCGGAGCAAGTTGACCCCCCCCCCCTCCCGTGCTCCTTCACATTAATGGAAAATTCAACCCATGGAGCATGAAGCTCAACCTGACTGCAAAGGAGACAAAACCCTTTGAGCTCGAGATCCAGATCAGGCACACAACTGGTGGCACATTCGGGCTTTCACTGACTTTGTACATCCCCTTGGAGGAGCTGAAGGCTATTTTTAGCAAAGTGGTCAAACGGCCACTTCCCC
>JACYFF010019584.1:88623386-88636305 GCA_017589665.1 Selenicereus undatus
AGGAGCAAAGGCATCACAAGGCGTAGAGCGGATGAAATATTGATCTGAGCGAAGGCAAAACGGCGCACGAATGTTGTGAATCAAGACAGACAATCACAAAACAATAGGTGAGAATGTGGGCATTACGATTTTTCGCTCTACCAAGCATTGCGTGAATTCAATAGATTATAAAGGGAACAGGTAGCCTTAATTGTTCAATTTGAGCTTATTACTCTTCAGACTTTCAAATTTACAAATAACAGCAGCTACTGTTCCTTTTGAGACAAGTATTTCTTTAGATTTGTTAATAAGGCTAATGCAAAAGGCGCAATTCGATAAGCAAAACTTTGCCTAATTAAGAGAAAATTATGATTCAATGTAGCATTATGATTGCATATAGCATCATGTGTGTATGTGCATGTGTATGTGAGAGAGAGAGAGACATATGCATGCAAAGTGATTCTGTATATATCTAGCAATCATCCTGGAAGACCCCCCCCCCAGAAGTAGTAATTCAGAACTCACTTATGTTTGAAGCAAAAGCAAAGCACATTGATGAAGTATGTAGCGATATTTAACAAAGTTACTCAAGTAGTATATAATTAAGTGCACCATTCATTTTTCCTCTCAGGTATGTACGTTGAGCTCCAGAAATGGACAACTCTTAGTTTAAATCAGAAGCAATGACTAGGGTATGTGAATTTGGATCAAATCAATAGCAATCAAGTATATTTTGGGTCAAATTAATCATTTTTCTTTGGATAGTTACAATAATCATGTATCATTAATAGGTTGGTTTAATTTGGAGGACAATCTTTTGGGTCAATATCAAAACAGTTTATTAATTATAGGAAACAAATACGTTGTAATAAAAGCTAATTATAGCATGGAATTTCTAATAAGTGTAATTGAGATAAAGATAACAAGAAATGTCATTATTCTCTACAAGCTTTCACAAGTATTCTTGAAAATTCTACAATATCTCTGTATATAATGATGATAGATGGATACGTATAAATGGTGCAAAATATGCATGAAAAATAAAATAAAGTTAATGATCTTTTATTGGCTTTATTTATGTTGTCAGTTTTAAAAACGAAACTTGCTATTATAAGTGGGTCGAAAAGAACTTGAAAGGAAAGACCGTTGAATTAGGTCCTATTTGGCAAATAGCTGTTAGCGGTTAGTTATTTCTATTGGTTATTTGTTATTAGCTATTTTAATCAGCTTTGTATTAGCTGTTTTAATCAACTGTTTTTAAAAAAAAAGTGTTTGGTAAAATTAGTTGTTTTTAAAAAATATATTTGATAAAATTTCATTTATGCCCATATCTCTTATTTACCACCGAAGATGAATTTTTTTAATTAGTTAGTCACTTATTTCTTTTTCAATATGAATTAACTTTACGTGATATGTGCAAATTACCTTCGCTTGGATAATTTCATTTTATTACTAGCTATTAAATCTTCTTACTGATTTATACATGACTTATTTTTTAATCCAATTTTCTTTTCAATCTAAATTAAAAGTTATGTGATATTTAATGCTTATAACACAACCTTGTTTTGTTGTTAACTCAGGAAAAATTCTTTTTGTTATTAGTTTAACTTTCTTTCAATATGAATTGACTTTTTTGAAGCAGGGATAAATAAGGAATTAAAATTTGCATTACATTTAGTATTAGTATATTAAATTAGCAAAAAATAATGATCTTATATTTTTATCAATCACTAAAATAAATTATATATGAAGGTATGGCTATTATGTATTATTATTTAATTTGAATTTGAAGAAGCAAGTAAAAATTTAGAAGAGAGAGTGCAAGAAAATATATGGATTTTGTTTTTGATATTTAATCAAGGGCAATTCGATCTTTTATATTAAATCCCCAAACAACTAACCTGAAAAAGTTACAAATCTTAACTTTTTGAAAAATAGCTTTTTAGGGTTAAAAAAATTATTCCAAAAGCCATTCACCAAACAATTCAAATAACTATTTGATTAGCCAAACTCCCAAAACCACTCCAAAAAAATCATTTTTGAATAAAAAGTCATCCAAAAAGTAATCTACCAAACACTCTCTTAATAGTCTAATTCCACTGTTTTATATGAATAGTTAAATGTTCCCATACTCTGCTTCTCTAGCCCTAGGTTGACTTCTTATCTTAAACCATTAGCCTAGATAAGGTTAAAGTACTTACACTGGACAGGCCTGATTTGCTCAATTTCAGTGTAGCATGCAATTCATTAAATTTACCTACACCATATTGAATAAGTACTAGCTTTAGATAATGATATGCTCTCATAAACTTCAAACACATAACATGAAATCATATATAGACTTGACAAATAAGTAATTCAATTCGGATAGCGGTCGGGTTAAATTTGGATCAGGTCATGTTTTGGGTTAAATGACATTTCTGATCGGTTCGATTTTGATCGGGTGAAATTTGATTTGGGTCGACTTTTGATCAACCGATTTTTGGTCCAATACGCTTGTCATGCAAAAATAAACAACTTTGTAAAAAAATTCAGGTCAGGTATGAATCAGTTCGGGTTAATTTGGTTTTCAGGTCTACTTTCGAGTGAGCCTATTTTGGATGTCGAGTCAGGTATAGATACAGGTCATTCACTTCGGGTTTTAGATATCAGGTCAATTTTGTCAGGTGTAATCATTTATTGCGGGATCATTTTCTTTCTCCTAGCTCTTTGTTAGGGGAAACAAAGAAAAAGAAAAAAAAAGGGAGTAGTTGTATTCTACAAAATTTTGTACGAAATAGACTTATCAGTATTTTCTTTTCACTAAATTTTCTTAGGACCAAATGGAACCTTAGTGTTTCTTATGAAGGATTTAGTTTAAAAAAAAAAAAACTTCCTATTATAAGTGTGTACTTCATAAGCCCTTGAAAGGAAAGGCCGTTGAATTAGTGGTCCAATCCCAGTGTTTTATGTGACTACTTAAAGGTTCCCATACTCTTCCTATCTAGCCCTAGGTTGACTTCTTATCTTGAGCCATAAGCCTAGACAAGGTTCAAGCACTCATGCATGACATGCCTGATTTGCTAATTTTCAGTGTACTATGCAATTCATTAAATTTACCCATGCCATATTTAATAGGTACTAGCTTTAGGTAATTATATGCTCCCATAAAATTCAAACACATAACATGAAATCATATATTACAGTATCAGTTTCTTTCTCCTAGCCCTTTGTTAGGGGGAAAAAAGAAAAAGAAAAAAAAAGTGATTAGTTGAATTGTACAAAATTTTGCACCAAATGGTCTTATTTGTATTTTCTTTACGAAATTAGTTTTTTTTTTTTTTTTTAAGGAAGGGCCTATTCAGGTAAATATTTTTTTAGCATCATGTTTCACTTCCCAAAAAAAAAGTTATTTATTAATTTTATTATAATACTCATTGCTCATCATTGCTTATAATTTTATTATAATACTCATTGCTCATCATTGCTTATTGTTAGTTTTGACAGTCGAAAAAAATATTTTTTAAGTGACATAACTTACCTTTTCTTTTACTCGTTTTACATCTTCTTGGACAAGTTGCATTAAATTAATCTTATATGCATACTGAACTCCAAAACAGAGACAAAACCCTTCATTTTAATGATCAATATGCAATTATGCATAACTCAATTGTTGCAGCTTAAGAAAATCATAATGGAAAAATGTAGGATAGTTCCTATAACATCACCAAAATATGTATCGTAACTTGTAGCCAACGACTATCACTGTCTATGATCTAATCAATTATAAAATAATACTTGAGTTATTACGGCCTCTCAAAGCACACAAAAGGAGGCACGACATTGTAAAACCAAATGACTATAATTAACTAGCTAATCTAACAGTAAAAAGTTACTGTTTTTTGGGTGGTCTTTGGGCCTCAGTTGCTAGATTTAAAGTAGAGTTGGCCAATAGAAGAGTATATTTGCTGAAGGAGAACAATTACAAAACGATTTGAGCTAAATTGTGTTGGTAAGAAAATACTTTGATAGTGTTTAGATGGAAGGAAAATAATATTCTTTGAAAATAATTTTTTATAGAAAATGTTTTTCCAAGGACAATTGATTTTCATGTCACATATCATTTTTTGTTGTTTGGTACAAGATAAATCATTTTCTATGAAAAGAAAAAAGCGTCAATTGAACTGTTTAAATGGTGAAAAATATTGACGGAATGGTCGTAGTTGAGAGTAATGTTAACTAAATGAAGGAATTTTGAGCTTAAAATTCATATTTAAGTTTTTTTCTATACTTCTTCTCGAAAATCAAATTTTGATCTAAACCGTTGAAATTATTTTAGTGATGAAAACCATCAATTGAGTTATTAAGTGGTGAAAAATGTCAATTGAATTGTCATGGTCGAGAAAAATGTTGATCAAGTGAAGGAATATCGTGCTCAAAATCTTGATTTGAGCATATTTTAATCTTTCCTATCAAATGATCAATTTTCGATCCAAAATATTGAAATTGTTCTAGTGGTGAAAAATATTAATTGTACTGTTTAAGGGACAAAAAACATCAATTAAATTGTCACTGTGGAAAAAAATAACAACCAAATGAAATATATCATGCTGAAAATCTGAATTTGAACCTATTTTAATATTTTCTATCTAATGATCAAGTTTTGATCCAAATTGTTAGAATTGTTTTAGTGGCGAGTCGACTGAATTGTTTTAGTGGCAAAAGATGTGGATTAAATTGTCATGATGGAGATACATGTCGAGCTAATAAAAGAAATTTGAGCCGAATATTTAGATTTGAGTTTGTTCTAATATTTCTCATCGAATAGTCAAGTTTCGATCAAAATTATTGAAATTGAATTTTGTACCTAATTTTCAGCTAAACATATCATCAAAGAGTTGAAGGAAGAAAATCAACTTCCTATCTTCTTAAAAAGGAAATCATTTTCCTCTATTAGGGGAAAATCATTTTCCTTGGAAAATAGTTTTCCAATATTTATTGTGCTAAACAACAGAAAATTGGAAAATTATTTGCCAAAAAAATTATTTTCCTCCCAACCAAACGCTGTTTTTATTTAGCAGTATATTTGCCCTTTTCCCATCCCTTGGTAATTCCTAAAGGAAAATTTATAAAATGGTGTTGTTTAAAATAATACTTATCAATTCATGAGTTTTCTTATTAAAAGGTGTTATTTTTGTCTGGCAATAGGGCCTTGATGCTTTTTGATGTGTTAGCACAGGGGAAGAGAAGGAAATTAATATACTAAGGCTGCCTCTCCCCAAATTGGTTCATAGCTTTTACCATAGGAAAATGAATATGCCAAAGCTGCCCCTCCCCAAATTCTTTCATATCTTTTGTAAAGTGAGAGGTGTTGAAACTAAAGAAACCACCATATAAGCATCGAGGTGAAGGGGGTGGTTGAAGGGGATATCAAGGGAGTGAAAGCCATTGATCTTGACAGTGAATGCGAAGCAAGAAACGTGGCACAATTGTGGACGGGTGCTCCTGGATTGGCGAGGCATTGTGGAGCTCGTCTGACTAGATGTTCAGATCTAAAAAGTAAGGGTTTTGTTTATTCAATTGTGTGTAATTTTGTTGGTTGCTGTTGTAAGTGTGAGAGAGGATGCTGAATTTTAGTTTTGTTTGGTGAATGGTAGGTGAGGAGAGAGATTGTGGTGTATGTTGGAGTGAATGATGTACGGTTTTGCTGGTTTGTAAATGTGAAGGTCTGGGAGAATGGGTCATAGTTGTAGTAGAAAAGGTTGACATTTGGGGGGGGGGGAGGCAAGCATGCAGTAGGTTGGAAGTAATATGGATACTGTACTTATAGTATCCTAGGAGTGGGTGGTGGATAACGTAGAATGTACATAGTGAATGAATATCGGTGGTGGTGAGGTAGTGAAGGTAAGGGGTCAACTATTGTGTAATTTGTGTAATTAGTTGGTTGTTATAGTGTAGTGTTGTTGAACTAGAGTTAGGCATTGTTTATGATTTGAGGAGAGTAAACAGTTTTCTGAATTGTTGTGCCCTATGTATCTTGAAAATTGTAATTGTGTAATCTGGATTAAACAGTAAATATGGTTGTGAATTGGTATTCACAATGTGAGTTTCCTAGAAATTACAATCGTATATCCCAGGTGAAACACTCGTTAGGTGTATGTGAATTGTTTTTGAAACGTGAATATCTCAGAAATTATAGTTGTATATCCCAGAGTAAATAGTAACTGCGCATGTGAATTGTGTTTATAAATGTATTGCATAAATGCCAATTGTTTAGTCCCAGGGTGAACACTAAAGAGGTATGAGAGTTGATTTTCCTATATAGTAGTATCCTAGTAGATGGAATTGTGTATCCCAGGGTAAGCGCTGAATAGGTATGTGAATTGATTTTTATAAATAGTAGTACCCCATAAGATGCAATTGTATATCCTATGGTAAAGACCAAATTATGTCGATAATGTATCCCAGAAATTGCAATTGTATATCTAACGGTAAACACTGAATAGGTATGTGAATTGTGTTCCCAAAATATTTAACTGAAAATTATATCTCCCACGGTGAACACTAAATAGATATGTGAGTTGATTTTACTGAGTACCAGTATTCCACAATATGCAATTATATATCACAGGATAAACAATACGTATGTAAATTGTTTGCATAATGTGAGTATCCCAAAAATAGGAATTCTGTAACCCAGGTTAAACACTCATTACATGCGATACTAACAAGCACCTTCACCCATACACAATCTTTCCTCCCCCTATTGTGACATAACTTCCCCCTGCACCTTCCTCTAAAAAAACATCTCCAGCATATATACAAAGTCTTCTCCCTAGTACGACCCCCTTTTGCAACGGCATTTTGTCATTCCATTATGCTTTACACTAACAATTACCTACAAATGCACACATATTTGTCAGTACCTATTCAAAACACTAAATATACACCACCTTTACACCCTAACAAATATGATTCTAACATCTCATACAACACTAACCTGGGCTATAAAAAACACATCTATTACATGCAACACTAACTCTATAATTATACTAGCACAACACACTACACGTTCACAATTAACCTGGGTTATTCTATATGCTTTTATAGGTTACCCACTGCAAATGAAGATATTAATACCATCACCGACAAACTATAACTGTCCACAACAATTACAAGCATTCTACAAAACACATCTATTACTACAAAGCAGAATCCCATATTACATTTACAACCACAACTCGTCTAACGGTTAACCCAGATTATTCAATACGGATATTCGGGTTAACCACTATTATATCCCGGGTTATTCAATACACAATTACGGGTTATCCATTGCAAATGAAGATATTACTACCATCACCGACTACCTATATTATACCTGTTCACAACAATTACAAGCATTCTACAAAACACATCTATTACTATAGAGCAGAACCCCATACTACATTTACAATCACAACTCATCCAACGATTAATCCGAATTATGTGATACAGTTATTCAGGTTAACCACGACTATATCCTAGGTTATTCAATATGCATTTACGGGTTAGCCATTGCAAATGATGACATTAATACTATCACCGACTAACTATATTATACCTGTCCACAACAATTACAAACATTTTACAAACATCACTACAGAGCAGAACCCCCAACTACATTTACGACCACAACTCATCTAATTGTTAGCCCGGGTTATTTAATACAGACATCCGGGTAACCCAACACAAATGAGCACATGCGTATCAAACAAGCTCCCTCGGGGCACATGCATCATAGACTCAACAACAAAATCATACTACCACTACAATTACAAACACCAATTCAATCGAAGCCTTAACTAACCACAGCTAAATGAACCTCATATCTCCAATGTCAATGCCCACATCCTAATCTTATAACAATCCCACCCTTCTACAACAACAATACAAACCCCCCAAATCTCCACATCCCCTATTTCAAAAATGAGATTCATGACACAAATTACATAACCAATTAACTCACTTATCTGTGCGCAATGAAAACAAGTAATCTACTGCTCAGCAACCACACCATGTGCACAGTGCTAGCCCTCCCTCAACCTCCTTATTCCCCTTCGATCCTTCACAAAAATGACATGTTCTGTACACGAATACAAGCTCCCTTCCCCATCTTCAATTTACAACCCACCTTCACCGGCCTCTTGTTTTGCCATTACCGACTTGTAAGAGCTCAAAAAAGGGTGTCCTTTTTGGGAGTCTTCTTTGGCAAGTTAAGAGACCCAAACTAATTATTCAGCTGAATCCCCCCCCCCAATTGCTAAGACTTCATTAAGGGCAATGCAGTCATTACAGATGAACATGACATGACCCCCTCAAAAGTTATTCCATACAAAAATAACACTTCTCAGTATTAAACTGATAAGTGTTATTTTAAACAACACCATTTGATAAAATTTTCATTCCTAAACAGTGCTAAAAAAAAGAGAAAAAAAGAGAAATATTTATGTTGTGCTGGTTTTTCTTCCACAGTGTTCAGTTTCTTTATCTTTTTTTTTTTGGGGGATCAATTCCCAGCTTTAAATTTGGAACACGCCGATTTTGATGTTCCGTTGCCCCTCGCCCACCCTTTGCCACTTCCCCAGGCTTTTCTTGTTCTGAAACCCTCTCCCTCTCTCTCCCCTGCCCCCGGGTAATGATTCAGCGAATATGGAGAATTGGGAGCGAAAGATGATCAAACTGACGAATTCATCAATGGCGGTCGCTACTGCATTAGTCGTCGGCATCATTCTCATTTTCATGATGCTAACGTCGTTCAGTGGCCATGGCAGAGTACTCAGAGTGTTCTCAGCTTCTGTGAGCTCCAATGGCAGCTCAAGGCTCCTCCGTACTCACTTCTCCTTTTCCGTTGTACAGTTGCAGAGCATTACCGCCTCTTCTACTCCACCTTTCTTCCCTGCAAACAAAACAGCTCACCGGACTTCCTCCACGGTCTCTCTCTCACTCGCTCTCTCTCTCTCTCTCTCTCTCTCTCTCTCTCTCTCTCTGTTCTGCGATTCTACAAATGAGATGCACTGAAAACCGTTTTTAGTTGGATCACTGAACTACTCGCGATATTTGAGTTGGCCTGTGTTTGAAATGCGAGTTGGAGTCAGAGATCTGAAATTCATTCGCGATTCTTCTCTCTGTTTCTGTATAATGAGCTAAAACTATTTCCAATGGTGTTTTCTTCAAAGTTATTGCGCGCGAAACAGTTTTTTTGATCCATTGAAAATGTTCAGATGGATTTCGCCATCCAGTGAGTAGGATTTGTATTTGGAATCTTAATGACAGAAAATTCAATGTCTCTCCATGAATTAGATTTTTGATGATTTTCTGTTTACGGACGGTTACACAACTTGAAGCATATTTTTCTCCTAGTTTGAAATTCAAATGGACATCAGAATTCGGACGCACTTCAATGGTGTGAAACTCAATGACGGCCTAATTACTGAATTCAGAAGGTACAAATTAGTTAGCGAGCTAAGAGCAGTGTTAAACTGAACACGTAGATGAGATTTTCGACGGGAACTTCCTCTGTTTTTCCGACATTTCGAATTCTTGTTCGTAGTTTTCGGTTTGTCTTTTAATTCTGGCTAATTTCAAGCTATGGAGTTTCAATATTCTGTGTGTGTGTTTGTTACTTTCACAAATGTTGAATAAAGTTCTTATTTGCCCCATGTTGAGCTTGATTTAGTAATTTTAGTTGGTTTAATTTGAAGAACTTTGATGCACACAGATCAGAGGAGGCGAAGAAGAGAGGAAAAGGGAGAAGGGAGTAGAGGAAGGACTCGCAAGAGCACGAGCAGCGATCCGTACAGCAGTGGCTTGGAACCCACGAAACCAGTCCTCGTCAATTTCCCATAATAATTCTGCGGCCTCCTCTATCTATCGCAACCCTCGCGCTTTTTATCAGTATGCGTCCTTCTCTTCATCTCAAATTGTTGCTTGTAATCGGTCATTCTAAATATGTCGGTAAAAATTATGCCAACAATGTGACACAAATGTGACAACTAAACATGAAGTCTCACCAAGATAAAATTAGAACAAATAAATAAAAGAAATCGTTTTTTTTTCTATGCAATGAAATCGGTTCTTTTTCTATGTAATTATTAAAATGAATATGAATATATGTTTTAATTGTTTTGACTACTACTCATGACAGAGATGTGCTCAAATTTGATTTATTTAAGTTTATTATGATTCATTTTGATGATATTAAGGAAAAGCGAATTTGAACTTTACAATTAATTATTATTTGTTCATTAATAACGAAAGAAAGGGCGATTATTACGACTAAGATAATTGCAAAAATGAAAGAGATGTGTTCAAGTTGCTCTCTAAGTTAATTACTACACGTTCTTTCAATCCAATTAATGAAATAGAGATTATGAATTTTACAATAATTATTTGGTCATTAATAATGAAAGGAAGACAATTCAATATAGTAATTATTATGACTAAGATAATTGTAAACTTATGATATTGACCTCCATTTTATAGTATGTGATATGTGACGCATATGCTTATTTTTGTATCACGCATCAATTTTCGCAATTGATTCAAGGAAGGAAAGGTCATGTGAGATACCCGACGTTGCAAAATTGAGGGGTTTTTTTTCCCTGTAGTTCTAAATGATAAAAGGAATTTTAGTTATCCTTATTAGATAATTCAAAACTTTTGTTTGGTGCTTTGAGGGTAGGAATACAGATTGCTACTTGAAGCGTACATTTGTATAGAGCAATTAATTGTTACAGACAATGCTTTCAATTCAACCAACCAAAAAGAAATAATTATATTTTATTTTTTAATCAACCAAAAATCCATTCAAATAATTAGTTGTCTACTTCTTAGTTTTCTTTCCTAAACTGACTGCTCCTAAAATCAAGTTCAAGGATGTTAAATTTATCATAAATCGGGCCTTAATTCACCGAGCAGTGCATACAAGTCATGAGAGGTTCCATCCCAAAACCAATTGGCAATGGGTGGAGTAACCTCCAAGCTTATAAGTATGCTCAAGGCCTCTCAATATTTCAATGTCGGACTCTTACCCACTTTATATTTTTCTCCAACACACCCCCTCACGTGTAGGCTCTTCTTTGGGCCCAACACGTGGCATGATCCGATGGAGGGCGGTGGCAACTTCTCGAGCAACCCCGCTCTGATACCATGTTAAATTTATCATAAATCGGGCCTTAATTCACCAAGCAGTGCATACAAGTTATGAGAGGTTCAATCCCAAAACCAATTGGCAATGGCTGGAGTAACCCCCAAGCTTATAAACATGCTGAAAGCCTCTCAATCTTTCAATGTGGGACTCTTACCCACTTTATATTTTTCTCCAACAAAGGAGGATGGCACTATAGCCATTATTTGATTTAAATGTGTTCTTAAGAAAACTTCAAGGGGTATTATATATGTTTCTTTTATATAGGGTCTGTTCTTTTGGTGGGTAAATTGGAGTTAGTAAAAGAGTAAAGTGGATTGAAATAGGTTGAAGTGGATTGAAATAGGTTGAACTGGGTTGAATTTTTTTTATGTGATAAATTAAACTTGATTAAAATAATAGAAGTGAGTTGAAGTAGATTGAAATAAGTTGAGGTTGATATTTGAAATTTGCTCACGAAAAGAATAGACCCTTAATGGTTCATGCATCTGTCATAGAAACATCAATGTCCGGTAAATCGATAAAATCATAGCTTAAATATTGTACCTTTATATAGCCTTTGGTGGGCGTGTTTTGGGGTTATACTTGTGTGGGGCTTCAGTCTCATCCGGTTCTTTCCCGAGGGTACCGTTATAGATCTTACTGTTCTGGTAAAGTACTGTTATGAGCAACAAAACCGTCACAAAATAGGGCTATCATTCAGGAAAAGAAAGTATCGTGTTTAGTCAACTCTTGTTAGAAACTCTCTCATGTCTTTTATGCAAAAATAGCCATTCTCATTCTGAAAGGAATACAATGAAAATATATAGGCATGTGAAGTTCGATTAATATTATTTGATAGGTTATGGCACACAATATCAGTTATAGCTCCAGGTCCCCCACTAATGAAAGTAAATTGCATTGTCTGATTCATGGCATGCTGTGTGTAATGTTTATGATTTACGGGTGATTTGTTATGGATTTGTAAGGACTACACACACACACACACACACACACACACACATACATACATACATACATACATATACATACATACATACATATACATATACATATATATATATATATATATATATCTTCTTCTTCTTCTCTGGCGATTTTCTAGAGCACCAGATCGCAGCCATGGCACGGGTTGGAAGAAGAGGTAGACCTAAACAGATTCAGCGGAGAATTAGTCCCAGTCACACGATTGAGACTCCTACTCTTGAGCTACCAGCTGGTGAAGATGCATTGGTCGATTCCCCACAGTTTTTGAGCCCCATTGAAAAGGGAACATTAACGGAACCTAGCTCACCTGAGCAAGCCTTATCGCCACAAAGCGGGAAGAAAAGCTCATATGCTGCCCTGGTGAGCCCTGATGAAGGAACTGCCCTCAACTTTATGCAAGCACAGGTAATTAATTGGGTTACTTGTGCAAAAATTGAGAAAGAGGATGTTAGTTCTGAAATTGATTACTGGCAAACAACTATTTTGTGTTCGATATTGGGGGCAAATCCACCACTTGAGGTTATGAAGGGTTTTTTGAAAAGAATCTGGAGGTCTCTGGATATTGATAAGATATGCTGGGTAAGAAAAGGGGTTTACATTGTTCGATTTAACAATGTGGATGATCAGCAAACAGTGGTGAGGAAGGGAGTGTTTTACTTTGATAACAAACCTCTGGTGGTGAAACCCTGGAACCAAGAGATGGATTTAGGTACTGAATCCATTACTTCCCTACCCATCTGGGTTAGGTTCCTGGATTTAGACATTAAATTATGGGGGATGGCTAGC
>JACYFF010019584.1:88651787-88689622 GCA_017589665.1 Selenicereus undatus
TAGAGATAGACTGTCATTTTATTCAGGAGCGCTTACTCTCCGGTGAACTAGAAACTGATTGTCTTCCTTCTAAGCACCAGCTTGCAGATATTTTCAGTAAGGCCTTCGGGAAGCAACAGTTTCAATATCTTAGATGCAAATCGGGCATTGTAAATCCACATCCTCACACTTGAGGGGTAGTGTTAGGAAACAGAAGTCAATCCACGTTAGAAAACAAATAGCATAGTTTGTCTATAATTGTATATTGTATTATCCTATTTTTTGAGAAAAATAAGATGCAAGACGAGAAATAACAAGTAATTGTGGTAAAATTCTGTATTTCATTAATAATGGCAATAGAAGAATATATACATCCTAGGAAGCAAATAAACAGTGCATCTAATGTGTCTTGCGGCTGAAGACTTTTACACAAAAAAAGGAAAACCGCCCAAAAAATAGGATAATACAATATACAATTATAGACAAACTATGCTATTTGTTTTCTAACGTGTATTGACTTCTGTTTCCTAATACTACCCCTCAAGTGTGAGCATGTGGATTCATAATGCCCAATTTGCATCTAAGATATTGAAACTGTTGCTTCCCCAAGGCCTTACTGATAATATCTGAAAGCTGGTGCTTAGAAGGAAGACAATCAATTTCCAGTTCACTAGAGAGTAAGCGCTCCCAAATGAAATGACAATCTATCTCTATGTATTCGGTTCTTTCATAGAAAATGGGATTCCAAGTAATATGTAATATTGTCCGATTATCAAGTAGAGCTTTATAGGCTTGTCTAGGAACACCCCAAGAGATGTTAGGAATGACTTAATCTAGATTTAATTCACTTGTCGCAGTTTCCATAACAAGATATTTTGCTTCAGCTAAAGATTTAGATACTGTGTTTTTCCTCTTTGTTTTCCAAGAAACAGGAGACCCTACAATAGTAACAAAATATCCCGTGAGAGATCTTTTAGTAAGCAGAAAGACCCCCCAATCCGAATCACAGTTGGCATAAACTTGTAGATCGAAATCACTGCTTAAAAATAAACCATGTCCTGGGTTTCCTTTCAAATATCTCAAAACACGTCATGCAGCTTCTATATGTTCTTCCTTAGGTTCCTGTATAAACTGATATAACACATGAACCGCGTAGCATAACTTAGGACTAGTGATTGTGAGATAGATAAGGTGTCCAATCAAACGCTTGTGCTATGTGGGATCTGTAAATTTTGGTCCATTAGCAAGTGTAAGATTGTGATTTGACTCTATTAGAAGCTCTACTGGTTTTGAACCTAGTAATCCACATTCTTCAATAATTTCCAGAACATACTTTCTTTGGCATAGGAACAGGCCTTATGAGTTTTGTGTTACCTCAATTCCACAAAAATATTTCAAGCATCTCAAATCTTCAATATGAAAGAAAGAATTCTAGTATTCTTTGAATTCTACACAGGCTTTGGAATCATTTCCAGTTATAGCACCAAATCATCAACATACACTAACAAGGCCATGTACACATCTCCCTTTTTATATGTGAATAAAGAGTAGTCTGCATGGGACCTTACAAAACCTTACTCACATAGTTTGGATGAGAGTTTGACAAACCATTGCCGGGGTGCCTATTTGAGTCCATAGAGAGATTTTCGAAGGCGACATACCTTGTTTGCACTAGTCGATTTGAATCCTTGAGGCATGGCCATATAAACTTCTTCTTCTAAGTCCCCATGCAAAAAGGTGTTGTTCACATCCATCCAATGTAGTTCCCAACCTTTTGCAACTGCAACTTCAAGAAAGCAACTCACACTAACCATTTTTGCCACTAGTGCAAAAGTCTTATGATAATCGAAACCTTCAATCTGCTCATCTCCTCGCATCACAAGACCCACCTTGTGGCGCTCTATGGATCCATCTGACTGGTATTTAACATTGTAAACCCATTTATAATTTATGGGTTTCTTTCCTGGAGGTAAGTCTTCAACCGTCCAGGTTTTATTGAGTTCCAACACCTCAATTTCTTTTGCCATGGCCTCTCTCCATTTTTCATCCTTCACCACTTCATGAAAAACCTGGGCTCAACAACCTTTGTAATGGTAGCAATAAAGTTTCTATGTGCATTAGAAAAATTTTCACAAGTAACATAATTTGCTATGAGATAAGGCTTACCTAAGGAGACCTTTTTGCAATGGGTTGATGGAAGTAGAGTCTTTCGGCTGAGTTGTATAACATGCATAATCCTAAAGATGGCTTGGAGCCCCTTTTGCAAGTTGAGTTCGGCCTAAAGCTTCCGCAATAATTAGTGCTGGTTTGCTCCCCCTATCTATGGACCCAGTTAATGGTTCTGATGGATTTACCACACTCGGCCCATGGGAATCATCCACTGCCTTGGCTGGGCTTTGCTGTCCAGTATTACCGACCGCCTGGACCTTGGCTGAGTTATGTGGAGACAGGCCGAACTCAGCAGGCCCGTCATCAGCGTTTGGCACACTATCAATACCAGGTCGAGCTTCACCATTTGTCATGTTATCGCCAACACCAGCTGTCGAATTATCTCCAAAAGTTCTCCAAACTTCACTTCCCTTATTTTCTAATTCATTATGTGTAGAATAAGGAAATATTTCCTCATAAAAAGCTACATCTCTACTCACCAATATTTCTTCAGTTTCCAAATCATATGCCTTCCATCCCTTTTTACCAAAGGGATAACCCACAAACATGCATTTTCTGCTTCGAGATGCAAATTTGTCCTTTTGTCTTAGGCGTTGATGAACATAGCACAGGCATCCAAATATTTTCACGTGATCATATGTGGGCTCAACCTTGAATAAAATTTCATATAGAGTTTTTCCTCTCAAAATTGAAGCAGGAGTCCTATTAATTAGGTAAGCGGTAGTAAAAACACATTCTCCCCAAAAATCCCGAGGAAGATTAGCCTGAAATCGAAAAGCCCTTGCCACATTGTTTATGTTTTTTTTCAACTCTACCATTCTGCTGATGGGTATCAACATAATGTGTTTATTGTATTATGCCCTGTTCTCCATAAAAATTCTTCATGGGTCCTGAAGTGAATTCACTTCCATTGTTACTCCGTATTATTTAACAGTGACATCAAATTGAGTTTTCACCATACTACAAAAATTCTTGATCAACTGTGATGCTTTACTTTTCTCTTTCATTAAATACACCCAAGTACCCCTACTATAATCATCAACAATAGATAAAAAATAATGTGCTCCAGTCAACAACTTACTTTGATAAGCACCCCAAATATCACAGTGAATTAAATCAAAGCAATTTGTAGCTTTGTTTTCACTAATAGAAAAGGACATGCGAGTCTGTTTTACTCTAATGCATACATCACACTTATCACAATGATCTTTATTATAACTCCCTATATTATTAGAAAATAAGAACATAGCTTGATCAGAAGGATGCCCAAGCCTACGATGTCAAATATCCCTTGTGGCAACATGATTCACTGAAACTGCTTCTAGTTGAACATCCTTGAATAAAAAGACCCCACTTCTTTGTTCACCCACTCCAATTGGCCTCCTCATAGAATGGACCTGTATCACACATAGCTTGTGAGAAAAGGTTACTCTGCAAAATAATTCATTCACAAGTTGCGCAACAGAAATTAAATTGCAGTTTAATCTAGGAACATATAACACATCATAAAGAATAATTTTTGGGTTCAATTGCACCCTTCCTCGTTTACTAGAAGCACTATTTTGACTGTTGGACATCCCTACCAAGGTTGGATGAGTGTCATAAACGTTGCTTAATTTTCCAATATCACCTGCCATGTGATAGGAAGCTCCACTATCCAACAACCAATCACCTTTACCTGATAATTTTTCACAACCTACTTTTGTAACATCAATGGGACTAAGAAGTTGTTTGACTTGATCAGGTGAAAGCTCTGGAATCACGGGATGCCCAGCTTCACCTTTCGGCTGTCTAGGTTCTTCGACTACTGCCCGGGCAACGTTAGGCATTGTACCTCCTCTTCTGCGTTCAGGTCCTCTGCGTCTGCCTTGTTCACCTCAGCTTCTTCCACGTCCACCTCAGCTTCTTCCACGTCCACGACCATTGCCTCGTGTCAACCATCCCACCGGATATCCAACAAGCTCAAAGCAATTTGCTTCCTCATGCCTAATTTTTCCATAGTGCTTACACATACGACGAAATGAAATTTGTATTGTGTTGGAAGTATTGACAGCAAACGCGGCCGTAGTTTCTGACTTGCTTTCACATTGAATCATCATCCATTTATGATTCTCTTCTTGCATCACCATATTGAAGATTTTATCAAGGTTAGGGAGGGGCTCTTGTGCAAGGTTTTGGCTACAAATCTATGCGAATTGATCATCGTTTAGCCCCATCAAAAATTGATGTGACTTGTCTTCTTCATACATCTTCACTATCTTTGGTTCCACTCCACACTTGCATCCTTTACATGTACAAAAAGGGACCTTGACATGGTTATTAAGTTCATTCCACAAGTTCGCCAACTTGTTGTAAAACTTCCCAACATTAAGAGTCCCTTGTTTGCAATTTGCGATTCCTGCTTTAAGCTGGTGTATTTTTGGTGCATTAGCAACTCAATATCTTTTGGTTGGGTCTTCCCACATATCGAATGCAATTTCTACATAGGCTACACTCGCTCAAAGCTCTGGATCGATTATGTTTAGAAGCCATGAGCATAACATAGAGTTTGCCATGTCTCATGCATTTGCTTCAGAAAAATCTTGGTCTTTTGCTTCTTCGGGCCGCTTTAGAGTTCCTTTAATGAACCCTAATTTATTTTTTGCCTTCAATGCGATCCGAACAGCTCTTTCTCGCAAATCGTAATTCTTTCCATCAAACACCATTGTTGCTATCAACACTCCTCGACCTTTGGAAGGGTGTGAATAATAGGGTGAATGCAGTTTGATGACAAACTTGTTTCTTTTGGCCATGAACATATTGACTATCACTAAAACTTTGAATGTGATATTAGTGCTCTGATATCATGAGAAAAATCAGAAGCAAGACGAGAAATAACAAGCAAGAAATTATGGGAAAATTTTGTATTTCATTAATGATGGCAACTGAATACATCCCAGGAAGCTAAGAAACCGTGCGTCTAGCGTGTCTTGCGGCTGAAGACTTTTAAACAAAAAAGGACAACCACCGAAAAAATAGGATACTACAATATACAATTATAGACAAACTATGCTAGTTGTTTCCTAACATGTATTGACTTCTGTTTCCTAATAGCAGCTCCCATATTTACTGCGCAACATATGGTGGAGCCTTTGCAACATCAATACTTCAAACCCAAAGGGCATTCGCGTAAGGGGGCATGTTAGAATATAAACCTATTTCTGGACTTTCAACCAGCAACTTAAACTTTTGGTTGAGATAGTTCTTGAGTTGTTTCATATCATTAATGAGAGTGGAGAATTAGTCGAGGATAAGTCAAAACATTCACAATGCGAAAATCAACAAACATTACAAGACAATAGCTATGCTTATTCATCTTATCACACAGGATTAAAAATATAGGAGAAGCATCTTTCCTTTCTGCTTTCCTGATTGTTGGTTAGGCAAAGTCCAGGAATACCAAATATAAAGTAAAAGAAGACAACTTCTACACACACACTCCACTAGGTTAGTGCATAGAAGACTTATGAAGGTCCTCAACGATTTTTATTAACCAAACTACATCCACCAATAAATTAGGGATCGCTTGTAGACATAGAGCTCTGCACTTAAAAAAATAAAAAAATAAAAAACAACTAAGGATGCTAAGGAAAGGAATTTATTCTTAATTCTAGATATACATGAATCAATTGAAACAAAAGTTTAAATTGATGTTAAGGGTACGAGAATGGTTTTATAATCTGACCCACACAAATGCTCTTTTATTTTATTAATGTGGAACTATAAGCCACTTCAAACTCCAACAAGTTGCCTCACGTGTAGGCTACTAACAAGTTCAATACGTGTATACAATTACCAATTTGGGAGTGATGGGAAACAATGAGCAACATGTTCTGATGCTCGAACGGAGAACCAACTCAACCAAAATTTTAGTCCAATGTTTAAAAGCCTAGGAATGACTGTATACTCTATGACTAGCACGTCACATGAATTCAAATCTAAAGTACACCAACGTCAAAAATTAAATAAAGAAATCCAATAAGCAAACTCAGATATTCTAAGATGAAATAAACAAAACTTTATACCTAAAATGCCACAAACCTCACCTTGAAGAGTGACACTATTCTAATGAATGGCGAATGAGCAACATTGTTCTAGTGAATAGTATTAAGGGCATTTTGAGCAATTTTTTTCCAAGCTACTTGAGAAAGACTAGCTTATTTCATTGCCTTCTTTCTATGCAATTATTTTAATATATTCTTCCTTCTCTCTCTTTCTTGATTGCAATTTCAGATGCAATAAGCCTTGACACTATGAGAATCAATGAAACCTCTACACCAATGATGCCTCTACTATTGGAGGTGATAATTCTAACCCTCGTTTGTTATGTAATGGGCAACAAATTGGGTTACTTTTTAGCATCTCTGAGCTAGGGGAGCTTCATTGCCTACTTGATATGCCACATTGTTTAGGGCATCTTCTTGGGTCAAATATGTCCTTTTGTTTCATAATTTTGCATTCAACGATCCTTTGCATGCCTTTGATACAAGGTGGTTGGAAGATTTTAAAGGTGCAATGGATTTTTGCTGTGGTGTTGGTCGCGGTCAACTTGGGTTGTTACTGTGGTGTTAAAAGGTTCATCCTTTCCTTTTACTACTTCTTGAAAAAGTCCTAATGAAGTGTATAAAAGCTTTAGTGGTTTCAAAGCCAAGACACTTGGACATAATTTCAAAGTTAGTGAACTAGACTTTGGTTCTATGCGGACTTTAAGAATAATTTGAGCTAACTTTGGTATGTAAAAACAGTTCAAGTTAACAGGGATATGACTGGATACAGCCAAAGCCATCACCAAGCTTACAGACCTACTAATAAGTTGATTTAAGGCCAAACCACCCTCAACCTATCTAAAGGATCTACTTAACTCACTAGCAAGGGTACTTGGATAAATAGATAGAGTTTTTTGGATTGAAACAAGCTGCTTATCATTCATTCACTTCAACTTTTGATGGTCTCCAATGGTTACAAAATTTGCAATGTAAAGGCGTTTTAACTCCTAGTCAAATGAAAAAAAAAAACAGAACTAACCAGTATACTTAACCTTTAAACATTAAAGCTAAAACATGCAGAAAATTAAAGAAGAAACACAAAGAGGCTAGACTTTATTTAGTGCTAGCTCAACCATATTGATGATTCATCTTTTGCCATTAAATGCATGCTCATGCTTGGCTTCCAAGTGCGAAGGACTTGGAAAGACTTGGATTCCTTGAATTGAAGCTCAAGAATGGATGAATCTTGTGGAGCATTAATGGAGGAAATCAATAGTTAAGTCTTGCCTCTTGGACTGTCCTTAGGACCGATTTCAAAGTCACCACGAAGGTTTTTTGTAGACTGATGACTTTGGTTTGACACTAATTTTACCAGGCTCTCTGGAAATTTGTCAAGGTCATTGGATTAGCTTTGAATCGATGATACGAGAGCTCCCGTTCCATCCTCCCCTTTTTGAAGAAGATTTGACCCCAACTCTTCATCATCTTCCAAATACGATGTGACATCACCTACATTGAAAGTAGAAGACACACCAAAGTCTCTAGGTATCTCAATCTTGTAAGCATTGTCATTAGACATAGGAAAAACGGACCCGATCTAAAAATCCGACCCGAACCTGCCCGAAAGTTTTGGGCTTTAAACACAATTTTCTCGACTTAAACCCAAAATAAATCGAACCCAAAAAACCAACAAATTTTTGGGTCAAATCGGACCCGACCTGTTCGCTCAACTCGAGCATTATATCCTTGTATTTTTATTTTTCTTTAATTTTCCCCCTAACAATAATAGCTTTTTTATTATAACGAATCGTTTAAATAGATGTTGTATAATTATCACATCGTTTTGCAAATGAGACGACGATAACCGTTCTTTTCAAAATTCATTCCCATAAAATAACGTCATATACAACTTATAAATGGAACAATTTTAGAAAATGGGTATGAAATATCTAGTCTTAATAAAATCAAATTACAATAACACAAGTATTAAAAATGTGCTAGTTATACCATTATGTTCTTACTGAAATGAATACGTCTGATAGTATTTTAAACAATATTACTCTGTCATAATTTAAAATTTTGATTTTATAATTAATAAATAATTGTAATATCTTGTTCGTTTGTAATATTCTTTCATTTGGCTTCCTTCTAATTGGTCTCAAACTTGATGTCAGTGCTGGACAATGGAGCAACTTGCGTTTGTGTTTAGATCAACCAATTAATAAAGCATACTTAATTAGGTAACGATAGGTTAATTAAGAAAATATTGAATCATTCAATGGATATTAACGGGGTCGAACCGCTCCAACTCATTTTCATGTTTTAGATGAGCCGACCCATGGAATGACGGACCTATTATTAATATTTTATTATATGAACCAACCCACTCAAATGTGACTCATTGTCTACGGCATATGACGTTCACATATCATATTGAAAAGTTTGAATATTTTTTATATTCTTTTAAGAAGCTGCAATTAGAATGTTTGTTCATTAAATACAAACAATTTAAAGTAATAATATGCTAAGGTTTTGATTTTGACAATAAGAAAAATGACACACTAAAATGGTGCTCCAAACCCATTCGGTTGACCTAAAACCCGTAGAACTGAAATTCGACTGCCCGTTTTTTTTTACCCAAACTCGAAATGCACCCGACTTGTATTTTACTTGAACTCGAATATAACCTACCCATATTTAACCTGCCTACTCGAACTGATAGGTCTAATTGTCATTAACCAAAGTCCTAACCAAACTGAAGAGGGTCTTGTTTGTCACTTTGTTTTGCCAATCGGTTTGAAGATGATAGTCAATGATAAAGAGTAACTTGGTGCCCAATAGCTTCCATAAGCATCTCTAAAAGTGGCTTAGGAAATTAATATCTCGATTAGATACTATGTTCTTTGAAATTCTATGCAATTTGATGATCTCTTTAACCTGTGGGTTCTCAGAAGACTGAAAATAAAGTCCATATACTCACATCTTTACATGGTCCTTGACGTACTAGAAGAGGACAACAAAGGCCTTGATGAAATTGGCTCTTTGCTTGGTGATGAGTAGCACACTTTAAGATAACATCATGGATGTCGTCTCTCGTCTTTGGCTAATAAAAGTGCTCTTTGAGGATGTCAATAGTTTTATTGATGCCAAAGTGGCCAATTAGACCACCACTATGAACCTCTTTGGCCAAAGCTGGTGAAGTAATCCTCTTGGAATGCACAACTTATTCCCTTTAAAAAGAAATCCATCCTGGACAATATATGGACTCTTAGAACCATACCCTCCATCTTTTAGATAGGGAGAAAATTCTTCATCCTCTTTGTAGAGTTCTTTGAGGAATTAGACGCCAAAATATGGGCTTTTATAAGTGAAGGTAGTGGATAGCACCTTGAAAGAGCATCCACCACCACACTAAAACTCCTTTTTTGTACTTGATAACAAATCAAAAGGATTGTAGGAACTCTACCCACTTAGTATGCCTCAGATTGGGCTTGTGTTGCCCATTGAGATATTTCAAATCCTCATGGTCAGAGTGGAGAACAAACTACTATAGCCTTAGATAATGAACCCAATGTTCAAGAGCTCTCACAATTGCATAGAAATCTTTAACATATGAGCTATAATTCTTCCTTAAGACATTTAACTTCTCATTAAAGTAAGAAATTGGACATTTGTTTTGGATAATAAATTGGACATTTGTTTTGGATAAGAACTACACCAATGCCCACTCTACTTCAAAGACTTAGTCAAAGTCTAGAAGCGCTAAAACAGGGGCTTTAGAGAGTTTGTCTTGAGCATCTTAAAGGTGCCTTGCGCAGTTTTCGACCATTCAAAGGTTTTTTTTTTCAAAAACTCCATAATAGGGATCGTAAGGGTACTAAAATGCTTGATGAATCATATTAAAATGAAGCCAAAGCATGAAAGCTCCTCAATTCATTGACTTTAGTAAGAGTTAGCCAAGACTTTGTAGCGATGAATTTGGGCTGGTTTATAGAAATCATATCCTTGGAAACTATATATTCGAAGAATTTGACACAATGAGTGGAGAATTCATGTTTCTTCATCTTAGGCCCTGTTCTTTTCGTAGGTCATTTTAGATTTACCAACCTCAACCTACTTCAACCTAGTTCAACACACTTCAACCAACTTCAACCCATCTGAAAAAAAAATACCAACCTCAACCCACTTCAACCCACCCCTTCATAAATTTAATAATTTGTAAAGTGCCATGTGAGATTTAATTATTTTTGCAAAGTAGTATGATTTGAAAATGGTGGAAATTTATAAGTAACTTGAGGTGGGTAAAAAGGTGAAGTAGGTTAAGGTAGGTTGAAGTAGATTGAGGTGGGTTGAAGTATATTGAAGTGGGTTGAATTTTATTAATGTGATAAATTAAACTTGGTTAAACTAATGAAAGGAGGTTGAAGTGGGTTGAAGTTGGTATTTTTGAATTGACTAGATACGATTCCATTTTGTTGATTATCATGATACATCAGGCAGTATCGATTTAATACGATTCCATTTTAATTTTCAAATTATCATCATCATATTTTGCTATCACACGCTTTTCAAATTACATCATATTTTTATTATTTTCCACAACCTAATTTTTCGTATTTTATAAAATTAGAAAAAAGCTAATGTTATATTTTCAACCAACTCCTACATTTAAAAATTAACAACAAATCTGTATTGCTGATATATTTTGTAACACTTACGATTATACTATTTTCTTTTGTTACATCTGAATTTTTCGAATACGGGGCTGTTATTGTCGTCGGTAAATTGGGGTGGGTAAAAGGGTGGGCGGGTTGAAGTAGGTTGAGGTGGGTTAAAGTAGTTAATGTTATAAATTGAACTTTAGTTGATAGTGGAAGTGGGTTGAAGTAAGTTGAAGTGGGTTTAGGTTGGTATTTTCAAATTTACCCATGAAAAAAAAGGCATGTATATAAAAAGTTGTCATCAATAAATTTTGTAACCCAAATTGTTAAAAATAATTGACAAGTTGTGCCGGTCTCCAACTTCCAGAAAAATAGTTACAAAATTGTAAAATAATCAATTAGCGAAAAAATGCACTAAAAATTACAATACCTTCATAAATTATCACACATAATTACATTCTCATTATTTTAACCCACTTCAACCCACCATAAAAAAAATATACCAACTTCAACCTACTTCAACCCATATTAAAAAAAAAATACCAACTTCAACCCATCTTAACCCACCTCAATCCACTTACCCCTTTTATCCACCCCCATTTACCCATGAAAAGA
This sequence comes from Selenicereus undatus, assembly GCA_017589665.1. Taxonomy (NCBI): domain Eukaryota; kingdom Viridiplantae; phylum Streptophyta; class Magnoliopsida; order Caryophyllales; family Cactaceae; genus Selenicereus; species Selenicereus undatus. Next base: position 88,663,237 of record JACYFF010019584.1, read on the forward strand.
ACAGGCCCTTAGCATAGAGCTTTTGAAACCTTAAAATAGTGAACACTGCTTCAAGGTGTTTGAGACGTTCTTCCTCATCTTTGGAATAGATAAGGATGTCACCAAAATAGACCACAATGAATTTCCTAAGGAACAACTTGAGGACTTCATTCATAAGTCTGATGAATGTGCTAGGGCCATTGGAGAGCCCAAAAGGCATGACCAACCATTGATAAAGACCACCCTTTATTTTCAAGGGCATCTTCTTTCATCTTGTTCTGCCATTCAAATTTGGTGATAACTACTTCTCAAATCCACTGTTGGGAAGATTGAATAACCATAAAGCTCATCAAGCATGCTATCAAGTCTAGGTACAGGGTACCTATACTTGATAGTAATATTGTTAATGACCCTACTATCTGCACACATGCGAAAAGTACCATCCTTTTTTGGAGCTAAAAGAGCTAGAACCAAATAAAGGCCCATGCTTTCCCTCACAAAGCCTTTTTAACTCTTCAATCTGCCTTTAAATTCCTTTGGTATCTTCAGGGTTGCATCTACAAAAAGATTTGTTGCAAAATAGGGCATCAAAAACAAGGTCATTTTGACGCTCTATCCCTCGTATTGGAGGTAGCCTAGGACGAAGATCCTTTGGAAAGACGTCCTGAAACTTGGAGACAAGGGCTTTGATTTTTGGGTGTCGGGTATTCTCAATGGCACTTTGGTTACTCTCTAACATGAGTAAGGCATGGATTTCCTTCCCTCTGTTTAGAGCTCTCTCAACCCATGTTTTGTTTAAGAAAAGGTGTTTCTCCTCACCTCGTACACCCTTTGTATTTTATGGATTTGGCTAAGGGGTAAAGGTTTAAGAACTATCTTTTCATTTCCAAGCTAAACTGAATAGGGGTTTTTGAGGCCATTATGAATTACATGTCTATCAAATTGGAAAGGATGACCTGATAACAAGTTACATGCATCCATGGCTACCACATCACAAAGAACCTCATCTTTGAACTTTTTTCCAATTGAATAAGAAACCAGAGCTTGCTTTGTTATCTTAAAGTCACCACCATCATTAAGCCATTTGAGGCTATTAGATCATGTGTGCGGTTGAGTAGGGAGGCCAAGCTTTGAAACAAGGACGCTCATAGCCACTTTGGTACAACTTCCACCATTAATGATAGGATTATAGACTTTGTTATTGATGGTGTATTGTGAATGATCACAATGCAAGATCATCTCCTTTATGTTCCTTGTCCAAAGAAGATTCATAGGTATGTAGAATTCTTCTAAGGACACGAAGCTCTGCTTCATTTGCTTCTAGATGAGTTTCTTCTTCTTCGGAATCGTCACTCCCCTCTTTAGATTATTCCACTTCATTCACAAGCTTAACTGTCTCCCCCAATCTTTTGAATGGGCAAGATCCTCCTATGAGGACGATCGGCTTGGAAGTGTTTGTAGTTTGGCACTTAAAACACTTCTCCCTTCAAACTTATTAGGGACTTATTTAAGCATAAAAGGAAGGATTACCTTGCCTTTGTTTTCCTTGGTGTGGCTCTCAGTCCTCCTAAAAGTGGAGAATTTTGAATAGGCTTACACTTTGGAATAAGACTTTGAAAAGCCTTTCTTTTCCTTTGTTCATTTCTTCACTTTGAGTGATAATGTACAAATGTCTTCAAAGGTTCAATATGTTTGAAGTCCAACCTTCTTTGCAATGTTTGGGTTGAGACCGTTGAGAAAGCGAGCAATGGTTTGCTCTTAGGGTTCATTTTTGCCACTTTTCAAAAGGAGCTATTCAAACTCCCTAATGTACTCTCCAACATTACGGTTGTCTTATTTGAGTGAAAACACCTGTTATAGATCTCCTATTTGTAATTTTCAGGAATAAAGCACTTATTCACCAACTTATTAAGTTTAGCTCAAGATCTAATCCCCCTCTTACCTTCTTTCTCCCATTGCTTCTTCACGTTTTCACAAAGAAGCATACTTCTGAGTTTCAGACTAGAAAATTTAAAGCTATTAGCGTCATCATAGTCTTTGGGTTTAAATATGTAGTCAAGGGCATAAACCTATTCATGGTAATCATCTAAGTTCTTAAACTTCCATCAAATTATGGAGGTTCTACCTTCATATCTTGAAAAACATTTTGGGTCTTCTCCTCCTTAGAAGGGGTCTTCTTGGTTTGAATCATTAAATGACTCGCATCTTCCTCTCCATGAGAGGAGACAAACTTAAAGTCATTAGGAGGAGCTCTAGCAGGTGTTCGACTTCTTCCATTTTCACCCTCTTGGCAGGCATTAATTTTAATGGAAGAGTTGTTAAAATACATGATTCATTTGCTATTGAAGCTCTAAAATGGCTCCATGTCTCCTTTTCTCATGCATTTGCTTAAGATTTGAATTCTTAGATTAGAAATTTGGGTTAACCATTTTTGACATTTCTCAAATTGGGAAGAAGGCTTGAATAAAGGCACTTTGAAGAGCTTTGGGGTTCTTTTATGACAAAAAAATGTGTTTAGGAGAAAGGTTCTTTGTGGCTAAGTGTTTGAGGCTTCCAAGCAATAACATGGATTTGCTCTTATGGCAAATGAAGCGTGTCAAAGTTTTAGCAATTTCAAAGTTCAAACATTCGAATAGAATTTCAAAGTCAATGAACTAGACTTTGGTTATGTGCAGACTATGAGTACATTTGGAGCTAACTTTGGTATGTACATAGAGTTCAAAGTAACAAGGATATGACTTAAACAAAGGAAAACCCACCACCAAACCTAGAGACGTACCAATAAGTTGATTAAAGGCCAAGGCACGCTCAACCTATCTAAAGAATCTACTTAACTCAACACCAAGGATACTTGGATAAAGAGATAAAGTGTTTAGGAGTCAAGCAAAGCTGTTTATCATTCATTCACTTTAGCTTTCGAGGTTCTCCAATGATAACAAAATTTGCAATTTCTACGAAAAGGGGCTTAACTCCTTGCCAAATGAAAAGATAAATATTAAACTTTAAACATTAAAGCTAAAACAAGCAAAAAAGTAAAGAAGAAATATAAAAAGGCTAGGCTTTATTTAGTGCGTGTTCAACCCCTTTGATGATCCATTTCCGCCATTAAATGTATGCTTATGCTTGGGCTTGCCAAGTTAGGGCGACTTGGAAAGACTTGGATGCCTTGAATTGAAGCTCAAGACTGGATGTCTCATGAAGCATTAATAGGGAAAATCAATAGTTGAGTCATGCCCCTTAGATTGGCCTCAGGAGCAGTTTAAGTGACCACCAAAGTTTTTGACAGACTGTTAACTTTGGTCTGAAACTTATTTTCGATGGCTCTCTGGAACTTTGTCCAAGTCATTGAAATGGTTTTGAATCGATGATAGGAGAGCTTCGACACCATCTAAGGTTAGATGTTTACCCTAAACCTGTAATTTCTAGCATTTCATTTTAGATTATTTTTAAAAGTTTGTTGATTTAGCAATCTACTGTTTTTTATTTGAGTATGTTTGGAATTTTAGTTGTAATTTATGATATTGATTTTGCTTTAACCAAATCAGTTTGCATATTTAAATGACTTGATAGTCTTTTTTCTCTCCATTGTGCCCTAAGATTAAAAGATTTATTGCAGTTATTCTATGATTCATCTTCTAGATTTGATTTTGGGTTGGCTTAGTAGTTGTATGGTTGTACTCTAAAGGCCAGGATATTTTATGTAAAAGTTGGTCACTAAAGGAAGGATGGGGCAAATCTATTCAGAGAAACAATTCAAGGCTAAGGGAGAAGGTGTTGGTGGAGAAAGCGAAAGGTTACAGGACATTGATTAGAAATTAGGGCCTATTAGAATTAAGGAGGGGGGGGGGGGGGATGAACGTTTTTGATTTATTAGGCATGAGTGTTGTGTTATTTGAGTGCGTTTTTCCTTTTATTAATTACAAGAGTTGTAATGGGGCTATATAGGTCATTTATTTACATCATAATTGCTAACTTTGATCGCAATCCATTTATATAAGGGGTTATGGAATCAAGATTGTAAGGGGATATATAGGCCATAGGTGGAGTACGACATTCTAGAAGCTTCCTAGAAGATGGGGAAGGAATCCTAAAAATTATAGCTGATGATAATTATCATTATCTTTAGATTTTTGAATAATTTCCTAGGATAATTTGTAGGACTCACATTGGCCCACCTGCCTACTAATGTATCAGCTTATTTCCCTCATTTTGGCCATTTAAAGACCCATTCCCTCATGGTAAAGACAGACTTGATGAATGAATGAATTAAAGCGCTAGAGGCCATTTTCTCTATAAAAAAACTCTTAATCTTTATATGTAGTTTTAGAGTGGTAGTATAGAGTCTTTCCCTTAAAATTTCTCTTTGTTGGTTTAGCTTTAAGAACAGAGATTTGGTAGAAAGTATTTATCCTATTTTAGGATCTTATTTTTGGGCCCTAATCTCACAATCACTATGATTGTTTGATATTGAATCCAAAGAGGAGCATCCATTATTTTTGTCTTTTTCTTGTGTGATTTATGATCTTGGGAATTTGAGAATTGATCCTCATCAAGTTGGTATTAGAATTAGAGCACCTCTTTTGGTTGGTTGTTGAATCAAAACCATCATCTTCATTCTTCAATCAAATCACCTACCCTTCATACCAAATCCTTCCCCAAATATCCACACTTTGTTTCGCCAATTACTCTCATTAATTTACTCATCTTAGTTAAGCCTTCTTAGTCCATAAAATACTTCAAAAAATAGCCCCTAATACATTCCCTAACCCAAACACAATCTTTAACTCTACAAAGAGTAGCCCTCATAAAAGTCGCCAAACCCAACTGACCAGAGCCACCCATGGTAAGCCCATAGCCACCTCCATGGTCCGTGGCCTTTCCCTCTCTTCAAATTTCTTTTCTTAAATCTCTTTCAAGCCTTGTTTGCTTACAATATAGAGATGAGATCGTCCTTCGACTATACACTCAAGCAACAAAGCTTAGAAAGCAAATGGCACAAGTGAAGAAGGTCATGAAAGAACCTCCTTGCTTTGATGGTATTAATTTTCATCCTACTATCTATTTGAGATAAGTTCAAACACTTGAATATTACTTTGAGGCCAAAAGATGCTTGAATGAAGAGTGTTTCATGATAGCTAGTCAAAAACTCCAAAGTTGTGATCAATATTTGTTTAAATGTCTTTGGAAGGAGAGAGCTCCTTGAGGCAAACCTAGATTCAAGAATTGGCATTGGCTAAAGTCATACATGGAGGTGAGACCCAACCTACAGCAACTCTGTGAAGAAGAACCCTTAAAAGAGGAACCCATTTTTACTTAAGAGAAGATCAAGGTTCAAGAAGAAGAGCCTACCATGGTTCAAGAAGAGGCCAAGGAAGAAAATGACATCATTTTGGATCTTGAAGAGAAAGAAGTTCAATCGAAGACCACCTTAGAGGTTGTGCTTCTTATTATTTCTCAAACCCATTGTTATGCTCTCAATTGTCCCAATTTGGGGATTGAAGAAAACATACTAAATAAATTGTACTTTTATTTTCAATAAGCAAGCTTAGAAATGAGGTTTTATATAGGTTTCCTTTGAGTTCTTGTCAAACTTTGCTTATTGGACTGTGCTTATTTCATTATTATGTGAATTGTGATGGCAATGATCCCTATAACCACCAAGTATAGGTGTTAGCATTTACTTCTTTACCCTTACCTCATAAATACAAACCAAGGGAGAGATGTGAGAAAAGTCTCTACATGAGTAAAACACAGGATAAGAGAACCATTAGTAAGAGCAACCCTAGATTTGCCTTATTCTTAGTTGATTCAGACACAAGGGAGGAACTAATAACCCTACTCTCCATTGTTCAATCACCTTAATTTGAATGAATATTGGGAAGAAACCTGTCATGGTGTGATGCCTCTTAATGATTATCACCTATCTCTTGAGTGTTTGATATGACTTGTGATAAGTACATTGAGATTTTTAATAAGCTAATGGGTGCTAGATCTTATGCATTCAATTATTTTGAGAAAAGGGTCCCTTAGAGTTTCAAGAACTCTTATATGTTCTACAGAGGAGTATCGAGTCCCTAAGGTTGGTGTTAATAGATTAAAACCCAAACGGAGTATCGCGTACTCAAGGTTGGTGTTAATGGATTCAAAGCCCAAGGATTTGAAGTCAAACCCTTCTCAAGTGGAGGAGATTGATGCATATCGAGACCCGCTTAACCTTGTGCCAAGAAAAGGTGATGATTTCATTCACCCAAAGTTACTTGACACCAAAATTTAAGCACATAGGCCTACTTTATTATGGTAATTCACCAAGTAAACGGGCACAATATGTAAGTATCTATGACTCATTGGAATGGTGTTACTATTAGGATATGTAAATATTTCGAGTAGATGGTTGCATTTAAATTCCCTAAAATAAAGAAAACTCTGCTACAACAGTGCACACTTTTACTAGTAAAATGATGCCCAATTGATGCAAGTAGTAGGTTTGACGGAGGACCTGGCTCAGGATAGGAGGCTGTGGCGGAATAGGATTAGAATCTTAGATGACAGAGAAGCGACTCTGTAGTTGTCAGTAGCTGTAGTGGCTTAGTGCCGGTAGGGGTCTGTCGTGCTCATATGCAGGTTGTGCTTTTTTTTTCTAGGAGTGACGGGCGCTGCTTACCGTGGATTGTTGAGGTACGTTCTTTCGGCTTTCTTTCAGCTTCAGCTTCTTTGGCACTAATTCTCCTCTTTAAAGGCTTTGCAAGCGCCTACCTCTATAAAAAATTTTCACAAAATCTTTTTCGTGGGTCTCTTGGAATCAACCTCTCTATAGGTAGGAATACCGGTAGAGGTAAGGTTGCCTAAAACTGGATCTCCCCAAACCCCGCGAAAGCAGGACCCACACTGGGAGGTGTTGTTGTTGTTGTTGTTGTCTATTTTAGCCCCATGTGTTGAAAATTGGCATTTGATTCCATTTTTCAGAGAAATGGTCAAAATTAAGAAGCGTGTGTGTAAAATCAAATTTTGAGCAATATGGGTTTTGGCTCTATTTGAGGTCGTCATAGATGTAATTCTTAGTATTTCTCAGTATGGAATAAATCCACACCCTCCAAGGAGATACTCAAGTAGAGACACCCCCATCGGGGGAGTGCCACCAACTAAAAGCTTACTAGAAGATGGGGACGGAATTCTTGAAATTACAGCTCATGCTAATTGCTCTTATCTTTGCATTTTTTAATTTATTTCCTAGGATAATTTGTAGGACTCTCACTAGTCCACGTGACTCACTAATGTATGAAGTTATTCCCCTGATTTGGAATATTTAAAGACCCATTCCCCTTATTGTAAAGACAAATTTGATGAATGAACGAATTGAAGGGCTCGAGGCCATATCCTTTCTCAAAAATCTCTTAATCTTTATCTCTATTTTTAGAGTGTGATTTAGAGTCTTTCCTTTAAAATCTCTCTTTGATGCCTTAGCCTTTAGGAAAGAGATTAGCAATTATTTAATTTTTAGCACCTCTAACTATGCTATCTGAATTTTTGGAACCACGAAGTTTACGAATGTATTTTTCGGACCCTTAAGGTTAGAAGAAAATGACTTTCTGGTTTTATTATTATTATTATTATTATTATTATTATTATTATTATTATTATTATTATTATTATTAGTATTATCATTATCATTATTATTATTATTATTATTATTATTATTATTATTATTATTATTATGGCCTGCAACTTTCAAAAATTTTCAACTTTGGCTGGGGTACTTTGAGTAATTTTACTATTTTTTTGAGTTTTTTTCAAGAGAAATGCTTGCATTAAACGATTTCACTTCTTAGAACGATGTTACTGGTACTAGTTATCACAATCTACTACTTATATCATAAATATTATATTTTCTACAATTATAGGCCCCCCATGCCTAGCAAAATAATAAAGCTTAATTAGAGAGTTTTGACCAGTACTTGAACTTAGTTGGTGCTATATCCTGGTGTTCCTCTAGCTTCCAGTTTAAAGAGATTGCTAATCTCAACTATACCTTTCTTAGATCAGGCACAACACAAATCCGTTTTGTTTCCTACCTTAAACCATAGTCACTAATCAAGTTTTATATGTTTTTAAGGATATTGAGGCTTTAATCAAGAAATCATAATACTTAAGACATAAGGTTCGATTGAATAACATTCCCCACAGAAAAAATTCTTTTATTAAAAGCCTGAAAGTGGAAATATTACAATGAAAAGATTGAAGATGAGCTTAAACTATTAAGATCATCAGAAAGGGTTGCTCATAGAGAAATGGAGAATCTCAACTTCTCTTGCTCAAGTATGCTCAAATGATCGTATCCCTTCTCAGCACTCAGCCTCTCCTTTTATAGAGGATATAGACTACATAGGATGTCCTAATGGCTACTATACACACTGATATTTTCATATGATTGCAACTATCATCACATGGCTACAATAGACAACATTATTTTACTGACATGACACTTGATAAAATAGTACAATCATGGAGCAACAATTTTTCAAAGCCTTTAATGTTGACAAGACTAGTCATCCATATTGAGATTCTGCATGCCTTCATCTCCAATAATGTTTTCTAGTCAATCATTATCTAGATAATCAACAAAATCTTCATCAAGTTGAAGATGCTCTAGATCCCATTTTTTCAAATAATTCATGAAGGTATTTTTTTCCTTTTCGTATAAGGATTTTCCATCCCCAACATCAAAGAGATAATTAAAGACGTCTTCTAAAGTAGCTCCTTCTACCTTTATATATTTGCTGAAATCATCATGATAAACAGAAGTGGTGTTTCTGCAGTGTATTAATGGTCTTCCCAGTTTAATTAATGCTCACATTTGATGATAAATATTATATAAACCATGGCTTTTGCTAAAGCAAGATCACTAACTACTTCTTGTTATTTTGAAAACTGCTCTTATTGTTTATCATTGGGATTGCCTAAATCAACTAATTGAACAAGATAATCAGCTAGTTTGGGTTTTTTATGTTCATATTCAATTATTACACAATATACCTCGACATACAAACCTCTAATGCATGGAATTTTTGTTTCACCATCTAGAGATGTGAGAATTCAATGGATCCTTTTAAACATGCATTGTTGAGACTTAGTTATTCTTGAGAAGAATGACAACTTTGGATTTCGGATTTCCATGAGACAAGCCACCATTCCATATTCCCAGGCTTTCATGATGGGGTAATCTGAAGATATTGAATTAGTTGGGAATCTAACACCACCAACTCCAGATCTATCAGAAAAGAAGATCGTAGTACTCCATGACTCCTAAATATCATAAGAGTAATTATGGTAGTAGTCGGTGCAGGCTGCATATCAGTTGTTGAATCATTTTTCTTGAACATGAGAACTTATTTTTTCTTGAATATCATAACGACACATTAGGTAATTCATTTGGAGCTCTAAAAGACTGTATCTTTGTGCTATTAGATAGGTAGAAGGCAATGGGCCAAAGCGTGATATACTTTTTGTATGAAATTTCAAAATATTCATAAGGATTATACCAGAAGGAGAAACCCATAAAGGATTCTACCAGAAGGAGAAATCCATTCTAGTAGTAGTGACATTTCATTTTGGATTTCGTCTTTTTTGGTAGGAGTTCTGCTATGATGATCACCATTGGCAAGTTCTCGAGTTAACTATCTGCTAGAGAATTCTTTAATCTTTGTATATGTTTAATAAAGAAAAAAAGCTGGATAAATCATAGTTGCCAACGTAGGAGTCTCCCTTGCCGTAGCATATTTGATAAATTCTTTCTTCACAAAACCAAGTATTGCTTTGTAAGTAGTTCGAATAAGAAAAGGTTTTGGGGCTAAAAAGATTAAGAACTTTTCAATTCCCCTTATGACTACAAGGATTTCTTTTTCCATCGTGGGATAGTTGCATTCTACTTTCTTAAAACTCCCATTGCAATATTTGTAGAGTTTTTTTTTTCCTTCTTTGATTCTGAGTACTGCACTTCAGTGCTCATTGCTAGCCTCTGTCTTAAGAATTAAATCATCTCCTTCATTAGAAAAATTAAGAACATGAAGATTTTTACACATCTTTTTGAGGTTTTGAACAATCTTTGAATCGTTAGGGGTCCATGTCCAACTTACTTCTTTGTTGAGTTTTAACTACAATGGTTTTCTCAATTTAGCTAAATCTTTAATGAAATCTAAAGCATAGGTAAGACATCCCAAAAAACATTTCTAATTGATTCCTATCTTCAGTCTTTTCATGAAAATTTTCTATTTTCTCTACAATATGCTTTTATAAGATGATTTGTCCGACTTTTATTTATAGACCTAAAAACTCGATTTCTTATTTAGCATAAATACACTTGTTTTAACCAAGGACAATTCCATGATCGGTGCATCTTTGGGTGACAGCTAACACATCATCTTTGTGTTGTCCTGTGATCTTCGGAAAGACAAGGATATCATCGTTGTAAACTAGACAACAATGATTAAGATCCTTAAAGATATTATCCATTTTTCTTTAAGATATTTGAGGTGCATTTTTAAGATCAAATGGTGTTACCATCCACTAGTAGTGTCCTTAAGGAGCATTAAAAACAATTAAAGGAATGTTTTCTTTGTCCATTTTAATTTGCCAGTATTCACTAATCCATTTTTGAGAACCAAGATGCCCCTTGAATTCTATTAAAAGGGTCTGTTTTGTTGGGAATATGATAAACATCAAAGATAGTATTATCATTAAGCTTTTTTTGTAATTTATTACCATTATGTCTTTTCCTCTTTTTTCCTCATCATGATTTCTTACGATGACAACGGGACTGGTATGAGGACTCTTGCTATTCTTGATTAATCCTTTCTCTAGAAGTTCTTTAATTTTTTTATCGAATTCTTGGATATCATGGTGTGGATACATAATTTGTTTTACTCGAATAATAGTGTTGGGAGTTGGCAAAGTAATCTTTACAAATATTTTATCATTATACCAAAATTTTAGTGGTTTATCAAAGTAGAGTTCTTTGCATAATTGCTTTTGTTGTTTAGTAATCTGCTCTTTAGTAGATAACTCAAGTAATGGGATTGTTAGTGCTCTTTCACGTTGTGCACACAATACCTTCTCACCACGCTGGCTACATATAAACTCAAGTTTCTAGTGGATGTAAGCTTTATTTAATTTATCATTAACAACTGAGTGACCATTTGTTGTGAATATTATTTAGTTTATGGTCTGTGTACACGGATAATATAGCCTTTGAAAATAATTTGCAATAATCATATCATGAGAGGGTTGATAAGTAACCCATAGAACTGAAATAATGTGTTGGACTCTTCCTATTTCTATGGATAATCCTTCTATGGCCTCCTTGTGGGTCATTATGCTATTGTCAGTTATCCTTACTTGTAAAGGATTCTTAGCTTCTTTCCACATGAATTCTGGAAATAAAGATGCTTTTTCAAAACAGATAGAACAACCACTATCTATGTAGGCACACAATTTATATCTATTATATCCCTCTAAAGATACGTTTATTAGGATATAAATGTTATTAGGATTTGTGTTGGTGATTTCATAGCATATCTCCATAGTCATATTTTTGACTAATTCATCCTTATAAATTGACCCAGTAACAGTTCTTGTTTTGTGCCCAATGACTTTCCTATATAGAGTCATACTTCGGTTTGCACTGTGTCTTGCATATTCAAAACTCATTCTAATCATTTCACTAGTCATGCTAATTGTATCATCTTCTTTAAGTTCTTCTTTGGCTGATGAAGGCCCTTCTCCCCACTCTAATCTTGTACTCATGCCTCTTAGTAATTGAGGTTTAATGGTAATTTTACCATTCTCATCAATTGTGGTTACATTTTTCTTACTGATTTTTATAGGATTGGCAAAGCTCGATATCCATAACCTATCAATCTTTATCTCTTCAGGATTGGATTTTATCCTTTGGAATTTTTGCATAGGAGTAGGACTTTCAATTTTTTTTGCCTCTAACATCGTTACCTTAGTCTTTGAATCTATAGTATTACCTAATTTGTAGATTATTTTTCAAAGTATTCTTAGTGGGTATCCTCCTCTTTTCATGTCCATCCCAACTATTTTTATCTTAAGGGATATGAAGTTTTGGCAAATTCATCTTTTAGGCTCATGTAATATCCAAGCTAGCAATTAAATCCTACTTATCCATTACATAAATTGGTCTTAATCCCTATGATGATTTGATTATTAAATTTGGTATGCGTAATATCACAGAGCAAAGCATAAATATCAATATCTTTTCCATAATATTGTAATTGAGTAATTTGCACTTGGATATTTTCAACATGGATATACATGTATTTTCTATCTTTGTTATGCCTAAGGATGTTTTTCCAATTAACAAGATTAACTTTTTACACATCATATTCACAATCTTTGATCTCTAGGTCTCCTTCCATCATTTCACATACGTACTTACTCTTTAATTGAAAGATGGTTTTTTATAGATCATATCTTTTTGAATTATGGGAAGGATCCAATCTCATTTGACTTCTTCATTTTCATTGTCTACAACAAACTCTTTTTCTTGAAGATCACCAAGACTAATTGAACTACCTTCCATTATATGACTGGTTTCTTCGTAATCACTTTCTTCATATTCAAATTCCACTATAATCTCAACAATTCCCTTGTTGTTTTTCAGGGCTAGGTCCAGGGCCTCTTCTCTGCTAAGTTCAAAATAGTCTAGACAACCTAAGGTCGCTATAAGCTTGTCATTCTTCCTATTTTTGTATTTACTTGCATAATGACTCATTTCTCTCCATGCCCATCACTTACTGTTGTTTTCCCTGGCAGGATAATATCCAGCTTTCCTGAAAAGGTTCATTTTTTAGGGCTAGGTTTGTTATAATATTTTCTTTTATATTTTTCTCCCATTTGCTTGTTAAAGCTCTTTTCCTTATAAAATTTTCTTTTCCTTCTCCTTTCAAGTTCTTTTCCCCATTGGTGAGGATTATCCCAACAAGCTAGAAGTTATTTTCTCATTTTCTTTTGCTTCTGGAGAACGAGACATCGATCATTAACCCCTTTTCTTAGATAAGAGATTCTTAAACTAAGGGCATCAATGACATCTACTTTTTCAAGCCATGCAATGTACTTTTCATTGATTATAGAATTGATTGGATATGATAATTTATCATAAAACATACCAGGATTGGTTTCATTATGCCTAATTTTGTAATAATATTGACTAAATTCAGCAATATATTTCTCCAGCTACCTCATATCCAATAATTCTATGTTATTAATCCTTCTTTGCCATTCTCTTGCTTTTTCTTCGAAATCAAATTTAGCTCTGATGAATTCAGTTTCTATTTTCTTACATAAGTTTTCAATTATTGCAGCTGGTGTTTCCATCATTCTTAGTGCATTTTTACTATCCTTATTTAGCAAATCATACAAGTTAGCTACAGTGCTAGAAAAGCTATGCTCAATGTAGTTTATGAAATTTCTAGTAGTCCATGTAGTATTTAAGTTTAGGACACTATTTATGGCTCTTTTCCAATGCTCAAATATTTATTCTCTATTACGAGCTCCATCGATGTTTAAAATGTATCCGGTTTGACAAATTGGAATCAGACCAATTTTTTCATAGGATGTGATTTTCCTTGGGATAAACCCAAAGGAAAAATTAGTTGTAGGTCATGCCAGAACATTTCTAGGCTTTATAAGATGGGTATTTCTTCTAGAAGTTTCAACAAATTCTTCAGGTTTAGGAACACCTTTGTTAACTAGCTTGGATTCGATTTCATCTATGTTGAGTTCTTCTCCAATCTGATTGATTTCATCATCGAATATCATTTTACAAATATTTTTTATCCAGTCTCTTTCTAACTTTTTCTAAAGATACAACATTAAAATCATCTAACTTAATTAGGTTCCTCTGCTGATATATTTTTTATTCTAATTGGGCATTATTTGCGTCTTCATTATCATTAGGGAATACCTCTACTTATCCACTATTGCGCCCATAATTATTTCCAATTCTTATGGATTTTGCTCTTATCAAACATATTTTATAGTTCTTCAGGACTAAATTGCTTATACTCCGTTCTTTTTTTCTTTCTCTGTCTTTTCAGATGGTTTTTCTGCTACTTCTTTTAGGATTTTTAAATCATGCAATGGAAATTGATTTTTGTTTTTTTGGGTTTTGGAAAGGATATTTATGCTGAAATGGAGTATTAACACTTAGATAAGATTTTCCACTATATGTCACTTCATTGATTAAATAAAGATGAGTTACAGAAAATTACTTCTTCATATCCTTAATTTCAGTCTTCATTTTTGCTAATTTCGCTTTTAATTCTAAAACTACATCACTGATGTAGTTTAGTTGAGGTGCTATTGAAGTGGTTCCTTCAATTGAGTGCACAATATGACAATAATTAGGATCAGGATAAGAAGATGACGATTCAAGGATTAAACACAGTTAATTGGCTTACTTAACTACTAATTAATCTTAATTATCTTAATTTTTTTTGGTTTTGTGGCTCAAATACCATATTGAAGAGGACATCGAGTAGTGCTTATGAGAAGATTATCACATGCACAAAATTAAAATTTTCAAAAGCAAGTTTGCAAGGATTGGGGTCAGTTTTGCAAATATGAAAAGTTTTAGGAACTTTTTAAGAAGTTCGATAGTGACTTGTCCCCCAGAAATTAATTGCACAATAGTTCAGTGGTTTAGAAAATTCAATTTCATAGCTGTGGGTTCAGAAAATTCATGCTCTATACTTCGATGGTTTATAAAGTAAATAGCTAAGAGAATGGGTAGAAGGCATTTATCCTATTTTAATATCTCAATTGAGAGCTCTAATCTCATGATGTCATTGATTGTTTAAGATTGAATCCAATGAGGAGCATCCACTATTTTGTATTTTTCTTGTGTGATTTATTATCTTGGGAATTTGAGGATTGAACCTCAGCACTTACCTTCATCTCTGTCTACGAAATGATTGTCTAACATCCTCTCCGCATCTCATCTTGCTTGGAAGACCTCTTGGGTGCATCGTTTGTTGCCAATGGTGACCCTATGATTTCCATTGTTCAGGTTTGTTAGGCTTTCTATCTCTTTCTTCGTCAAAGTAATTAGACACCTTCATCCCTTGACACCTTCTGTTTTCCATTTTGAATATGTTATCTTGTTTTAGTATGATGAAAACCCTTTTTATTCTCTTAGAACCTAAAATAATTAACGTTTTCAATCAACCACATATTACAAAGAGAAGAAGACATGAGATAATGGCTCATGACGGTTCAAGTCTATAGAGTTGTGCACATGAATTCATTCTTTAAAATTTCGATTTCCTTTCTCAATTTTTTGATAGTTTTGTTAATTTTGCCTGCTGAACACCAATTGATACATATTTTTTAATGACAAACTAGTTTTATCAGGTAATATAATGCCCCTAAAAACAACCCACTTCTAAGTGGTGGTCTTCCTTTTTTGGTTATAATTTAGCTTAGGTGTGAGTTTGATATCAATGATTCCTATTTCATTTATTGCCTTATTGCTAATTATTCATGTTTGGTTTATGATCTGTGAGAGGTTTTGTAAAAGATTTGTGGTGGTGGCGGCATTGATCTCTTCTTTATAGGGATGTGATTAAATATTATTGAAGTTGATATAAAGATTTAACTATTGCTCACTATGGTGAATGCGCGGGCAATTATTGAGGGTGTAATGTTTGATGACGTTGCAGCCATTAAAAAGTACCTTATAATTGCGCTCAAGAAGATTTTAGGAGAAACATTTTTCACTTTCATTAATTTCATAGTATTTCTTACTTTTTCTCCTACCCATTCGTCTAACTGCTTCTCCTATCTCCTTCCTCGTTTAAGTTTCTAGGAACTAATTCGATACTAAAAATGATCGATAGTCGACCATATTTCACAACCAGAGATATCAACAGCACTACTGCAGCTCTTTGTCTCTCTTCTCTTCCATCTGTCGTTATGTTGGGATATGTTTAGTTGATATTTATTGTGGTTGGGGATTTGTTTCTATATTTTGGTTGACTTTGTTCAACTATTGTTACCTTGTACGAAACGGACGGGGTTCTTTATAGAATTTTAGCACATTTTTATCTCAAATGGGGAAATTGATGGAAAAGAATCTCTACTTGTTTTAGACTTCTTGTTAGGGCCAAGACTACCCATAGGAAAAATTAGTTGCAACCTAATAATTGTGTAACACTGACAAGCCAATAATATATAGAACTAAAGCAGAAAATAATTAAATAGAATACCAAACTTCAAATGGAAAACCCTCTAGTGTAGAGGGAAAGATCACGGGGGAAAATGACAAAAAAAATTCCATTATAAGAATAGTAAGCATTACAATAAGTAATTATCTTCAAATATCTATCCTAGTTGAAGGCCTACAACAATTCAGGAATAATACATAAATTACTTACAACAACAACAATAATACCTCCCAGTGTGGGTCCCGCTTTCGCGGGGTCTGGGAAAATCCAACTGTTTCGAATTTTTTGCATCTCACCATGATCATTGAACAAGGCTGAAAGGCATTATTTATAGTTGTTAAACTTTTCATATTTGATGAACACCCAAAGTTAGCTAGCCAAACTTGTTTACCAAGGGTCATGGTTTCCCCTTTTCCAAGCAATGCAAATCACCGATATTGTTCTCATGCTACAAACTTGGCTTTGCCTAGCCAAGCGCTAATAGTTTTTCAAAAATAATCCATTAAAGGCATCATGGGCTTTAACCAAGCAACACCAAGTCCATATGCAGAAACCAACACCAAGATTAGTAAACTTGATTTTTTTTTTCTTTTTCTTTAATTAACTTTGGGCTGGATCAATTGGTTAATTACCCAATCCAACAAATTTCTCCCACCCGCACAAGGAAAGAGCCCTCTACTCCTTGTTATGTTATTTGAGCTGAATCTGTCTACTCAGGACATAACTCAAACTTGCCATTGGGAATGACTTTTGTCAACATATGAGCAACATTCTTATAAGTGTGAATCTTATTCAACAACATAAGTTTCTCCTCGGTAACATAACGCAACCAGTGGTATCTTGCATCATTGTGTTTTGTACGAGAGTGATACATGGAGTTTACTATCTCAAAACACCACGTATTCTATCTGTTTTAACCTCAACTCTTGAAGAAATCGCTTCTTCCACAATAGCTAATTCCTAGCTTCAATACCAACCATATATTCAGCTTCTATTATGGATAGAGCCACACACTTTTGCAACTTAGGCTACCATAAAACAACTCCTCGTGTAAAAGTAAAGACATAGCCCAATGTGGACTTTGTGCCATCTACGTAACCTACCATGATAGAAACAGTATAACCTCCAAGAATTGGATTGAACCCACCAAACTGCAAAAAAATATTTGGTTGTTCCCTGTAAGTATTTGAAGATCCACTTAACCACCTCTACTAAGCCTTTCTTGTATTGTAAAGGAACCTATTCATAACACCAATAACATAAGTAATATTTGGCAGAGTACATACCATAACGGACAAGAGTGAACAAATTGCACAAGCATAAGAGATTTTAGACATTTCTAATTTCTTCTCTTTTGATTGTGGACAACCTCACTTGCTTAACTTGAAGTGAGTGGCAAATGTTCATACCCATAATTCACCTCGTCAAACCCAAATTCTTCATGTCAAAAAGATTTTGATAACTCCTTCTTCAATTTATCAATCAAATTCTACCCAACAATCAACCTGTCATAAACATAAAGTAATAGGCTAACGAAGTTACCATAGGAAAATTGACAAATGTATGTACAATGTTTAGCTTCTATCCCTTTATAGCCTTGGCTCATCATAAACGAGTCAAAGTTCTTGTACCATTGTTTAGAAGTCTGTCTTCAAGCACACTGACTTTTCTTCAGCATGTCAATCATATGCTCCTTGCCGTTTACTTCAAAACCCTTCAGCTTATACATGTAGGTTTTCTTGTAAGTCTCCATGTAAGAATGCACTCTTCACATCCAGTTATTAAGTTCAAGATGCAAGCTAGCAGCCAATTCTAGTACAACCAAAATAGAATTCATCTTCATTATGGAGGGAAGATCTTATTCTAGTCAGTGCCCTTTTTCTGAGCGCATCATTTTACCACCACTAAAGCCTTGTATTCTACATTTGGGTGCCATTTTTTCTTCAACTTGAACACCCATTTGTTTCTAAGTGCTTTTATACCTTTTAGAAGTTCTACTAAGTCATTGGTGTCATTCTTCTTCAAAGAGTTCATCTCTTCGTCCACAGCCTGAATCCAACACTACTTCTCCATGTGAAACTGCACATCTTCGAAGCTCTTTGGCGCCTCCTCATTGGTTATAAGAACATACTTAGAACTGGGATATCTGGTAGATGCCTAGCAATCACTTGAACTCTCCTTATTGGAGGATCAACAGCAACTTCAGGAGATTACCCCCTTTATCGACGCCACCATTAGCAACAGTATCATTTGTAGCTTCCTTTTAAGTACCCCTAAATTCTATCTATAACATTGCTCCCATATCTATGACACCTCTAGATGAGATAGACACAAGGGTTGTGCAAAAAAATGTAACACTGAAAACCAAACCGAAAAACTGAAAAAGCAGAACCAAAAAACCAGTTAATCGAACAAATTTTTCAAAAAAATCGGTCTAGTTAATCGAACTGAAAAAAAAAATTTGGTTTTTGATTCGATTACAGTTCAGATAATTTGAAAATTCGGTTAACCGACGAATAATCGAACCGAAAATATTTTCTTTTTTTTAAAAATTATACACAACAAATAAAAAGTTTAGGTAAGAAAGTGCACTTTTTTATTATTTATAACTGGTAACCGAAGTTTAATTTTTTATAAAAAGAACTTAAACATAAAAAAATAAAAAAATTATGTAAGAAAGCGTACATTTTTTATTATTTATGAACAGTTAACTGGTAACTGAATCAAAAAATCGATTAACTGAACTGAAAAACTGGTTAAACGACTTTTTTAGTTTTGTTGCAATTCGGGTTTTGGATGAACCGAAAGTTTTGGTTAATCGAAAAACGGTTAATTGAAATTTTCGGTTCGGTAACGGTTCGAAATTTTTTAGAACTGAAAAACCGGTTTACCGAAACTCCAGTTAACCGGTTTTGCACACCCCTAATAGATACAAGTGTCACATTAGCCATAGTAGTCAGAGACTCAGTAGTATTCCTAGAGGAATTAATGTTATCGATCATTTCATGCTCATAGAAGACAACATCTCTACTTTTTGTTATGTTCCTCTTCTCGGGATACCATGATCTGTAGCCGAAATCCTTATCACTATAGCCTATGAACACACAAGGAAGGATTTGGCTATCAAGTTTTGATCTTTGTTCGTTTGGCACATGCATGTAGGCCTCACACCCAAAAACCCTTAAATGGTTGTAAGAAGCATTTTTTCCAGTCCAACTGGAATGTCCAAGTACAAAGGAACTAATGGAGCTTTAGTGATAATATAAACTGTCGTCTGAACAGCTTCACCCCAGAATGTCTTTGTTAACATGAACATTCTGAATATCAATCTCACCTTTTTGACAATGGTTCTATTAATTCTTTTTGCAACTCCATTGTGTTGGGGTTTGTTAGGTTACATCTTCTCATGGCGAATGCCATGCTTTCTGTAGTAATACTCAAATTCATTAGAGGTGTACTTCCTGCCATTGTCCATTCAAAGAGCCTTTAATGGCATGCGTGCCTCCCTTTCCACCATGGCATGAAAGTGCTAAAACTTTTGGAATACTAGACTTTTTGCTTTCAAAATATACACCCAAGTCTTATATGAAACATCATCAATAAAAGTGACAAAATATCTATCACTATACAAAAACCCCACCCCATGGGACAACATACATATGAATGTATCAAGTCTAACTTCTTTTCTTTCAACTTTAGGTTGTGAAAAAAAAAACTCTGTGATTCTTACCAAATAGACAATAATCACAAGGGTTGAGAGTTTTACCTTCAGACAAAGAAATGAGGGCTCCTTAGCTAGGATCTTTAGCCTTTTCTAACTCACGTGAGTCAGCCTTTGGTGTTAGAGATTTAGTGAAGCATTATCATCAATGTAATATGCCCACCACACACCTTTATGTGTGTATTGTGAACCGTACAACAAAGCTTGCCTCTCACTACAAGTACAGAACCCTTAGCTTCTAGATACGATCATCAAGTTGATGCTTATAACCATCCTTACCCTGCTTACTCTTAAAGATCTAATTCAGGATTGCAAGTTTGGAATATGCCTCACATTTTTTAGAATAATTGTGCAGCTAATATTGGTCTGAATACATATATTGCCTATCCCAACAATATCAGCAACATTATTGCAACCCACCTTAGCACTACCCATGTTTCGAGCCCTATAGGAGTTGAAATACTATATCTTGGGATCACAATGAGATAAAGTAGCTGAATGCACAACCCACTTAGCATTAGAACTAGTAACACGGTTACACTCTTTGGTTGCACAAACTAGTGTAACAACATCATCACCTCAACATTCATGTGAGACAGTTGTAGGCACTAAAATTTTAATAACAATTGCCATATCAAAAAATTAATATAAATTAATTACTTCGGGTTAGCCCATTTAATTAATTTATTGGGTCGAATCGACTACCAAGTCATGACCCAAGCGATTACCAAGTTAAGAGTCAAATTGACTATTAAACCGTCAGTCAAATAGACTAACAAGTCAACGACCCAAGAAGACGAATAAGTCGCAAACTCTAATAAGGAGAGGGGAATGCTTTGCCTATAACTAGAGCACTACTCCCTCCTATTCATGGGTGGAAGATTCATTCACTCTAAAGGCGTTCTAAAGACTCCAAGGGCTGATTTCTCTTAAGGAAGACAACAAGCACAATCAAAACACGCGCCGTCTACCATTGAAGATCAAAGAGAGATCGTCTTGATTGAGATCAAGCCTCTTAGGCCATCTCTCAAGATCAAATCCATTGAAGTTCATTCAAAGGAAGTCAAATTGACTAACTTGATCGGGATTCAAGTCAACCGACCCTCTTTCAAGTACAAATTGGAGATCGAATCAGAGAATTTATTATACTTGTTCTTGTAACAATTATACAGAGATTGTACCCATTTTTTGATATAAATATAAAAATTCACTTTGTTGCTCAATTTCTTGTCTAATTTAGTTTAGGCTCAAAAATTTGTGTTTACAAATTTGGCACGCTCGGTGGGACCTCTCTGCCTCTCATCTCTTTCTCCAAGCAAACAATTTCACTTCTTTGAAGAAGTTATGACTCCCAAGAATGCCATCCTTCAACCCTCAAAGAAAAAGATTATTGGATCCACATATGAAGGATCCACAAAGGCTAGTATTGCATATGGCAATCAAAGCACCAGGGTCATGACTAGGAGCACGTCTAAAGTTGATGCCTTCATCACCTTAAAGCAACAAGTTGTGGCTCCAACTTTGCAATCACGCAAAACTCAGAACTTTGGCTTCAATTTGCCTGCTGATGGAGTCAATCAAACTGCTTGTCTCCCTAATTTAAAACTAAAGACTCTATCTATCTTTACTATAAAGAAGGCTCTACCATGTGGACTGGAAAAATTCCAAACCTACATCAATCCTGTCTTCCCACCTATCAGTGAGGAGGATGATGACTATGGTAGCAGCGATTCTTCACCAACATTTTCAAGGGATTCAGTTTTCTCACAGGTTAAAGTCGAATCCTCTAACACTGTTATCATGCCAGTCATGGTGACAGAGACTATCAACTTGGAGGAACAACTAGCAGACATGAAAGCCGCACTCGATAGACTCTCAAAGGAAAATGTGAAAAAAAGCTCAAATCAAGCGTCAAAGCAAACAGATTGCTTATTTGATAAAGAAGCTGGGGAAGCAGATGTCCGAAACTTTCAACAAATGTTCAAGCAGTGAAGATTCTGACAAAGAGTCTAATCATAGTGAGGAGTCTGATGATGCACGCAAACCAAAGAACGATTCATCCTTCAACTTAATTTCAGTTGAGCAAATTCAAAATTTGATAGCTAAAGCAATCAAGGCTCAGTTGAGGGAGTCTCACAAGAGTCACTTGTATACAAAGCCTTATACTAAGAGAATCCATGCACTTCATATGCCTCATAGCTATCAACCTCGTAAATTCAACCAATTTTACAGTAAGGGTAATCCCAAGCAGCACATCGCTCACTTCGTCGAAACCTGTAGTAATGCTAGCACTAAAGGAGATCGGTTGGTGAAACAGTTCGTACGGTCCCTTAAACGAATGGGAACTGCTGAAGAATCTGATTGATCATCTATTAAAGATTATATTGGGAACTGCTTCGGAAGAAAGTGACCCAAAATTGGCGTTTAGGGAGCAGACTTCCAAGTCAGCCTCTATAGACTCTTAAGTCATCAAAGAATGTACAGACTTTCAAGTCACTTCTTGTAGAGACTCGAAGATTCTCAAGTCACTCATGTTAGACTGTCAAGTCATCCAAACTCTAAGACTTCTAAGTTTGCCACTAGAAACACCTATGTCATCGAACTCTTTGACTTTAAAGTCAACCCTGCAGGACTCTTAAGCCAATCCTGCATTCAAAGTCATGAAATGTCAAAGACTCCCAAGTCGCAAAACTCTCAGACTTCCAAGTCAATATTAGCAGACTCCCAAGTCACCAAACTCTAAGACTTCTAAGTCAACCTTTATGGGCTTTTGAGTTGAGAAGCACTAAGACTTGCATGTAAGCTTCTATAGACACCTCAGCCATCAAACTCTGAGAACTCGAAGTCGATCCTACCAAACTTCAAAGTCGGGCTTGACAGACTCTAAAGTTATCAAATCTCGTGGACTTCCAAGTCAAACTTTTAAGACTCCCAAGTCGTCCAACTCTTACAAACAAAATTCTTGACTCTCAAGTTATCAAAGACTTTTTAAGTCAACTTTACAGGCCTTCAACTCATTGATGCCACAGACTATCAAGTCGTCAAAGTTTCAGAGTCCTAAGTCAGCAAAGCAAAAGACTATCAAGTCATTCAAATTCAAAGACCCCTAAATCATCAAATTTCGTAAACCCCCAAGTTATGACATTTGAAGATTTTCAAGTAACTTATATTAGACTTTCAAGTCAACGGACTCCAAGTCAATTTAATTGTACGTTTCATGAAGACTCTCATTTCATTCCTAAAGACTGCCAAGTTACAAGAAACTTTGACTCTCAAATCACCCTTAAGACTTTCAAGTCCAAACTTCTAAACTCTCAAGTCAGCGCAGACTATCAAGTCACCCACATGATACTCAAGTCATCAAAATCAAAGACTTCCAAGTCGCCTAAAGATGATCAAGTCGAGAAAATTGTAAGCTTTGAAGTGAATTCAACAACTCTCAAGTCATCAATAGCTTTGACTCTCAAGTCGCCCTTAAGACTTCCAAATCCAAACCTCTAGACTCTCAAGTCAGCACAGACTATCAAGTCACCCACAGGATACTCAAGCCGTCAAAATCAAAGACTTTCAAGTCACCCAAAGTCCATCAAGTCAACAAAATTACAAACTTTGAAGTGAATTCTATGACTCTCAAGTCATCAACATGGTAGACTCTCAAGTCATCAACGACATAAGCTCTCAAATAAGTAAAGTTTAAAAATTCTCAAGTCATCTAAGTTATAGACTCACAACTCAAACAGAATTGTTGACTCTCAAGTTATCGAAGACTTCCAAGTCAATCTTACAGACCTTCAAGTCATTGATGTAGTAGATTTCTAAGTCATCAAATCGCAAAACTTCCAAGTCATAAAACTCTATAACTTCCAAGTCAATCCTAAGAGGCTCCCAAGTCACCAAATCTCATAGACTTCCAAATAGATTTTTTTTTAGGCTTCAAAGTGTTTTTTTTCAGGACTTTTAAGTCAACAAAATTATTGACTCACAAGTCACGAAGTTGACTCTCAAGTAATCAAAATTATTTCTTCAAAACTCCAGGACTTCTAAGTCAACAAAATTATTGACTCCCAAGTCACGAAGTTGACTCTCAAGTCATCAAAATTCAAGTCTCTCAAGACACCAAAATTAAAACACTACCAAGTCATCAAAGCTCCAGACTCCAAAGTCAAGAAAGTTCTAAGCTCTGAGTTATCAAACTTGATGACTCTCAAGTCTTTAAAGTATAGGACTCTTAAGTCGACAAATTTATTAACTCCCAAGTCACTAAATGAACTCCTAACTCATCAAGTTCAAGACTTTTAGTCATCAAAGCAAAAGGCTATCAAGTCATTTTATCAAAGATGTTGACTTGTAAGTCACCCAGCACATTCTCAAACCATATAAACAGACTTCAAATGGCTACCAAATTATTGCAAACTTTTAGAAGCCATCAAGTTGTGACAAAAGTAAGATCGCATTCTCCTTCGCATTAGCGATACAAGCGTCTTCCTTTAAAATTGTTCGTCTTTTCATTCAAGTCGGGCACTGGCAATTCACAAAGTCAAGCTTTCGGTGTCTGATTGGAAGGGTCATGTCTTTCCTGTCTGACCGAAAGAGTCGAGCTTCTGTGTGATTGAAAGGGTCAAGTCTTCGCACTATGATCGTAGGAGTCAAGCCTTTGTTGTCTAGAGGAGGAGTCAAACCTTCACTATCTGATTGGAAGAACAAGTCTTGACTATCTTATTGGAGGGGTCACACCTTCACTGTTTGAATGTCTTTGCTGTCTGATCGGATGAGTAATGTCCTCACTATCTGACTGGAGAAGTTTTGCCTTCATTATCCGAGTGGAGAAAGTCATGCCTTCGCAAATCTGATGGAAGAAATGCAAGTCGACACCAATTAGATTAAGTGAGGGAATCTCCTATAAAGAATCGAATCTACGGGGAGAAACGATTCCTCGTCTTAAAAGTCGACCTCACTTCGCAATCTAATTAGAGGAGTCGCAGTTAGAAGAAAGAAATTTAAGTTGATTCAGCAGCTTTCTGGAAAAAAAAAAGAAGAAAGAAGTATTAATTTAAGTTCTCTAGAGAAAAGAGAAATAAAGAAAAAAGGGGTTGAAAAAAATAGAGAAAAAAATCTTATTGTATTAGTCACGGCCTAACACAAAAATGGCTAAAAAAAACCAAAAAAAAAACACCAAAACAAACAAACTAAATCAAAAGGCCGGCCAAAAAAAAAAAGAAAAAGGAAATTGGCGAAAACAGCCAAGACAAAATCCGTAAGGCATGCACAGCTACTGAGCAACGGCAGAGGAAAAGACAAGCAAAAATAGTAAACTACGATAAGGTGTTACTCTCTTTGGGACCAGCACTTTATTGTAATTGGATGTTAATTTGCAAATAAAAGATGTTTTCGTGCTCTATTCGTTTTCCCTTGCTGCTGCTTGCCTTCCTCTGTTCTTTCTCTTGCCTGCCTCTCCTTCTTCGAAATGGTGATTAACAATGGAAAACAAGCCAACACACACAAAAGTGAAGATTCAACAACTAAACGCTAGGGCTAAACCTTCCCTTTGCCAAACTTTCTCTCTCTCCTCTAAGAACCCAATTCAAGCTCTCTCTCTCTCTCTCCCTCTCTCTCTCTCTCTCTTTCTCTTTGTGCCCAATCTATCTCTGCTTCAGAACTCAATCATAAAAAAAAAAAGAAAAAGAAGCAGTTGAGAATTGAAACCAAAGGAAATATGAGAAGATGAAGGGTTTACAAACACAAAAAAATTACCTCAGGTTGCAACGAGGTTGAATAGAGGAGAACAAAATTAATGAATTGGAGGCAGTTGCATAGAGGTTTTTATAGCAACAGGCAATTGAATCCTCCATTATGTGATTAGAATCTTTGAAAAAATATAGGGTTTAGGAAGCTTTTCTTGTATATTTAATTTCTTAAAAAACAAAAGAAGGGAAAGATGCTAAAAAAAGGGGCCGAGGAGATTGAAGGACAGACATGTTCCACTAGGGCAAATCTTGCATTTAGTTTCTTTAAATAAAAAAAAAAGAAAAGGAAGAGGAAAAAAAAAGACTTATGAGAAAAAGAAAAGGAAGGATGTTTTTGGGACCCTTATTAGAAAAAAAATTTCAGGTAAGTGTCAAGACAAAATATACTTGCAGATAAAAATTTTACCCATCAATTAAGCATTTGAGACTCAGGCGCTTCAAAAAAAAATTTCCAAAAAAAAAGACAAAAGAGTCCTTAAAAAACGAAGGGGCCTAAAAAAAAAGAAAACAAAAGCAAAACGGGTTTTCGAAAAAACTGGCAACTTCAAAATAAAAAAAAAGAGAGAAAAAATTCCAAAAAAAAAGATAAAATGGGAATGCTGCTGCCTAAGGAACAGGTTGCCCTGCGCAGGATTCTGGTTGAACGTCAAAAGCATGTGAAATTACTGGATAAATTTTGTGTTAAATTGCAGAAAACGGAGCAG
>JACYFF010019584.1:88694622-88743125 GCA_017589665.1 Selenicereus undatus
GAGCTTCAATGTTTCAAGTTTTCAAGATTCAACCGCTTCAAACACTCAAAAATTCGTGTACGCGGCCGAATCTCAAGGGGGCATTTGTAGAAGGCAAAAATTCTACGACAAATCGGATGATGCCACGTGTAAAAAAAATGACCACTTGCAAATTGCCATGTGTCACGTTAACTTCGGTGGGTCCACTTGGTCAAAATTAAATGTGGCTAAAATCCAGCCAGTTAAAAGCTGCCATGTATCGTTGATGATGCAGAAAATAGTAATTATTTCTCTTTTAAAATTAAGGGAATAATTACTAAGATATGGGCCTAGGCCCGACGTCCAACTCAAACCCTAGCCTTCAAGCCTATAAATAGAGGTCATCTCTCCTCATTTTGAGGAACTCAACATTCAGCATCCTACAAACTCCAGAGCTCATACTGCAGACAACATCCAGCTACCAAGTAACAAGGATCAAAGTCAGCTAGCTCAACATCTTCTGCAACCTTAAATTGAAGTTCGCTTCAGAGTTCTTTATCTAGTTCATCGATCGAGATCAAGTGACCTCGCCCTTGCATTGATTAATCTGGCCAACTACATTCAACATTCAACATTTGTAAAATTCAGAGCTCAGACAGCAAGAAGCATCCAGCTACCAAGCGAGAAGGATCAAGACTTACAGAGCTTCAGAAGTCACAATCAGCCAATTGCATATCAAAATCAAGAACAACCTTCAGAGTTCTTCAGCTTATTTGCATCAACCGAGATCAAGCATCACGCCCTCGGAACATTAAATTCATTAGGAGATTGAATCAGAGGATTATCTCATTGTATTAAATTCAGATATTGTACCCATATATTACATCAATACAAAAATTCAATTTGTTTATGAATTTCTTGTCTAATTTATTTTAGGTTACGAAGTTTGTGTTTACAACAGCTACTGTAGTATTTTTCTCATCAGCCTTCTTCATATTGTTATTGTGCCTTTGTCCCTGTCTCTATGAGTTGTAGTGCTTTGTGATATGCCTATTTTCCACACTTTTAGCCTGTAACTCCCCCCTTACTTTGGGATCTGGTATTACCTTTCCCTTTTCCCTTCGATCTTCTGCTCTTACTTCAACCTCTCCCTTTAAGGACGAGAGCCTGGTCAATATCAACACCAACTCCTTTATATGGGCTTCTTCATTGAACAAGCCGTCTTTAACTATGCTTAAAGATAACTTACCCCCTGCAGTTGAGTTGCTAATAGTAGCCTCTAGGTTTTCTCAACTGTTCAGGGAGCAACTGAAGAGAAATAATTCATGCAATTCTTTACCCAAAACAAATTCCAAAGTGGACAACTAATTAACAATATCTTGAAAATCACTTAAGCGCGCAGGAATAGTACGTCTCCCTTTCAATTTCAGGTTGGCAATTATTTTGATTAGGAAAGCTTTACTTTAGGACGTCTTTCTTTGGTACATACCTTCTACTTTAGTCCACAACTTATGGGCATAATTGTCGTTGGTTACATGGTGAAATACACTGATGTCCATCCATTATCTAGTTGTAACGACAACCTTCCTATTTAATTTTTTCCCCCCTTAAGCCCCTACCTTTTTAGGTTTTGTACCTTTCAACTCAATAGGGGTCATACAAGTCCGTACGATAAAGTTTGTCATCCATTATTGACTTCTAGCTAATTTAATCATCGAGATACTAGTTGAACTTCCCATAGTCTTCACAGCTAGTTATACACCTCCAAGCTCTGATACCACTTGTTAGGGTCAAGACTATTCACAGGAACAATTAGTTGCAACCCCGTAATTATATAACACCTATAAGACAATAATATGCAGTATTAAATGCAGAAAATAATTAAATAAGAAACCAAATTTAACGTAGACAACCCTCTAGTGTAGCGGGAAAAAACCACCAGGCAAACCAACAGAAAAATTCCTCTATAAGAATGGTAAATAGTACAACAAGCAACCGTCTCCAATTATTTTCCCTTATTTAAGACCCACCACAACTCAAGAACAACATAGAAATTACCTCTAGGCTGGAATTCAATTGAATAGCACCACCAATTAATTCTCCCACAACCTAGACAAACACCCCAATTATTGTAAGTACTCCACCCTGGTTGCACACCTCATGCCACTACCCACCAAAACCTCACGCAAACTCTCACAAGCTCTTTGTGATTTTTTGTGTCTTGCTGTGATTAATGAACAAGGCTAGGAGGTGTTATCTATAGTTGTTAAACTTTCCAAATTTGTTGAACACCAAACGTCGGCTAGTGAAACTTGTTTATCAAGGGTCATGATTGCCCTGTTCCGAGTAATGCAAATCAGCGACATTGTTCTCATGCTGCAAACTGGGCTTTGCCAAAACCAAAGCAGTAATAAGGTTTCATGTTTAAAAAAAGTAATTGATTAAAGACAACTAGTGCTTTACCAAGACATACTAACTCCACACGTAGAATTGAACACCAAGATTAGTACACTTGATTTTTGTAGGAATAATTAGGACTAACCTTGATGCGGAAGTACATTGTCGGTAATAGTCCACAATAATAAGAATACCAATCTTCGCCAATCAGAATACCAAGCGGCTACTAGAGTCTCTTTAGAGATGTCCACGTCCTAAACCCGAGAACGCAATGGATGGTGTTCTAGCCGTGAGAGAGAAAGCGAGAGAATATGTGAGAGAATAGATCTTATGTTGTGTGTATCTTGACTGACCCCCTAAACCCTCTTTATATAGGCTGGGGTACAGTCAAGATTGTTGCCCTAGACAACTCGCGTGGCCGTCGGGCCTAACCCACAAGGCCCGGCCTACAGCTCCCACTCGGCCACGCAGGCCGCTAAACACTTATTCTCTATGCACCACAACTTTCTCACGCTTCATACCAGGAATAGGACGTGCGAGCATAAATAACCAGTAGTGTTATATTAAGTTACCATCCAACTAACATAACACTCTCATAAAATACGATACCCCAAAACCATCACCAGTGGCATATCTAATCCCTTCTGCCTGATATATCATATGATTATGTTCAACATAATCGCCCGGGCTGATATGGTGATGGTGGATAGATTTTTCCTTAAACGCTCATGAAATCTCATCTTAGCTCTAACGTGTTCTCGCTGAACCGTATGCATCGTGGTTCTTGAGAATCACATTAAAGTAGCATCATTAGGCTTCGACTTAATATCATAGCTTTAAGTCAAAGGGTTATCGTCCATAGGGTCACACAGTGACAAGTGATAGGGAATTCAATTGTCACCCCACTTATGGGTCGTCTTATAAGCACACACAGTATGAGATGTGTGTCACGACATAGCTCCCACTTAGCTGGGTTCGTCACTCTTTATGCCATGCGAATTGTTAGTCTAGATTTTCAGCCAAAAATCTAACCTGAGCCACTAGATCAACATACTGAATGTTGGTCTTGACACTCAAGATTCGGCTTTTAAGACTTCAGTATGAAAACTTATTTCATACTCGACTTCCTTGAGTCTCATCTTAGTCTTACTAAGGCGACTATATTCATTCCACTCACACGCTTCCAGTGTGAGTAATCAATATTGCACACCTAGTGCTAATATGATTACGTCTCATCATGCCCGCTACTGAAGCATCAAGGCGATTGCCTATTTGACTAGGTCAATCATAAGCCTGTGACTTTTCAACATGTCTAACAGATAAATCACAAAACATTTAGAAAACAAAGAACACTTAATCTTTATTTCATAAATGCCTATTACATGAAGAACGTATCTGTCATACATAACAAGATTTCTATCCAAAAAACTAAACTCTGCGAAGTCCTAGACTCAATGAATGTGCGTTGAAAGCATCTCTAGGAATCGGCTTAGTTAATGGATCGTCAATCATCTTGTTAGTAGGTATATACTTGATGGCAACCTCCTTTGTCTTTCTGGTGTCTCGCACGAAGTGATAACACCTCTTGATGTGCTTGGTTTTCCGAAGGAACTTCGGATCCTTGGCGAACTGGATGGCAGCTGTATTGTCACATAACATCTCTACAGGATCATTAGCTCTCGGAGTGAGGTTAAGATCCTGGAGGAAGCTTCTAAGCCACATTGCCTCCTGCGTGGCTAGGCTACATGCGACATATTCTACCTCCATGGTCGACAGAGCTATGCAGTCTTGCTTCTTACTGCACCATGATATGGCTCCCCCACCTAGGGTGAACACATATCCTGAGGTTGGCCTGGACTCATCTGGGTCACCACCCCAATCGACATCTGAATATCCTCTCAACTTAAGGTCCCCGCCCTGATAGCATAGGACCAAGTCGGTTGTACTACGAAGGTAACGCATGACTCTTTTGACTGCTTACCAATGAGCCTGTCCTGGGTTGCTTTGGTAACGACTTACTAGACCAACCGCAAAGCAAATGTCTGGTCGTGTACATAACATGGCGTACATTAAGTTTCCTACGACACTAGCGTAGGGGACATTGCTCATGGCTTCCTTTTCTTTGTCTGTTTTTGGGCATTGGTCGAGGCTCAAGGTTAAACCCTTCTCAACTGGAGTGTCTACGGGCTTGGAATAATGCATACAGAACCGTTCTACGACTTTCTTGATATATGCCTCTTGGCTCATACCTAAAAGTTTCTTGGGACGATTCCTTATTATTGCCACACCCAAGACATACTTGGCTTCACCCATATCCTTCATTTAAAAGACAGAGGATTGCCATCTTTTAGTGGCTTCGATCATCTCCAAATTGTTCCCAGCCAATAGTATGTCGTCAACATATAGGGTAAGGAACATAATCCTTCCGGTTGATCTTTTGACATACACACAGTGGTCCTCCGAAGCCATGGATAAGCCAAACGAAGTTATAGTTTCATGGAATCTTAAGTACCAAGTCCTGGAAGACTATTTAAGACCATATATGGACCTTTTAAGACGACACACCTTGTCCTCTTGCCCCTTTGATGCAAAACCAATGGGTTGGTCCATATATATCTCTTCCTCAAGGCTGCCATTGAGGAAAGCAGTCTTTACGTCCATTTGAAATAACTCTAAGTTCAAATGGGCAACCATGGCCAGGAGTAGGCGAATAGAGGCAAATCTCACCACAGGAGAAAATGTCTCTTCATAGTTTACACCCTCAATTTGTGTAAACCCTTTCGCCACTAAACAGGCTTTGAACTTGTCAATTAACCCATCTGCCAGACGTTTTATCTTGAAAACCCACTTGTTTCCAATAGACTTACGCTGGGGTGGGAGATCAACAAGTTCCCAAACCTTATTTCTTTCCATCGAGTCCATCGAGTCCCTCATGGCATCCATCCACTCCTTGTGGCTTGGTGAGTCAATTGCTTCTTGGTAAGAAGTAGGCTCCTCGACTTCCAAGGGAGTGCATAGGAATATTTCCTCTTCGATTTGGAAGTATCATCGAGGAATTCTTCCACGCTCACTCCTTCGGATCCTAGGGCCTTCATTGTTCGTCTGCCTGGGTGAGGTATCCCTCCCCCTTTCTCTAAGGGGTGTGGGATCCTGAACATGTGGATAGTTGCTCCCACTATCCCTCTGGGGCGTGGGATCCCGAACATGTGAACTAACTGCATGTTCAGGAACTGGAGATTGAGGACGAACCTCATTCGCAGGTTGACTTTCCTCATGTACAGGAATTTGAAGACGAATCTCAATTTCCTGGGCAGGCAGGTCTCCCCCATTCCCTTCGGATAGGGGAGGTATACCACCATCTTCGGTGACTTGGTTAGAATCCAAATTCTCCCCCTCACCAAATGATGATTGGAGGTTTTGCTGTAACTCAAACAATTCAACATCCTTCTTGACTTCACCAATGGTCGGGAACTCATCCTCGAGAAAATCGACACTACGGGAGTCTATTTCTGTCATGCCACCATTTGGATGTTCCCCGTACATTACATATCCTTTTGATTGTGCGGGGTACCTAATGAACACCATTTTTGTGGCTCTTGGACCAAGTTTCCCATATTTTTGGGTTGGGTTGTGCACATAGCCGGCCGAACCCCATGGGCGTAGATGGTCCAAGGAAGGTTTCTTACCAAACCATAACTCATATGGTGTGGCGGGTACACTCTTGCTTAGCACACGATTGAGTATGTAGGCCGTCGTAAGCAGCGCATCCCCCCAAAAACTGATTGGGAGGCTAGCATGTGCCATCATTGACGTGACCATGTCAAGCAATGTACGATTCCTGCGTTCCGCAACACCATTCTGTTGTGGAGTGCGTAGAATCGTTAGCTGTCTTTGTATACCTTTTTCCTCACAGAATTCCTTGAACATATTAGAGAGGTATTTACGACCTCGATCAGTGCAAAGGATCTTAACCCTACGTTCCAATTGAGTCTCTACTTCCGCTACGAAGCGTTTGAATACATCAAGTGCCTCGTAGCGATGAGATAATAGGTACACATACCCATATCGTGAATAATCGTCTATGAGAGTAATGAAATAGATAGCGCCATGTCGTGCTTTAACGTTCATGGGTCCGCATATGTCTGAGTGGATTAATTCTAAGGGACTAGATGCTCTCGCGGCCTTACCGAAAGGTTTCATTGTTGCCTTTCCAGCTAAGCAGGACTCACACCTAGGTAACTTAACTCTAGTGAGTCGGTCTAGAAGACCTTTTTTAGCTAGCCTATTTATCCTATCTTGGCCCACATGACCAAGTCTAGCATGCCACTTAACAGATTCAGAATTAGAGTTGAAATAAGAAACAAAAGCAGTGGATATATTATTATAGTTATCATCCAAATCCAAAACAATGAAATCTCCTTTCAAAGTTGTTTGGCCAAATAAAATGCCATTGTAGAACAAATCTAAACCGTCTGGATGAAAACCAAAAGAAAAACCTAATCTCACTAAAGAAACATAAGAAACTAAGGAGCATCGCACCCCAGGTGCATAGAGGGCGTCATGAAAAAGCAGCCTGTTTCCTCTATGGAGTTTGAGCTGGTATGTTCCTATTCCAAGGACGTCTTCTTCGCTGCCGTTCCCCAGTACGACAGTCCGTGAACCCACCGGGTAGCGATGAAACTCCACGAATCCAGCCCTATCCTAAACTATGTGCTTTGTTGCCCCCGTATCTACAATCCATTGAGGAAGAGACTTAGCAACGAATGCATGAGAACAAACATATAATTCAGGATTTTGAGTGGAAGTAGGTACCTTGGCTGGCTCAGGACAGTCCCGAGCGAAATGGCCCTTCTTTCCACAGTTATAGCACTTCACACGTGCCATATCCTTAGCTCTGTTGCCCTTAGCCTTATGCTTCTTAGCAGTACCAGCATTAGAGCGAGAGTTCTGAGGAGGATGGGGACCCTTCTTAGGTTTCTTACCATGGTAAGGTTTCCTGCCCTTGGGCCCCAATCCTTTGGCAACGAATGCCATGCTAGAAGGCGCATATACCTTTAAACGCTCTTCCTTCATTTCGAGATATTTAGAAATTGCCTCGAAAGTGTTGATGTGCTCACTGTGTGCCATGAACACTTTAAAATTCTTCTAATGTTTATTATCATTGGGAAGAGCCCTGATCACATTCAGGACTTGCTCTTGTTCAGAAACCTCTTGCCCTGCAGCCTTAAGGTCTCGAACCATAGCACTCATAGTTCAAAGGTGTTCGGAGATACTACGACTGGAGTCAATAGTACATTGCATCCATTTCAGCTGCAAGGTACGCAACCTTGTAGCAGATGTCTACCCGAACCTAACTTAAGCTGCATCCACATGTCCTTAGCAGTGCGGAAGCGTTCAAACTCACCCAGGAGATCGTCCCGTATGCAAGACAGCATAGTGTAGCGTGCAGAACGATCGCGTTTGAACCATGCTTGGTATATTTTTAGGTTTTCTTTATACTGCTCAATTGTAGTAATATCCCTGCCTTGTTCATCTTTTTCAGCCTGAGGAACCATGGAGGAGGTTAAGTGATCCAGCATATCATCATTGTTTAGATAAAACTGGACCTTCAGATGCCAAACATCATAGTTCGAACCATCTAGTTTGTCATCAGATTGCATACAACCTATCATGTTTCTAGTTGCCATATCTGAAAGTATATTTTATCTGTTAGACATATTGTTTAATAATTAAATTATCTAGAAAACCCTGTCATTCACAATATACGTTCGAAAATTTCGCTAAGCTCATAATCATCGCGTATAGTTTTGTGAATTTTGGAGCTTCTCTAATTTAATTATTAATTTCATAGAACTTTCTGAAAGGTTTTGTTAAACTTATTAACATTTTAATCCAATGAATATCACGAAGATATTCACTTTTAATTATGTAAATATGAATTCAGTTAATGTTTATGAAACTAATTCATTTAACACAACTTTATTATATATATATATATATATATATATATATATATATATATATATATATATAACACAAAGTTATATAATCAATCTCCAAATATTGATATAATCAATGATAATATGAGAACAAGGGGCCAAAAATACAACTTAAAACAAAAATAATGGCCATTACTAACATATAAAACAAATTTATATGAATATGGAAGCAGTAAAACGGTCCAGACATTGGGCCTTACAAAAAATTTCCTTTTGGGCCATAGTCACAGCTAATGAAGAAATGACCCCCCCGGGTTTTGGGCTTTAACCCAACCCACTCATAAAACCGAAAGGGGAAGCCGGTCCAAAAACTTCCCCCCTTATTAATGAGTGAGTGAATGGCTCCTCCCTTCCCCCCCAAACCCTAACCCGAATCTTAGTCTTCCTCTCTCTCTCTCTACTTCTTGTTCCTCTGCTTGCCTTCAAACTCTCTCGACACTCTCTTCGACCTCTCTGCCCATGGTTAGCTCTCTGGCTTTCCTAGTGCCGTGACCATGGAAATTGAGCACCAAGCTCTTTCCTTGTCACCACAAGCACGACAGCCACCACCACCGTTCTCGGTTGTCCCCAAAAAATACCCAGATGATGCAACCCTCCACCACCGACCCCGTTGAGCCTCGATCTACGCTACATCGGCCAGAACCAAGGGTACTACGGTGTAGATCGGCCGAATCTAAGCCTAATGAAGACGCCCACGTGCCGAACGCGCCACTGAGGTGGTGGCGCGTGGTCTCACGCGCCTCCTAAATCGGTGTTTTTCGGCTTCTTTTTCTCAAGGTTGCATAGAACGACGATGGGAAGGGGCTCTGGGAGGAAGAAGATCGTGAAACGACCTTCGTTGACGGCGCGTGACGGCCACGCGCCACCCCTCCTCGATGGTTTCTGATAGGTATGATTCGGCTGACTTACTTCCGTTTCTTTTTCTTTTCTTTTTTTTCTTTTTTTTGTGGTTATTTGAGTCGAAGTCGAGAACTTAGGCAGAGGCAGGCTAGGGTTAGGGTTTTGGGTCCCTATGAGGGTTAGGATTTCGGGTCCGTATCCACCCCCTTCCCCTCCTTTTTTTTTGTTTGTTTTAGGCGAGGGATTTTAGGGTTAGGGTTCATCCGAGTGGGGTGGGCCTTTTTCCCAAAAAAATTATGCCTTTCAGTGTTTTGCATTCGATTCAAGCATGAATTTGTCTAAACATTGTGATAACATAAGGCATACACACACAGTGATATTAATTGGACATAAGACGTGAATGACCATGTTATTTCTGGATGTCATAAATGTTGTGTTTTTGGCATAATACAAGCTCTGGGATCTGAACAATTATGCTTGATGAATAATAGCATGAACATGGTAGCGTAATAAGGCAGCAACTAATCGCGTTTGGTATTTAAATTCAGACCAAAACTTGTATTACACGACTAAACTAATCAGAGAAAGAGAACTATTTTTTGGTTATTGAAGCATGTTTGGCAGATAATCTATTCATGCTTGCATATAATTGCATAATCGAACTGAAAAATTCAATCTTTGGCCAGAACCAATTACGTAAACATGCTTTCTGGACAGATTGATAATAACATGAGCATGTTCATGATTAGCAAACTCTCATATGTTCATGATAGTAAATCTGTAGTTTCTAATACATTCTGGGCATTATAATAACATGAGCATGCTTCCAATTTTAGTAGTTTGCATAATCACAAAAATTAAGCAAATTAAACGAATAAAAAAAGCATGCTTTTAACGAATCAGTTTCGGCAGATTTATTAATCTTTCAATTGGGACTAATCCGAACAGTTTAGGCTCTTATACCACTTTGGGAATAATTAGGACTAACCTGGATGCGGAAGTACACTGTCAGTAATAGTCCATAATAATAAGAATACCAATCTTCGCCAATCAGAATACCAAAGCGGCTACTAGAGTCGTTTTAGAGATGTCCACGTCCTAAACCTGAGAACGCAATGAATGGTGTTCTAGCCGTGAGAGAGAAAGCGAGAGAATATGTGAGAGAATAGATCTTATGTTGTGTGTATCTTAACTGACCCCTAAACCCTCTCTATATAGGTTGGGGTACAGTCAAGATTGTTGCCGTAGACAACTCGCGTGGCCGTCGGGCCTAACCCACAAGGCCTGGCCTAATATTTTTTTTCTTTAATTAACTTTCGGTTGGACCAATTAGGTAATCATCTAATCCAACACTTCCATTTTAAAAAAAAAGGGTATCCTGAAAATGCCTCTCAATCCTAGGGGCAAGCCTAGGGCCGGCAATTCGTATTCACTTAAAACCTGCAAAATCCACCATAATGGGTATGACTATGGATATTGAAAATGAGAAAAAAAAATGGGTATGAGGCAGGTATTGTTAAAACGGGTATGGATATGGATATAACACTCACCCGCCCCATACCGGCCTCATACTCATTTTATTAATACCCGTCCCGTACCTGCCCTATTTCCTACCCATGTAAGACCCATACCCATTTATTCAAAGTTCTAATATCTTACTTGGACTTGGATGTTGTGATTTCCACAAGTATACGGTTATCGTTGTAATACTAACAGTATTGTCCCCAGGGATGGGTTGTGAGACGAGATTACTGAAATTCTAGGCTAAGCTAATGTTGATGCGTCAACTCACGAAATTCTAAATTAAAATGCTCTACCAATTGAACTGCAGTCCTTAACAGTAACACTAACCTAAAATTTACCACTTTGTAAGAATTAGATAACACGTCAAAAGGCAGAACCACTCACAATTGACAAACTCACTCTATTTCTAAATTAGTTGCCAAACTCCACAAACCCACCACAATGGAACTAAACCATCGACTTTTCCATTCAGTCATCACAATTCAATCGTTCATGAAATGAGCAGAACAACAGGGAAACGAAGCAGAGTAGATTCACACAAGCCAACAATAATAGAACTGAAGCAAAGCAGAAACGAGCTTGAGCACATACCAAGCTGGAATCCAGATTGAATATTATCTAAATATAAATCAACACGCTCAGATTCACAAATTCAGATTCGAACTAAAAATCAACAACCCACTTGCAAATTTCACAAATTTATAAACTAAAATCTAAATATGAAAACCGAATACAATGTAATTGAAGAGAATAATGGAAAAGAAGAACCAACAAACTCTAAACCCAGATTTGCGAATCGAATGAAAACGAAAAATAGAAAGACAAATTGAAAAAAAAATAATAATGTTGACCCCTGTGCCTTGCCGCGACCTCCATTTTTCTAGCCCCCATGACCGTCGCCTTTCCATCTTCATCCATAAATGACATGAACCTTGAGTTAGTCTTCAACCCATAACCGTGAATTGATGATTAATGGGCAGATAGTGGTGTGCGGTTATGGAAGATGAACTGCGAGGTTTAAGGGAGAGGAGTTGAGGAGCCATGGCTGTGTGAGATAGAGATAAAGAAGAAAAGCAGAGGAGGCGTTCGGAGGGGTTCAGGTGTCTGGGGTTTGAGAGGAAGAATGAGAGAAGAAAGAAAAGAAATGGAAAGAAGGAGGGGCTTAACCAGGCATCGAGTCACGTGGCCAGCACATGGGTGGCTGGGGTTTTATTTTTTTATTTTTTTTTTGTTTCCCTTTTTTTGGTTCGGGTTTGAATCCACTTGGCCCAATTCTTCAGTTTTCAGTATTCCTTCATCTTTTACGCATATTCTTCCCGAATTATTCTATACCTATAAAATAAAATAAAAAAACCTAAAAATAACAATTATTTCGAGTATAAATTAGGCAGAAAGGTACTGTAAAAATAGCACATTTTTGACGTCAACAAATACCCCCACACCTAAGTTTTGCTCGTCCTCGAGTAAAACAAACCTAAAATCTCAGAAAAATAAAACAAAACCCTAACTCACTTTCGTAGGAATCACGGTTGCACTTAGCATGTGCAACAAATCCTTTAAACCCCTAGGTTACCCCTAGTGGACGAGTAAGGTCTCGTGAGGGTTCACAGAAGACATACCCACAAAATCTATAAAAGAAAATAGAAAACAGAAAATCGAAAAACTCTTTTTTTTCAAAAATTAATATGTACAAAGTTGAGGAAAGATATATACTCATTCTAATCAACTAAATCACCCATGTAATAAAAATATTGGCATGCATATAAACAAAATGAACTCATCAAGGCTCTCTACCCATGGATGACATCAAAACACTAATTTTTCACCCAACTGTACATCACAACTTGGAATCCATCCCAGTGCTTGTGTGCATGTGTATCGTCATCTTAGGGCTTAGGCTTACCAGAATCAAACTCAATCCCACTTGATTGACACAAACTATATTATTAAATTAGTAATATTGGAAGCAAGCCTTTCTAGTAGTAGTATTGCCTCAAAGGGAACACCCAGTAGCACGTGCCTCAAAAGGGTAATGCCCAGTAGCGCATGCCTCAAAGGGATACTCGTCATTCCAAATTTCATTCATTTTTTCTTTTTCTTTTTTTTTCATTTGCATTTTTCTCATTCTCATGTTTTTCGCTCTTTTTTTTTTCTTTTTTTGTTTTTCTTAATAAAAACCAAAGTAATTATGTCAAAAACAAGTAGGAGAGCCGATCATGGAAAACTAAGACCTTAAGACAATGAGCGTGAAACAAATAGGGATTGGATTACACAGCAATGACCAAATGGGGTTAGAATTAGGGCTAAGAATGACACATCGAGGGCAAAGACCTAACATGCACATCAGTTCATATATACAAGCTAAAAATCAAAGCACAAGGGATTAAAGTTTATCAAAATAGTACTAAGCTTCCCCAAAAACAAAACAAAACTCTTTTTTGAATTTTCAAACCTTTTCAGATTGTTTTAAATTGTTTTTCAAAATTTTTCAAAGTTTCCCCACCCCCACACCTAAATCTCACAAT
Organism: Selenicereus undatus; assembly: GCA_017589665.1. Classification (NCBI taxonomy): domain Eukaryota; kingdom Viridiplantae; phylum Streptophyta; class Magnoliopsida; order Caryophyllales; family Cactaceae; genus Selenicereus; species Selenicereus undatus. The sequence goes on from JACYFF010019584.1 coordinate 88,707,866, forward strand.
GTCCTCATTGGGAGTGAAAAGAAATAGACAGAAGAAAGAAGAAAAAACTAAAAAGAAAAACGAATATACAAAAAGAAGATTAAGACTCAAAAAGAAACAAAAATGACACGACTCGAAAACTCAAAAATAAAACAATAAAAATAAAACGAGACAACAAATATATATATATATATATATATATATATATATATATATATATATATATACACACGAAAACAAAATAAAAAAAAGAGATAAAGAGGAACGTTTATTCCAGGTCAGGTATAGAAGTACACCTAAGCCATGTCTCCAGAAAGGAGCTCAAATAGAGTCATATGGAGTATCAGCCACTCCATATCGAAAGCAACATTGCTACTCACATCAAAGCCCAACAAAGCACGAAGAAGCTTGTTAAACACAGAAGACCAACTCTCGATAAAATTAAGACAAGGAACATGTAAGAGTTGGTACCAAATAGAGTACATCCACCACAATAATGCAGCACAAGTGAGGGCCCTTTTCAACTTATCAAATTGGTGGGCCCAAACACCAAACAAGCAGACATACATAAAAGTAGCCAGGGGAAAGGTCATCGGCCTAGAAATGTAATCATCTAGAAAGAACGGTCAAGGCAAATCAGAGGAAGGGTCCTAAGTCCACAAGTCCTTTAAGTTTAATGGGCGTAAGAGTCTGGGCTAGTTAAATCCAAATGTTCAGTGACAATGGCCTCAGACTCAATAAATTTAGACTTGTGAGAGTCAAAAAGGAGGTCAGCTTGGATGGGGTCAAAAGAAAAATATTCATATTCAGCACACAGGTCCACATCCAAACTCACATTGACATCAAAATAAAATGAGTCATGTTCAACAGGGAATGACTCAGGAGGTATGAAAGGGTTAAAAGAGAATGATTCATATTCAACACAAAAACCCTCATCAAAATTTTCATCGAAATTAAACCCATATGAAAAATATTCATATTCTACAAAAAGAATATCATCATTGAATTCTAAAGTAGTAGGCTCAACTTCCTCATCACACGACTCCTAGGAAATATCCTCTAACTTATCATGATGCTCGATGGCAGATGGGATGCTCATGGCTAACTCATCAGGTCTCTCAGGTTCCTAACCCTCAAACTCAAAAGAGTCATCAAAAGTGGTGGGTGGGTCGGCACAAACTAGGACATCATCAGTGACATCCTTTTGGGAATTAGTGTGTGGTGCAAGGTCAGGCGATAGAGACACAGGGATGTTGCTCTCTTTTTTAAGGCTAGGCAAAGATAGATCATCATGCAAATGAGGCCTAAATTGATAAGAGGGCTCAAAATCATCAGAAAGACTAACTTCAGGTTAAGGAGATCCTAAACTAGAGTCCGACTTATTACATTGCTCCTTATTTTGATTAAAATAGTGAAAATGTTCAGTAATTCTTGCTTTCATTATCTCCATCACTTTATCAGAAAATTCATTTAACCTTTTTTCCATACTTGCATAATTAGCATCAAAATCACGATAAGGGCAATTATAAGCAGCATGATCAGAAGACTCACGGTAATCACACGAAACAGGAGGCACATAAGCATGAGAGGAGTCATAGAAGCCCCGGTGGTAAGGATGAGCACGAAAAGCAGACTCATGAGTTGGGTATCCTAAAGTCCATCTACCTAGTTCAAACTCTTAATTATTCCAAGTTAGTTTTTCAAAGAAATGCCAAACCTCATCTTGAGTTCCACTTAATAATCCAAGTAGGCCCCCAGGAATAATAGACTCAACATGACCATGAAATTCAGAATTTAGACCCACAACGATGACCTCACAAATTTTGCATTTCTCAAAATTGTAATTCAATTGAGCACGATAAGCATTAAGCCTAGACAGATAACTCCAGAAAGGTTCACGCTCAAATTGTGAAAAATTAAAAACTGGCATTCCGAAAACTCTTTTTTTAAAAAAAAATAAAAAAATTGGACTTTTAAAGAATTTTTCATTTTTTTTGGCTTTTGAATTTATTATTTTTTTTTCAGGGAAAGAAAACGAAAATGACTCTAGGACACTAATCACGAACTAATCACTAGAACAAAACATGAAACTGAAATAAGCAGCAAGTTAAGCACACAAAATAAAACAAGATTACGAAAAGAAAAAGACCAAAGCGACAAAGTATAAACACTAAGCATAAGCATCATTTTTTTTTTAAGGATAACAAAAATAGAAAATAGAAAATAAACTAAAACCCTAAACAAGCAAAGACTAACCAGAAAGTTGCTTTGTTTTTTTTTTTTCTGCACAAAAACCAAATTGGTTAAAACTGCAAAAATCACACCAGAATAATGTCTAAAAATTGAAATGAAACTAATCTAAACAACAAGAATCAAAACATGAACTTACTTCAACAATTGAAAATAATCTAAACGAAATTACTAGAACAAAACAAGAACGCAATCGAAACCTACTAAAACGAAAATAAAACTAAAACGAAATTGATGCAAATGACTCGAATAACTAAACTACTACTCGAAGCAATCTAATCTCACAACGCCATCACCGGCAACGGCGCCAAAAACTTGTTGTGATTTCCGCAAGTATACAATTATCGTTGTAATACTAACGGTATCGTCCCCAGGGATGGGTTGTGAGACGAGATTACTGAAATTCTAGGCTAAGCTAATGTTGATGCGTCAACTAACGAAATTCTAAATTAAAATGTTCTACCAACTGAACTGCCGTCCTTAACAGTAACACTAACCTAAAATTTACCAGTTTGTAAGAATTAGATCACACGTCAAAAGGCATAACCACTCACAATTGACAAACTCACTCTATTTCTAAATTAGTTGCCAAACTCCACAAACCCACCACAATGGAACTAAACCATCGGCTTTACCATTCAGTCATCACAATTCAATCGTTCATGAAATGAGCAGAGCAACAGGGAAACGAAGCAGAGTAGATTCACACAAGCCAACAGTAATAGAACTGAAGCAAAGCAGAAACGAGCTTGAGCACATACCAAGCTGGAATCCAGATTGAATATTATCTAAATCTAAATCAACACACTCAGATTCACAAATTCAGACTCGAACTAAAAATCAACAACCCACATCCAAATTTCACAAATTTATAAACTAAAATCTAAATCTAAAAACTGAATACAATGCAATTGAAGAGAATAATGGAAAAGAAGAACCAACAAACTCTAAACCCAGATTTGCGAATCGAATGAAAACGAAAAACAGAAAGACAAATTGAAAAAAAATAAATAATGTTGACCCCTGTGCCTTGCCGCGACCTCCATTTTTGTAGCCCCCATGACCGTCGCCTCTCCATCTTCCTCCGTAACTGACATGAACCTTGAGTTAGTCTTCAACCCATAACCGTGAATTGATGATTAATGGGCAAATAGTGGTGTGCGGTTATGGAAGATGAACTGCGAGGTTTAAGGGAGGGGAGTTGAGGAGCCATGGCTATGTGAGATAGAGATAAAGAAGAATAGCAGAGGAGGGGTTCGGAGGGGTTCAGGTGTCTGGGGTTTGAGAGGAAGAATGAGAGGAGAGAGAAAAGAAATGAAAAGAAATGGCTGGGGTTTTATTTTTTTTATTTTTTTGTTTCCCCTTTTTGTTTGGCTCGGGTTTGAATCCACTTGGCCTAATTCTTCAGTTTTCAGCATTCCTTCATCTTTTGCACGTATTCTTCCCGAATTATTCGATACCTACAAAACAAAATAAAATCAAATAAAAACCTAAAAATAACAATCATTTCGAGCATAAATTAAGCAGAAAGGTACTGTAAAAATAGTACATTTTTTACGTCAACAACTTGGATATTTTGGTAGTTGCTTTGAGTCGTATTATATTCAAGACTCCGGTGGGACATTTTCTTAAAAACTATAACTATCGAATATTGATTTGTTGCTTGTATTTGGTGGATATGATATTTTGTTGGAAGCCTGACGTTCATATGACATATTAACTATTTGATGTTGAACATGGGTGTAAAAGGGGTTTAATTCATTTTGGTTTATATGTACCTAAATAAAATCCACATGCCTGCTATACTCAGTGGGTACAAGCATGAGTATAATTTTACAACACCTAGTGGATATGGGTATGCATATGGGTATTAATTTTAAAAATGGGTATGAGTGAAGATATGACTAAACCCACCCCATACCCGCCCCATTGCCATGCTAGGCAGGCCAATACTAACTCTCTTTTTTTCCTTTTCATTTCTTTTGGGGATAGGGGCCTGCAGTCAAGCATTATACTTGTTGTACTAGGTAAGAATCGAATCTCAATTCTCTTTATATTTATGCGCTAATGTAAGGCTTAACACAAATAAAATTCATATCTTCGAAATAGAGAACGAACAAAGAGTGACTTGCTTTGATGTGACACGAAATCAATTTCACCTTTAATTGAGAGGATTTGAGATTGAAGATAAAGGTCGTTGTTGTGTTTGAGAACTCAAAGATGTGGAGGGAGCTAGGATGGTGACAACCAGGCGCTATGGAGTGACCTTTGTTTACCGTCTTCACCATTATAGCCAATGCACATTATGTGTACTTCCTGAGGTTAGGAGGGCTTGGAGATCCAACACAAAAAAGTCTTCTAAGATTTTAGCTCAACATATCTCTCATCTACTCTTTTTAAAATTTGCGTATACTTTAAAATGATTAGTATTTCTTACTTTGGCTTGCGTTTGAAGTCCCTAAAGCATGATTGATAAACTGCAATATGCATAGTGTTCACCTATAGGGTTAGAACATGTAATTGAACTCCAACTGAGACAACAAAGGGATTTTATAAAAAGGTTGTGTAATTTACAAAAACATGGCAATAATAGCAGTTACAAACTTCTATGAAACAAAGGTCATTATTCATTCAATTGCATTTGTAATTTTCCTTTTTCTTAGGATTGATTGTTTAAAAAAAAATTCTCGGGTTGTCTATCTCACTCAGAGCATAACTAACTTGATATGTGAATACTTAGGGAAAATTCACAAGAACCTTGCAACATCCCATTCTTCACAGTTTCGTTTCACGTTCAAACTCATTTTTCATGTTTGTCTGAACCTGAAACTGCAGGGATGTTCGTGAATATACAGTTTCATCCCTCTTAGAATCACCTGGTTGGCCTTATCAATATGCTTTCAGTTGGTTTTCCGTTGTAAATAAATTTTTAAAAAAAGGTCTTTTGCATTGGTTTGCTTTAGATAAGCGATTCATAGATAATGAGATAGATAGGAGATCCTGAATCATAACATTGTAAGCACATTACTTTCAACTGGTTTGATGTTCTGCCAGCTTAGATGAGATTCTAGAATTTTGGTCTTGTTTCCATGTTGAGTGGCTACAACCTTTCAAGTCGATGTTTAATATAGAGATAAAAGGTTGTCTTCCATGCTTATGATGCAAAAAAGGAATGAATTAGGCTCATTTTTTTTTTTCATATTTTTGGGCTGGAGCGCATTTTGCAAATTTTTAGAGCGTAAAGCATCAAAAGACCACATAATTGAATGAGATTAGCAGTAGTATGGAGAAAGCTTGATTCATATGAGATTTGAAACGTCATGCTTGTACAGATTTAATATGGTACCCACTACTTTAAGCAGCATAGTTTTGATATGATTTGATAATGGTATGCCAAGGATTTCTACAAGAGCTCCAGACACTTCTATCAGACCCACTATGGGCACGCGGTGCAGGAAGCCATAATCAACCCAACCTCAACCCCTTTTCTTTTCTCCCTTCTCTCTCTCTCTCTCTCTCTCTCTCTCTCTCTTCTTTGTTAAGAGTAATTGCATGGTATTGGTTCCAATTGGTATTGGTTCCAATTGAGCTCCCTATGCTAGCTACCATAGCTCACTGCTTATCATTTCAGTTACCTCTTTCAAGACTAAAGTGGATGACCTTTCTGGATACAGTTACCTTTGTGAAGTCATTAGCCGCCTATGCACGGGAGAAAGTGTGCTTTAGATTAACAAATGCGCCGATTAGTTGTCAAATTTAGATGTTCCATTTCATATGCTTAACAGAGGATTATTTTATAGCATGATTTCTCTCCCCTCCTCAATTCTACGTTTATTGCATTTTAAATGCACAAAAAGCCAGCTTCTAACTCTCATAGTTCAATAAATATCTCTTTATAAAATCTACACACTGTCTCTCTCCAGGATTTTATATTTAAATGAGGTTTAAATTTAGAATGTTATAACAAGGAGGGATAACCTAAATCATCACATATGAAGTACATATCAAGAATTAAACCTTGGTTTCGAGAGTGTTGAGAGGCCACGTATAATGAGCGCCATCCAACAACTAGTTTAATAAAAAATCTTGTTGGAAGACCCATCCCATAGAAGTAAATTGAATGGGATAAAAGATAACTTTGACAATTTAGAGGCACTAACAGATCATTCACAAAGTTCATTATTTATGCACCCCCGAACAATATGCATAGAGTTACAATTCCCCCACCTCCTGAATTGAAAGCACAAAGGTTATAAGAATGTACCAAGTACTGTGATTAGCTAACCTTGAATACCAATACAAATGTGTCATAAGTTATAAAATGACACTATAACGAAGAATCATCTTAGAAGACATCTGTACATCACCTACAACCACAAGTCTAGCCTGTGCAAACCACAAAGGCAAACTTTGAAAAACAATGTATGACATTCTCTCTAACTTTTGAGCATACCAAAATTCCCTGTACTTTGTCAATAATTTAGACCCACCTAGAAGATGCCACCTCTTCTTAATCAATAAATATTGATAATTAGCCCCATCGTACAATCCCATGAACTTTCTTTTTGGTATGATGGAATCGCCCAACTGTGGGAAGGCGCCAACGTTGCGCGGAAGGTGAATCCTCTTTCAGCACTTTTAAATTGTAAAATCATGAGAGTTCAAAAATCTTGAAATAACCTATTTGTTTATCAAAATTTATTAGATTTGTTAGAAAATATTAATACCTTTGTAGGTGGGATTCGAACCAAATTCTCTAGTAACAACTTCAAAAATCTTTACTAGTGCTCAATTGACACCTACTTGTTAATACAAATTATTCAATACTAATTAAATTTGATTTTGAAGAACAAATTTATGCTGTATAAGGAAAAAAATATTGTAGGGACAAAGAAGATATATGTAACTATTAAGAGCTTTCTAGTTAAAAATATATTTTTAAAAGGGTGAAGTAGTAGTTCATAAAATGAATAACTACAATAACTCATTTCCTTGCATGAAATGTATGATATAAAATAGGAACATTGCACAATAATAATATGTACTTTGAAGATATTGGGTAGAGATGGCAATAAAACCCGTACCCATTTAAAATCCGCAAAACCCGCCCCATTTAAAACCCAAATGGGTGATGAAAATGGGTTTTAAATGGCTATGGGGCGGGTATTGAAAAATGGGTATGGGTATGGGTACGGGTATGGGTATAGCCCTCACCCGCCCCATACCCGTACCTTACCCGTACCCATTTTTACTATAAGAAAAAAATTATTTTTGATTAATATTTTTCCAATTAAAGTCTAATCCAAACCGTTCAAACAAAAAAATTAGTCAATAATGTATTTGAATTCACATTTCTAAACAATATATTCTCAAAATATCACAACTTTGCAATCTTATAAGGACAAAAACATATATCGTACTTGGATATGGGTTTCATATGGGTATTAGTTTTCATTATCTATTTGAACCCGAATAAAACCCGTAAACCCGCAAAACCCGATGGGTATGGGTATGAGTTTTATTTTTTAATACCCGATGGGTACGGGTACGGATATGGGTACGATTTTTGAAAACGGGTATGGGTAAGGGTATGGCTCAACCCGCCCCGTACCCGCCCCATTGCCATCCCTAATATTGGGTGATAATAATCATAACTTTAGTGGTGGATACTAGTGGTTCATACTTTGAGAATATTTACATTTTTTATGCCAACTTTGAGTTTGAATGTGTTTCAGTTGGTGGTGCAAGTACATGTTAAATAGACATAATTACATAAAATTAAAAATTTCTGTATTTAAAATGACGAGCTACACTGATCAGCAAAAAAAAACCTTCAAATTTGATGTTGGTATATAAATGTTAAATATGCTTATAGTATGGACCCCTAGTATCCAATGTTAAAGTTGGAATTATTATCACCTAGTACTGCTAAATTATAGATTATTATCTTCAATTGTTGCATATTTGTCTAATTAAAGTAAAATGATAAATTTCTTGCCACAAAATACTTCTTTAAGTATCTAGTCTTAACTTGAAACCGTATTATTATGTTTTCAATTGGCAAAAAGAATGTATAATTGAATCGTAGGAGAATGTTAACACTTAAGTATTCAATAAAATTACCTTGTTATCTAGAGTTTTATACTATAAAATTATACATAAAATATTTCTTTACTAAAAGTTTGATCTAGTTAGGGTGTCATTTGTATTAATAGGCGTGGCCAATGGAATTTTATAAAATTCACAATTGATAGTTAGTTGTAGATACTGAGAATTTAGTAATTTTAGGTCATATAATATACTAGTGTTGTTCCTGTAGTGCTTGACAAGGTAATAAGAAGAACAAAAACTCTTTGCATTTCTAAATGGCTTGGCTGATCTTTATTAGGCTCAAATAATTCTGATCCTGCTAATGCATTCTCTTCTAAGAATGGAAGCTACTTGTGGAATACTGCAACAGGAACCAATGCAAAAAGAGGTCGTAGGAACTTTGAAGCAACCTGCTGAGCTGACTGGTTTGTCTTCTCGAGTTGGTGAACTGAGATGCAGTGTGTGTGGAAACAAAGGTCGTTCTCCATAAAGATATCAGTAAGTGATTAGGTATCCTTAATGGCAACCGAGGTCCAAGAAATGACCATAATACAAAAATTCGTAAAACAAAACACAAAGAAATGGAAAAGCTTAAGACAGATTGTAAACATGGACAAGTACTAATCAGGTTCAAGAAGTTATTATATCAAGCTTCTGCCATAACCAAGCAATGATGCATCTAACTCTGGATATTATTCCAAAACCATTGAAGAAATTGAGAATGCATTTGGTGAAAATGTTCTGCCACTCATCTATGTTCGACAATCAATAATGAATTCTTGATCATGCAAACTACTCCAGTATCTAGATTAGGCACTCTCAAGAAGAAAAATAGATTAGCGCTTGAGGATGTGTTGTATGTGCCTAGTTCTAGGTTCAATTTTCCTGCTTGTGTCTAAAGTGACTAAAGACAGTAGAAGTACTATAATATACTACTCTTTGACAAGTTCTGTGTCATTCATTACATTGCATGTAACACCCCGATGTTAACCCCATGATTAATTAAATTAATTGGCTTACTAGAGGGGACTCGTCAAAGGGTGTTAAGATTAAGGAGTTATTGCCGATCCCTTGCTAGAGGGGAAAAGGCTTTGATGCTAAGTTTCCTTATCCACATTAGACATTGTACACTTATTTTTAAAATCATGGGTCAATAATGACATCCTACTATGGGCCTATTCTTTTCGTGGGTCAATTGCAATTTATCAACTTCAACCTACTTCAACCTATTCAACCTACTTCAACCCACTTAAAAAAAAAATACCAATTTCAACCTACCTCAACCTACTTCAACCCACTTTAACCAACCTCAACCCACCCCGTTCATAATTTTAATAATTTGTAAAGTATCAAGCAAGATTTAATCATTCTTGCACCAAAAAGTTCACTATACTACTTTTTTGTAAATTATCGTACTTTGGAATTGTTTTATTTTCGTATTTTTTTAGTTTTTTATTTTTAAATTTTTAAATTTTTAATATTTAATTTTTTGTATTTGATTTTTTTAGTCTTTTACTTTTTTATTTATTTTTTATTTTTTCTATTTTTTCTGTTTTTCTATTTTTATTTTTTATTTTTTTTTTCTATTTTTTATTTCTTATTTCTTATTTCTTATTGTTTATTTTTTTATTTTTTTATTTAGTATTTTTTATTTTTTTGGAATTTTCTATAGCTTTTGTTTGGAATAAAACTAAAAAGATAAAAAATTAAAAAATAAATACAAAAAATTAAAAAAATACAAAAATATAAAAAATGAAATATAAAAAAAATTTAAAATTTAAAATTGAAAAAAAATTAAAAATACAAAAAATTAAATTTTAAATTTTAAATTTTAAATTTTAAAAATTTAAAAATTAAAAAAAATTAAAAATTAAAAATTAAAAAATTAAAAAATTAAAAATTAAAAAATTAAAAATACTAATTAAAAAAATAAAAAAATAAAGAATAAGAAATAAGAAATAAAAAAACAAAAAAACAAAAAACAAAAAATATAAAATATAAATATAAAATAAGAAAATATAAAAAATAAAAAATAAAAAAGAATAAACAAAAATTCCACAAAATTTTGATAACTTCATAAATTATGACACATTAATTACATTCTCATTATTTTAACCCGCCTCAACCCACCACATATAAAATATACCAATTTCAACCCAATTCAACCTACATCAACCCAGTTCAACCTATTTCAACCTATTTCAACCCACCTCAAAAAAAATACCAATTTCAACCCACCTCAACCCACTTCAACCTACTTTAACCTATTTCACCCTTTTATCCACCCAATTTACCCATAAAAAAAATAGGCTCTATACCTACATGTAAGTATAAATATATATAAGCATGGACACACGTTAGCATTATTTATACTTTTTTTTTTGGTGCTTGCCCTTACCAATGCAACACTATTGGTCGGTTAGACGTTGTCCAAGTACTACATTACAAGGTTAACTCGAACTTAAACCAAAATAACTCTCGGAGGTTGAATGCATCTCAATAAGATTAGCACTTAAACCATGTAGCATCCAAACTATGATGTCCATAAAAAGTTCTAGTGCCAAAAGGAATATATCAACGACTTAGCAAAAAGGCATAAAGCACACAACTCAACCAAGTTGTCATTTTTCGTGGCCAGAAGGCGACATGTTGCTCTTTTGGCTCTCCTCACCTGAAAATCATAACACCACCCTAAAATAAAAGTGAGCGACCTCTTAGGTCTATCCCTATAGAGTAAAATATCCATTGGAGAAAACTAGTGGGCATGCAATTTTTGAATTCATTTTGGTTAAAATTTAATGGAAGGTAATTTCATTCCTAAAGTTGGGACCCAACAATGATAGCAGGTTAAGAGCTAGTTCTTTTTTGCGATAAGATACAACTGTAAGCTATAACAAAATATAAGAAACTGTAAGAAGTTGTAAGGAGTTGTAAGAAAATGTAAATATGTTGTAAGAAAATGTAAGAAGATATAAGAAGTTATAAGAAGATGTAAGAAGCGATAAGAAGTTGCAAGGAACTGTAATGAGCTGTAAGGATAGATGTAAGAAATTATTAAATTATTGAAAAGTTGTATAGTATAATTTTTAGATATGTATGCGTAATTATTGGTGTCTAATTTATGATTTGTGCAAATAACATGTAATATATTAGTCATATTTATGAAATAAATTTGATTTCATTAGTAAACAAATTATTTCTTAATATTATTGAAACAAAATTTGTTTTTTTTTTACAACAAGCTTTTTGGATGGAAAAAAATAATATAAAAATAATATAATTAATGAAAACAAACATTTAAACAAGTTAATTAAACAAAAATAAAAAAAATTCAATCCCATAATTTTTTTAATTAAAATTTTCTATGCTTGAGGTGATGTTTTATATTAACATTTGTTTGACCTTCCTATAAGAAAATTAAAACAAAAAATAACACAATATTTTTTTGAAAATATTCAATAGAACTTTTAAAATGAAATCCCATTTTTAATAAACAATTTTAAATTAGTATTTTTAATATTTTATTACCAAAAAAACTGATAAACAGACCCTTAAAATATTAAGAAATAATTTTTGTATTATAATTTTAGATGCATGGATGCAATTTTTGTATTATAATTCGTCACATATAAATTGAGAATTTTCATATATGATTCAAACTCAAACATGAATGCAATTTTTGTGTTATAATTTTAAAAGCATGTTAACTTATTTCATCTGTAATGACCTATATTGTTCAAGTTGAAACTAAAATATAATTTACGTCGTTAAATTGTATTTTATGTTCATAGAAATGTTGTGTTCATAAAATATTTACAAATTTTTTATATTGGTAATATAAAAAAAAATATATACATATTTCTATAATTAATGGAAAAATAAATGACTTATTGAATGTTATACAAAAATATATATAGAGATGTAATGAGATGTAATGAGATATAAGAAGATGTAAGAAAATATAAGAAGATGTAAGAAGATGTAAGGATTGTGTTAAGGATATAAGGAGATATAAAGAGATGTAAAAAGTTGTAAGGAGATAAAAGTTGTAACCTAAATCCTCCCAATCAAAAAAAGAGAATAGGGCCTATATCTGTGTTGACCCTTAGACAAATGTACACCCCAAACCGATCAAATAACCCTGTTGAACATCTTGCGCACGTAGGTGATATCCAGGCATCCCCAAATCTTTGAACAGTGTCATTGAACCGTGGAGGGGTCCTAGTCCGTTGGCACAAACAATGGTGAATAAAATGCTTCTAGTTGAAATTTTAGAAAGGCATAAGCAATAGACTTTTTTTTTTTTTTTTTTAAGAAAGGTAAGACATACAATCTAGGATACCATTCTCTTAATGACTCGTCCTAAATTATCTTTAAAGAAGACACGCCCAAGGTCCCTCTAAGGGATAAGTAATGGACGTATCTGAACCAGTTTGTTTTTGTTTAGCTACCACTTTTCGTATTTTAGTAGAAGTGTGGCGTGACATCTAGTACGCGTAAAATCCTAAGTGAGTTAATTTTATAACATACTTCAATTTTGGAGTTCCCTGGGCAATCACTTGCTAGTACTGACATAGTGACATATACTACCACCTGCATTATTATTACTCTTAATTTAAGGCTTCAAGACTATACGTGTAAATTCGGGTGAGTAGGCAGATTAAATACGGATTGGGTGTATTTTGGGTTCAGACAAAATATATGTCGAGTGTACTTCGAGTTTGATTAAAATATGGTGCAGGTGTATTTTAATTTTCCGGGTTTCAAATCATCTAAGTGGGTTTGTAGCACCTTTTTGTGAGTTTTTTTTTTCTTCAAAATTAAAAATTGCCATATCTATTACTTAAGATTGCCCTTATTTAATGAATAAGCATAATATTTGTAGTTTTTTAAAAGGAATAAAAATATTCATACTTTTTATATAATATATGAGCGTTATGTATAGGTGAGCAATGAGTCAAGTCTCCTTTAGGTTAAGTGGGCTGCCTCATGCATTGAACATATGGTCAATAATGGGTTGGATCATTTATGGGTCAGCCATCTGGAACATGTTAAAGTGTCGGGTTGATTCGACCCTGCTAATAACTCATTTAATAATTTGATATTTTGTTAACTAACGTATCATTATACCTAGTAAGGTGCACTTATTAATGGGCCAACCTAACAAAACATGGCCAACATTTATCACCACTAGCATCATAGTTGAAGACGATTAAAGTGAAAACCAAATAAAAAGGAATTAGAGAAGCAGAAGATACTAAAATTATCTTTTATTTGTAACATTCAAAATTTAGATTATTTCATAGTAACAACATTTAAAATATGATTAGACATAGTCATTTCACTAAAATCATACCAATATGACTTGCACAATTTTTAACATATGTCTTATTCTAAATTAATTTTTTATAGGGTAGATAATTATTTCACGCAGTTTCATAAGCATTTTTTAAAAGTTGTTCATTTTGTATGTGATATTATTTTATGAGAATGAAATTGATAAAGAAACGGTATTATTATTCAATTTGGGAAAGGATGTGTCTAAAAGATTTGATATAACGAATAACCATGATTGTTAAAAGGAAAAAATTAAAGAAAAAGGCATACGGGTTCAAGTTCGGGTTAGGTTTGACCCACTAATATGCAGGTCTTTCGAGTTTTGTTTATTTCGAATTGAGATCAAGAAAATCATGTTTAAAACCCACAATTTTCAAGTAGGTTTGTGTCAATTTTCTGGTCATGTTCGTTTTTCCTGTCAAGATTATGTTAATTTATTTAGTGATTGATTAATTAGCCACTCATCTCCTCCCCCTCCGTTAATTGCCGCTGTTTCCCTTTGAAAATTTCTCATCTAACACTCCTTCCCTTTTTTCTCCTTTTAGGGTGTGTTTGGTAGGGGGGAAATTATTTTCCCAAAAAATTATTTTCCATGAAAAATATTTTCCACTTACATTTTCTTCTATTTGGTAGAATGGAAAATCATTTTCCTTCCACCTCATTTTCTATTATTTGGTAGAATAAAAAACCATTTCCAAGACAATAACTCCCAACTGTTTGGTATTAACACGCTAAGCTAATAGATAACCAATCAATTTAGTCATCAAATAGGACTTACAAAGTCATAATAATATAGTTGTTCTCCTTAGCCAAAAAAGGGGAGACCCAAAAAAAAAAAAGAGGGTACAAAGGTGAGGTGGATGAGAAACATCACTTCATTCAATTGTTCTCCTTGAATTTTTCAAGCCAAATCCTTCTTAGTTTGTCAATCTTTGCTACAATTTCACGCTCTACGAGGTGATCAAAAGCGCTACCCAAAAGGTCCTCTTCAAACCCTTTAGTTTCATCACTTCTTGATAAAGAAGGTCGACGTCAAGCTTGGATTTAGATATCTTTTGTAGAGCCATAGCGACTTCTGCCATTTGGGTGGAGATATTTTGAAGTTTCAAATCGTCATCACGGGTTCTCTTTTAACTTTTTCTTGATTCTAATGGTGTACTTGAAGTTGATTGTTTATCATTTTCTTTCGCAAAGTCACCATCCCCATCACCTTTTTTTTCCATATTCATAGCTCCATGTGATTGTATCTCAACGTCATCAAATGACTTGGCACCACTTCCTCGTGTGACATCCTTTCCAACCACAATAGTCATTTCATCATACATATCAATTTTCTTGTTAACATACTTCTCATGAGTTGTATTCGCTTGTTAAAAGAAACAACTAATTAGAAAGGAACAAAACTATTCATGAAACTAAAATACAGAAACAACAACCAACCCTGACATAATAGAAACTGAAGTAACCTTGAAATAACAGAAACTGAATAGGGCCAGTTTTATGCACAAACAACACACAGCGTGCAGACTCATTGTGGCAGATCAATCATTGTGGCACAAGAATTTGCTTCAAAAGCAACTAGCACAGACACTACTTACCAATCAAAAACAAGTTTAGAAATAGTGAAACTTCAGAAGCAAGTTTAGTAGCCCTAAATGTCATTACATAGACTCAAGTAAACTTACCAATCAAGAACAACTCAAGTGAACTTACCAATCAAGTAAAATTACCAGCAAAACATGAAGGAGATGTTGTACTACAACAGAAAGAAGTTCTATTTGAAATATGGCTCAACCTAGCTAGCTAGGAACTTGCAAAGAATTACAATTCTTGTCTTTCATCCCAGCTCTCAATTTCTGATCAGTTCTCTATTGTTTGTCGCACAATAGGCTACTTTCATGTAGCATATTGGTTCAAGAAATTGTCTTTCCACTTCTTGGGATAAAACTTTTTGAAAAAACATGAACATTAATATGTACCAACAAGCTCCAATAAGAGGCATCATTTTGAACAGACCCACTACCTCCATTCCAATTGTAACATCATGACAATACCAAGATCAAGATCAAGACTAACCCTTTGTGCTCATCATCCTTTCACTTCCATGATTTTTTGAAAAAAAAATTATAAATAATCCAAGATCAAGACTTTTCCAGTTTTCCAGTGCTCATCATCAAAAAGTAGCATTTCTGTCAAGCTAAACATCTTGTGCAACCCATTAAAACATGAACATTAATATATACAAACATACCTACACTAATATATACAAATAGCATTTGTGTCAAGCTTCTAAGTGCCTTTTTCTAGGCAAATAACTACTGAGCAGAATACAAGCTTTTAAACTGAGCTAAATACAAGTTTTTAAACTGAGCAGAATACAAAAACAACCCATTTTGGTGTAGTAATTTTTTTTTCCCCCAGAATGTCTGGTCAAGAATAAAGATATGTGGGCATGTTCACAGCACCTACACTAATGCTTCTCTATCCCTGGCTAATACAACAAAGCTATGACTGTAACTGGTGCTCAGCAGAATACACAAGAAAAAACAGTAGAAGAAATGGAGGGAGTCATTAATTCCATCAACTTTGGGACTTAACTTCCCCAAATCCAACATAAGTGGGGCTTTATAGCAACAGAGTGAGAAAGATCAACATCAATTTAATGGAATTTCAGTTTGACATCAATACCAATTTAACTTCCCCAGTAACTAGCATAACAGACCTTTGTAGCCATTTAAGAGAATGCCTATGAGCTTAATGTCTATGAGTTCATTGGCCAACACTCTGCTCATGTTATTCCTACCACTTATCCCTTCCTCCCCTACTGTATAAATTGAACCCTAGCATGAGCATACTAGGAAATTTCCTCAACCAAAAAAAATCAAATTTCTTAACAGAACCCTATCTTAGCTAGGCCCTAAATTGATAGGCATATGAGGGGATTTGAGGAACCCTATCTTAGCAAAAACCAATTATATAATCTATCAAATTTCTTAACAGGACCCTAACATGAGAATCTCAGTAGTATGACTCAAACAAAATAGAGCAAAAACCAATCAAAACAGGGAAGTGAATACCAGGGAATTTCAACAAGAACAAAAAATTAAACAACAAACAGGAAATTTCAACAGGACGACAATACAAATTTCGAAGACAAAGATAATACCAGGGACAACAAACTTGAAAGCACTAGGAACAGAGTGAGAAAGATTCAGCAAACAATTGATTTATAAGACAAGAACATAGAACATTGTGAAACCGAAGCCTCAAATTTGGACACCCAAAAACCGTTCCTAACAAGCAAATCATCAACAAGTAATTAACAACTGAGTGGGTATAATAGATCTGAAGAAGCCATAGCAAGCACAAGTAGAACTTTTGAGAGATACCTGAACAACTGTGAGCATAAGCGAGAAAGGATTCCTCATTCAACCGAGTTCCAACAATGGCAATGTAAAGGCGATTGTCCTTTAACAATAGTGCAAGACAGGGAGGAGATGAATGCTTCAACAATGGAGAAGAGAGATCGAGGAGATTTTGAAGAGGGAAACAGAGACTTCAAACCCTAAGCCATGCTCTGAGATTTCAAAGAAGCTGAGACAAATTCTGGGGGCTAGGTGGCTGAGAAGAGGGAGAGGGGGGGGGAGATGGAGTGAGAGGAGGAGGAGCCGAAAATGAATTTACGACCTATTTCTATGGAAAATATTTTCCCTCACATGGGTAAAATCATTTTTTCTTAAAAATGATTTTTCCCTTCACTGTTTATCAAATAGTATAAAATAGAAAAATTATTTTTTGGAAAAATAATTTTACCTATATACCAAACACACCCTTAGTACCCGACAGCAAAATGTCCAACCATTTCTTTTAGCCAACAATTTAACAATTCCTTTGTTTGATCATACTATGCAAGAAAACCCCCTACATGATTCTTTATTATTCAACTTCAAAACCCAAAATTAAACAACCATAACGGGTTGAATTAATCAAATTGTCAATTCACGTAATCATGCATACAGTTTCCTAGCTTATTTCTTACATCATCACACTCTAAAAATTTATCCAACATCATGAACCATGCTATGCAACTCCTCTGTTTCTCAAGATCATGACTAAACATATTATACTCACATGCTTTCCTAAGATCATCTTAATCTTATTCATCCATCCTCATTATTTACAAAATCATGATCAGTCATCATCATCCCAGCACGCGCCATAAAATGAGCATCCGTTTATGATCAAATGATATCAAGTAGCTAAACTTTGATAGTAACTCCTAAAGCTACCCTTGCATGTCATTCTAGATGGAAGGTGTAATATGAGAGAGAAAGGGGCTAGGGGTTACCTTCTTCTTCTTCTTTAGTTAGAGGAAATTAGGCTATTGAAGTGAGACGAAGATGGCGGTGCGACGTAGTGAGGAGTTGCCTTGGTGGTTTCTTTGTGGTGCCTTATCGAAACAAAGCAAGAGCCTCCCTCCTTTGTCCCGCAACTACTACCACTCAAGGCTCAAGATAAAGAAAATGATTGTATTTATTACTCTAGAATTAGACATTTATTCTTTCCCCTATTATTATTATCATCATCACCATCATCATCGCATTTGTTTATTGAATTCTTTTCCCATCATATTTCCTTGGCAAAGATTTGACCCATGTTCCCCTTATATCCTTAACTCATTTTACAATATTCATTCAGTACTACTATACACACAATTTTAAATTTATAATATATGCTTGGACATAGTTATTTCAGATGTGAGATTTCCTACTTGAGAAGTTTGGACGGTGACAAGCCACAAGACCCTGCATATACCCATGTGTAGGTTTTCATGGGAAAGGGTTTGTAGTCCTTAGGGATGGTGGAAAATTTGCATCAATTATGGCTCAAATTATTGATGAAAGTTGAATTAATGCATTAGACCAATATTAACTTAATGATTCCCTAAAGAGTTGACTATTCAAGAACTAAAAAGCATAGATGATTAAACTAAACTACACTTCTATCACAAAACCAATCTACTACTGAACCAGATATGCTATGAATCTATCACATACGATCAACGGATTGCAAGTTATCACACAACGCACACAAGGTGAACCAATGGCTCGACATGTCCGATCATCAACAAGTTCCCAAATTTCACTTCAAATGGATAACCACAAGTAAAAAAACAATCCTAATATCCGCAACTAGTCTCCTCTAACGAAATCAATAAAAAGGGGGAACGGGGAGAAAATTACCCATAAAACCCATAATTCCTAGTGGTTATTTTTGCTAGGAAATCATTTCTTCCATATTCCAACGGTTCCAATTTGCAATAATCAGCTCCAATCTAGCACTATTTAACTGGAAATCATTTCTTCTATATTTCAACTGTTCAAAATTTGCAATAATCGGCTTCAATCTAACACTATTTGATGTGGCACTTTAATATTTAGATTGAAAACACTAGAGAAGAGTGTGAGAAGAATGGGATTAAACGGGACTAGAAAATGGGGACGGTTCAGATTCTAAGAAGTGGATTAGAGGCTCAAACCCTGAAACTTGAGCCTTTAATCCCCTTTCACCCTTTTACTCATCAAAGTTCATTGATTTGGGGTGGACTTTGGTGAATAAAAATAGAGGATTAAAAGGCCAGAGATTAAGGACAGAGGGAGTGAGTGAGATCAAACTTTAATCAAAGAAGAGCAATGAAATGAAAGCTAAATCAAATCAAAGGATGAACCTTTTCATTACTTATGTATTAGGCCTATAAGAGAATTTAGAGAGGAAAGCTCCTAAAAATAGATAAGACCCTAAAAAGCATGAAAAAGATCCCTATTGATCCATCTAAGCTTTACTTAATACAAACAAATCCAATAGTGAAACGATCATGCCATATTAGGAAGACCTGACCGTGCCCTTTTTTTTTGGAATTTAAGGCGGCATAGACACACCTTCTCACATATTTGTCTTTTGGCTTGGCATGGTTTGGCTCAGTGGCAACACATTCTTGCTTAAATTTAGTTGTTTCAATCTCTCTTTGTCACTTCTTGATTAAGCTTCAAAGTTAGCTCCAAAAACACCAATATTAACGCTCGTTGCGATGATACCTACAAACACTCAAAACATATGTAAGTTCTTAAGTAAGGGTTTACCTATGAGCTAAGTCAAGATTAAGTGTACCAAACTATATTGGTTGGGAGTCGAACAAATACCCCCATGTTTAGATTTTGCTCGTCGTCAAGTAAATAAGAGGAAGCCACAGTTTCACATGCACAACAGTTTTATTTAGCACATGTAACAAACCCCTTAAACCCCTTGGCTCATCCAAGTAAATAATTGCAGTATCATGAGGGTTTATGAAAGATACATTCATAAAATATTCGAAAAGAGAAAAGAAAAGAGAAAATCTTTTTGAGTTTTTTTAACAAATTTTCATAATGCAACATTGAGGGGATGAATATGCTCCTCTAGTATCTGAATCACCCAAATGAAAAGGACACGCATAGCACATGTATAAAATGCACCATTAAAAATCTCAATCCTTCTGAATGACAATCAAACAACCAATCCAAACCCACTTTAGTGTTGAGGAAGCAATGATCACCTCACTTTAGATCAAGTGGAGTTCTCCTCTCATCTGTTTGAACGTTGATATGTTTTCACTTTAGTGATGAGAAATGCTACCATCATCCAAAAATGAAACTCGATGACATGAGTTAGGTCAAACTAATATGAAGTCTCCATGCGAAGACTTTTATTCTTTTGTATTATTTTTTTTGGCTTTGGATAATCTAACTTGTAATTGGCATAAAGATATCGAACAAGCATTTTTTCTAACTCAAATCTTGTAAAGTACATAATAACCTTCTCTCAACACAAAAGGGGAAGCTCTATTATTCTCACAATTGTCATTCCCCTAACTACTCCCAACACAATGCCACCAATTACTTTCACTGACAAATAACGCTTCAAGACCTATTGAAATGAGGATCATGAAGTCTTTGCTTAGGTATAGAAAGATGTTTTTTGCAAAGGGTTAAAAAGAGAAGTTCACAATGAAAGACAACAGTTTAAGGCTTAAAGGGTTAGCAAGGGTTTCAATATCACTTAGGGTGGCTTTTAGCTCTTTGCTTTCACATCACACAAAGAATCAACCGTGCACATGCAATGTGTGATTTCAAAGAGAGTTAAGTCAAGTTCTAGAGGAAGATGACTGCTGAAGGGACACCCATGAAAGAAGCATGAGACCACAAGTGATCCAGTAGTCCATTAGGGTTAAAAACCTTCTAGGTTCATTTAACATGCTTGATCTCACCTATTGGGGTCGAAAACTATGCATGAGTTGACCAAAAACATGGACCATGACCTATTATGTACACTCTAATTACATGTCATTTCTATTTAGGCCACAAGGGATCAATAATGATCAAAATCACACAGTCTCAAAAAATTGCATATTATATACAAAAATCAAAATTCTTCTTGATTTTTTGGAAAATGTTTTTCTCTATTTTTTTTCTTTTTCAAAGATTTTAGAGGAATGACCTCCTCTTCCCACACTTAAAATGCATAATGTCCACATCGTGGGAATAAGAGTCATAAAATGAAAAAGAAATAAAAGTAATATTCACAAGCTAAGGGAGGTTAGAGAGGATTCCTTGAAATGGGAAAGAAGGTTATATTCGCAATCATGAATACATATATACAATGCAAATGCAATTCTAATATAAATAGAAACCACATACATTGCCTATGCTCCTAGGAGCCTATTGACAAGTTCATGCAAATCCTATTTGAACATGAAAAATACATCCTCAATCAACTTCTCAAACTCTCAACTTAATGGCCATATAACAACCAAAGTTCACCTCAGATGGCCCAATTCTCAAATCGTATCAATTATAATACTAATAAAGTAGGGAATAGAGAATAAGAACAAGAGAAAAAGAGAGTAAAACATCGTGCAACACACACCCTATGGGATTCTTCCCGTTTGAGATATTAAATATGCAAATTTGCCCATAAGTAATATATGCCATGAAGAGTAGGGGAGGAGGATACTACTCATAATTATTGGTCCCAATCATTGGGCCCCATTGGTCCCTCGTGGTGGCCGATGGGGTGGAGGACATTGTAAAGGAAAGATGAACTTCCTTGCCAGCCCATGTACATACGAAGCATCTCCTCTTGTTGCATAAGGCCTCCACTTTTCTCCAAATAATTTCGTTGTTTTGTATCCTCTTCCCTAATCCCTAAGCCTTTCTTATAGCTCTTTCTTTCTGTCTTTGCTTTTGCCTTTTCCTTCTTTTATTGCAGTTTAACAAGCCCCTAAAATAAGTTGTCCTTTTATTGATGCAGCTGACTATGTGGTTCACATCTTGCCTCATGTCGTGATAGTCAGAATAGAAGCTTACGACCTCTAGTTAGAGGTTAGAAAATGAGTAGAAGAATGCCTCACCAAAGGGGCGTATGAGCTAAAGAAAAGGAACCATGTATGTTAAATGCGGGTGGGTGTGGTGGTAGCTCTTCTTAGGTTTGCTGATCCTCCCCACCATCGTCCCTAATTATCCTCACGCACTTCATCACCATAATCTCCTAGAAAGCATCATTTTTCAACACCTCATTACATGACCAATTCCCCTTGTGTGAAGGTGTTGTCCGCCCCATATTAGGGAAACTAAAATGAATCTTCTTGTGGGGTGGGTATTTGTAAGCACCCCCTTTGTGTCGATGATAGTCATCTGCCTCAAAGCGATGATGTTTAAACTCACTCCCAAAAAATGAGCTTCCAACATGCTAAGCTTTCCATTAAAGTGCAAATTGTTGGCTATAGCGGTGACCCCCGTCCCCAAATCACATTGTTATGGGTGGTCTTGGAAAACTCCACAAGTGACAAAGTATGAAGGCACTCACATCAATATGTTCTCCATTTAAAGCACACCAAATGATAAACAATTTGGCTCTTTTACAAGCAATCTGGCCATCATGATGCCCAAATACTATGTTCTCTATCAGGCATTGTAGACACTAAAGGTTAATGTTGCATGTATACATTGCCTTGGCTTGCTTAGAATCAAATATCCACTGTCGACCCCATCTATTATAATAAACCTTTTGTTTTGCATATGAGACTCTAAGCCATATAGGATTGGGTTTGCAGGCCCCAAGCACATCCCTATAAGTCTTGCTATACACCAAAATGCAAAAGATGTCATTGAAATCCCTCAAACTTAAGTTCACATCACTATTAAACATTTGAAATTTTATGAAGATCTTCTTATGAGATCCAATCAACACTTAAAGAGCTCAAAAATTCAAGTAACAACCTATTACGCCTTTCACATTTTAAGTTAATAGAGTGAAGCCAACCTAAACACTAAAGCAAGGACAACATATCATCCAACATTTCTAATATCCTTAATGTATCTTCATGGCAATACTTACGCACACAAATAAGTCTAGAAGGCAACAACTCAAATTTTGCCCTTTGCTCCTCATTTTCGAATTGTAAAGGTCTATTACTAGGAGGAAGCAATAATAGGTGAGCATCAGATTTACCTTGACTCTACTTAGGAGTGGGATAGGATGAAGATGAAGCCTTAATTGACTTCTTAGGGTAGGTAGGCTTCCTTGAAGGCTCTCCCACGTGCTTCTTGCCCATGCTTGATGAATTAGAGTGGCTGAGAATGATGAACGCTCAATGCTTGTGCCTAAAAATGTTCCTTGATTATGTTAAGCTTGGATAGGCATTGAGTTTGGGGTTAGAATTGAGTTTTCCCTCCACCAACGTCAACCTTAACAATGTTGGGTAAGGCTTTAGAGAGAGAAAGTGGGTAAATGGGGAGGTGAATTTAAGTGATTTTTGTTGGGATTTTTGTGAGAAGAGGTGCAGGATCAAGGTTGAGGTTTTTCAAGAAAAATTTGAAGGATCTGGTAAGGATTTAGGGGGAGGGGAGAAGTGGGTTTGAAAGGGTGAATGTCAAGTGAAAGAAGAAGAAGATGCTAAGAAGAATGGAGGATTGAGGAAGAAGCGATGTTTTTGGCTTTCTTGCATAAGTTCAGGCATGTCACGGGTGGCCACATAGCATAGGCATCCTATGCTACATCTATGTTTGGAGGAAACGAGGAAAGAGTGGCATGGTTGTACCACCAGGCATAGGCACCTTGCGCCGCTTCTCTGTTTGCTAACTCAGAATGGAGGAGTCTGGCATGGGAGTGCCACGTACATGGCAAGGTCTCCTCGTGCCAATCCTCTGCCCAAGAATTCTTGGCTTCCAAAGCTCTTTTCCTTTTCTATAAACACTTTTCCTTCTTCATTTTACCTTTTTCTGTTTTTTCTTTCTCATCATTTTATTCTACCTCTCAGTTACGCCCTTGTTTTTTTTTTAATTTGCATTTATTTTCTTTTTTTTCTCCTGCTTTGCAACTTTCTCATCTTTTCCAAATTTTTTTCAAATCTCATGCCTCACAGACATACTCATATATATATAAAAGGACAGGACAACCAATCCTTAGGCTCGGGGAGGTTCATGGTGCACGTGACACTCGACATCCCCTTCACTTAGCATCTATAAAAAGTGCTTCAACATATGCCTGTTAACTGTAAACGTTTGGTCTTTGGTGCGGTCCCTAATCTTAATAGCAACGTGTGAAAACACCTTAACAAAAACAAAGGGTTTGGTCCACCTAGACCTAGGTTTTCTAGGAAATAAGTGAAGTCTTGAATCATAAAAGAGAATCCTTTCCCACAAGTACTCAACAATAAAACCTTGTACTTGGGCTTACAAACATTAAAACTCGAATTCTTCCTATCAATACCATACACGCATCTCCCCTCCCGCCTGGTCCGGTTCGAACCAAGACGGTCGGTCGGGCGCTACGTGGCCATGGTCCGTGAGCTATGGGCCTTAGCTGCTAAGTTTTTGGTGGGAAATTCTTTTATTTTTCTCGTATGTTGGCTACATAACTATCAACATCCACCTGTAGATTTCTATCCATTTTTTCCTCCAGCAATGGCTAGTGGCCTTGTTCTTCAACAGTATGCGTTGTGGCCCTATTTTTCAACCATGGAATCGCAGCAGTTCTCAATTTTTTTTCTCAGCCCCAACAACTCCTTTTTACAGTATAAATACCCTGCTCTTCTGTTGTGTAACTCACACCAAGCATCTCTTCTCATCTTCTTTTCTCTACGCTCTACTGTTCTAGTGTTCTAGGCAATTGTAATCCTGTGTGTTTCAAGCTTCTGGCCAGGAGTGCATGCATTTAGCAAGTTGTCTATGTAAACTTGGGGAATGAACGACTATTTCAATTTGCACCAAGTTCGAGCCAAAATCACTCTCAAGGCAGTAGTAGTCCCACGGCACAGCTCACGTTCACATTTTCTTGCCATTGATTTGGCCCTATTTTTCCTACAAGGGCATGGCTATATAATTCAACCGCAACGATTATAGCCAGGGGGAGTCAATAGTAGTTCCAAGTATAGATCCAAAAACCTAAAGTGTAAAAATTGGTAAATCTCTCTATGGCCTAAACCATGCAATTAGGCAAGGTTCTCCAAATTATCCACAACCTTGATTACCTTTGACTTTACACAATCCAAGACACATTACACTGTAGTCACCAAGAATCAAGAAGAAAAATTCACAGCAGTGCTAGTTTATGTAGCTGATATGGGTAATTACATGCAATGACCTGGTTGGTTTAGAGCGACTAAAAATACGCTTGCACTTATAATTTTACATGAAAGATCTAAGAGACGTGAAGTATTTCCTACGACTTGCAATAGTAAGGTCAGAAAAAGGCATATACATTTGTCAAGGAAAGTATGCCTTGGATTTGCTAGAAGAAATGAGCATGTCCAATGCTAAACCTTCGCAGTTACCACTAAGCTCTCATCTGAAGTCATCTCAAGAGCAAGACAAGAATATGGAGAACCCAAATTTTTAAAGGAGATTAATAGGCAAGCTTATATACTTGACAATTACAAGACCAAGCATTACCTATGTAGTTCAATTATTAAATTAGTTTGTTCACACACCTACTGATGAGCACATAAACACAACCAGACATGTGGTGAGGATACTTGTACTAAGTAAACGTCAGCTCACACGCACAACCTATTGTGATTCACTAAGGGGAGGTTGTACTGATTCTAGAGACTGCACCATGGGATTTTCTATTCTTCGAGGCAATTCTCAAGCATCCTAGAAAGCAATTGAAGAAGCAAGCCATGGTTGAGAGATCTGCTGTTGAGGCAAAATATTATTGAATTGCCAAAACCTAATGTTTGCCTCCTTCCTAGATACTTTTACCTCCTAGTTGTTTGTTTCTAGAGGATTTAGTCAAGATTAAGATCTCATCTTCTTTTCCCTTACTGCAAGCCAGTTTAAGATAATTTTGAGTGGGACTCGGCCAAGTTTCCCGTGTGTTTCCCTTAGAGAACACTCCAAGGTCTAAAGACGGGAGTTTCGTAATAATTTAGGCTTTCCAAGTATGCTTTATTCGTGGATCAAAACCCATAACCTACCAGACGCAACGCTGCGACTAGGCCGGCGGGCAGCACCTCCCCCTAAATTAATCTTGTGTTTATTATGGGTAGAGTAATAACCTTTGGCAGACTCAGCTTCGGTAGTAAACTGCGTACCAAAATGTATTCAGTCATTGGTTCGAGCCCTTACTTCTTTATTTTGTGATATGGAGCTTTAGAGGCACACTACTCATTCTCTCCCCCCTTTTCAACTTTGTTATTTTCTAATTTTATTTTGTTGTTTCCTTTTTCTTTGATAGTCATATATCCCATATACCCCCCCCCCCCCTTTCTAACTTTAAAAGAGCTATACAACCTAGCATACAAGACAGAATAAGATTGTTCGTACATTTTTTCCCTCTTTTTTGTTAAATCTATTACATGCCTACATGTCTTATTCTTGTAATTTAATGTGTGCGTGGGGGCCGTGCATGGGATTAGTTACAATGAATAATTATTGAAAGAATAGATAATCGTAGCCAAAAATTTGATCGTTCTAATGTAAAAAAATCAATAACTTAGATTTTCAAAACTTTCATTCCACTATAGACATGAATCTTAACAAACATAAAATTAACAATTTCATATTCAGTTTGCACTATTGTTGGCAATTCTTTCCTAATTAAACCCCTATCTTTTTTAAAGCAATATGTGCTAAGAACTCAAGACAAATATTTATACTTATAAATTCAAACGAATTCAAAAACATACTTACAAAGTTTTTAAGAATTAATTTGGAGTTGATGGTACAAAGATTCAGAAGGCTTTGCATGCACGTTAATAATCCCCCCCCCCCCAGCCATTCTAACATCCTGGATTTGCCACTGAACCCGGTCTTCCACATCCTACATAAATCAGAGAAATACAAAAAATGTATGAGAATCATTTTCTCTCTAAAATTCTCTTGAATTATCCTCTATATTTCATCTATTCTTTTGCTCAGCTCAGCAATTTTGAGTTATGCTTAGTAATTTTTGTGTTTAACTCTAGCCCCTTGCTAATTTGAAGTTATAGAGCTCCAATAGTGTCAAGGGCAGAGCTATGCAGGCATAAGGGGTGTCAATTGATAGCTCAACTTTTTGGGGACAAAAATTAAATGTTGGAATTTCTAGGAAAAAAGAAAACATCTATATATATTATTTAGTTTGCATGCACAATAGGAAGTGTGTGATGCCCAATTGGTGTGAGGTTTGCCTATTTGGTGGAAAAGTTTTGTGTTTAAATCTTGATAATGGTAGTTTTGTGGCTTTTTTTTTTATAAAGATGCATAATGTCATATGTATATTTTCTAGTTTGGTTATACAGAAACAAGTGCGTAGTACTTGCCTAGTGTGAGGTGCTTGGATTTTGTTTAGGTTAGGTTGGTCGTATGTTTGAGCCTTGGTAAATACAATAGTGTGACTTCTTTAAAATTATTACTTTTTAAGAATTACGATACATAATGTTTTTACTATTGTGTTAACATTAACTTAGAAAGATAATAGTATAAAAACCTTTATCTCCAGAGGCAAAATCAAGGGCAAAAATATTTTCTTTTTTAATTTATAATTATTTTTTGCAAACTATTGTAACTACTGTAGTGAGTTGTTGATATAAAAAGTGTAGTCGCAAGCGCGCGGTGTCAACTTGTAGTATGATCCAGCGAATACGGGTCGTCCAACGAAGATGGTAGAATCAATTTTATCCACTTGCTTAACCCAGCCAATAGTAATAATTAAAGTTTTCTAAGTAAAAGCAATAACTAGTTTGCTACAAAATAAACTAACATATGCTAACTATAAACAAATAATAGCTAAAATAAATAACGTATGTTAACTATAAATAACAAACCAAAAAAAATAGAAGCAAATAACATATATCTTAACAGAAGCAAAAACAGAAGCAAATACATAAATAACATATGTTAACATGTTTGTTTATACTAGCAAGCTATTATCCATAATTAAAATAAAATAGAATAGAAACAGAGGCTCATAAAATAAAATAAAATAAAAATATTATTAAAGAGTCAAACGTAATAGATGAACAAACAGAGGCAAGACAAAAGTAGGGGATCGAAAAAAAACAGAGAAAGCCATGAACACTACTACTGCTAAACTATTTTCCTAAGCAAAGTAAGAGATTAGCACCATAATTCCAATCACCAACACCACAATAAACTCAACAACATGTATCTAGATCAAACTGAACTAAGCAAACAGTGAAGGTAGGATGAGGAAACAGAGTAGGGGATTTGAACATGAATTAAATTCAACCAAAGGACGTTCAACTGAATTAAATTCAAGTCCGGAAGAGACCGAATACAATCTCCAATCTGTGTCCTATGAACTGAAAAAAAAGGATTACAACTAAAGGTTGAATGGATTTATAAGAAATTAGTACTGAAAAGAAAACAGAGAGTCGATGGAACTCCAGATTAACTATTGATGCCCCCACTCTCTTTTCCTCATATCCATTTATACTGCAACATTTTTATTAGAATGTTTAAGGACTAACCTTTGAAGCGTGAATGCAATCCTTGTCGTCCCTTGCTCCACGAACAGATGAATCCGGCGGCTACTAGAGTCCCGGTAATTACCCACGTCTCAAACCCGAACTTAGAACGGTGATTGCATTTAACCCACGGAGAGAGAAGAGTGTGAGAGTGCTCTTTTTTTTGATGTATTTTTTCCACACTTATTTCATGAAGATGAGGGAGGTTATGTGTTCTCTGCTGCATAACCTTATCCCTATTTTTAAGCCACCATCTCCCTGTAAACAGGGAAGTGGCCGTTTTTGGCTATTAACTAAAAATAGCCTTCAGCTCCCACTCGGCCACTTAAGCCGTAACATTGTCTCTTTTAAACAATGTTTCCTCTCTAAACGCGTCATACCAGGAATGAGACGTGCGACCATGAATAGTAGGTAGTGTTTTGTTAAGATACCGTCAAACTAACAAAAACACTTTCAGTACTAGTGATAATACCCTGAATCATCCTCACATTGCCAATGATATACAATGTCCCTTTATGTCTGATATATCATATGGTTATAATCTCAATATAACCGTCCGGGCTGATATGGCAATGATGGATCGATTCTTCCTTAGACACTCATAATGCTTCATTTCAGCATGATAGCTTTCCTGACGTGTTCCGCTAGACTATATATTTTATAGCTCTTGGAGTTCACATCAAAGTAACTGCACCAGGCCTTAAATCCACATCAGAGTTCTAGGTCAAAGGGTGTTATCTAAATAGACCACGAAGTCTATAGGGATCACATAGTGACAAGGAAGGGATTCAATTGTCACTCCCCAGGTCGACTTAAGCACACACAGTATGAAATGTGTGTCATGGTATAGCTCCCACTAAGGTGAGGTTGTCACTTTATATACCATGCAAATTATAAGTCCAATTTTCCTTAAAACTGACTCGAGTTACTTGGTTAACGTATGAAAAGTAGCCTTGGTACTCAAAATTCGGCCTTAGGCTTCGATATAAGGTTGTGTTATATCCGATTTACTCAAAATCTCATCTTAGACTTACTAAGGCAACCATTCATTATCCGCATCACTGAAAATGCGGTGATAATCAATATTGCACACCTAGTGCTAATTTGATCAAGTCTTATCCCACTCGCTACTCAGGCGTCAGGATTGATTATCCATGTGATAAGATAATCAGAAGCCTAGTGACATTTAGATATGCCCAATCAAACAACCAAAATATTGTAATGAACATTTCAGAAACATCAATTTGTATTCAAAAGAAAACATCATTACATATGTCCAAAACAAGACATCCCAATTAACTAAAACCTACGAAGACCTAAACTCATCACATGAGTTTTGAACGTATCTCTAGGAGTAGGTTTAGTCAAGGGATCAGCAACCATCTTACTAGTAGGTAAATATTTTACAATAACTTC
Source organism: Selenicereus undatus (assembly GCA_017589665.1). Taxonomy (NCBI): domain Eukaryota; kingdom Viridiplantae; phylum Streptophyta; class Magnoliopsida; order Caryophyllales; family Cactaceae; genus Selenicereus; species Selenicereus undatus. Next base: position 88,737,945 of record JACYFF010019584.1, read on the forward strand.
TTTTAACATTATGGCGTTTCTTACAAAATGATAACGCCTTTTGATATACTTAGCCTTCCTATGGAATTTAGGATCCTTAGCATATTGGATAGCAGCAGTATTGTCGCACCACATTTCCACAGGATCATCAACTCTCGGAGTGAGATTGAGATCCTGAAGAAAACTCCTGAGCCAAATCGTGTCCTGAGCGGCGAGGCAACAAGCAACATACTCTGCTTCCATAGTTGATAAAGCTATGCATTCCTACTTCTTGCTGCACCAAGACACGGCTCCCCCACCAAGAGTGAAGACATATCCCGAGGTAGACTTAGACTCATCTAAGTCACCACCCCAGTCAGCATCAGTGTAACCTCTTAGTTTTAAGTCCACTCCTTGGTAGCAAAGTACCAAGTCAGTAGTCCCCCGAAGATAACGCATTATCCTCTTGATGGCTTGCCAATGAGCGATTCCAGGGTTGCTTTGGTAACGACTTACCAAACTAACCGCAAAGCAAATGTCAGGCCGTGTACACAACATGGCATACATTAGGCTTCCTACAGCACTAGCGTATGGAACACTGCTCATCTTCTGTTTTTCAACTTCTGTTTTCGGGCATTGATCTAGGCTTAAAGTTAAACCCTTATCTACTGGAGTATCAACGGGTTTTGAGTAATGCATTCGAAAACGTTCTAAGACTTTCTCGATATATGCCTTTTGGCTTAAACCAAGAAGTTTCTTCGAACGATCTCTGAGAATCTCCACACCTAGGACGTACCTAGCTTCACCCATGTCCTTCATCTCAAAGACGGAGGACAACCACCGCTTAGTGGCATTGATCATCTCCAGATTACTTCCAGCTAGTAGAATGTCATCGACATACAAGGTAAGAAACGTAATTCCTACACTTGTCTTCTTGACATATACACAATGATCTTCTGAAACCATGGTAAAGCCAAAAACAGTGATGGCTTCATGGAATCTGAAGTACCATGCTCTAGAAGACTGTTTGAGGCCATATATGGACTTTTTAAGGTGACAAACCTTATCTTCCTGGCCTTTTGATACAAAACCAATAGGCTGGACCATATATATCTCTTCCTCAAGATTCCCATTTAAGAAAGCAGTCTTCACATCCATTTGGAACAGTTCTAAATCCAAATGGGCAACTAGCGCTAGAAGTAAGCGAATTGAGGCTAATCTCACCACAGCAGAAAAATTTTCCTCGTAGTCTACACCCTCAACTTGGGTGTAGCCTTTTGCTACTAAACGGGCTTTGAACTTATCAATTGATCCATCTGCCCGACGTTTAACCTTGAAAACCCACTTGTTTCCAATGGCTCTACGTCCGGGAGGAAGGTCAACTATATCCCAAACTTCATCCCTTGCCATTGAGTCCAACTCATCTCTCATGGCATCCATCCATTCCTTATTATTTGGTGAGTCCATAGCCTCTACATAAGAGGTTGGCTCTTCTATTTCCAAAGGAGCACAAAAGAAAATTTCCTCTTCGATTTGAAAATATCGTCGAGGAACTTTTCCGCGCTCACTCCTTCGAAGCACCTTAGGGCTTAGCCGTCCTGCCTATTCAGCCTCGGGATCGGGATCTCTCCCTCTTTTCTTTCGAGATACAGAACCTCGAATAGGAGAAGAACCACTCCCACTAGCCCCTTGGGGCGTGGGTTCCTGAGCATGAGGATTCTCATTCTCTGGTTGAGTGTCCTGAACAGGCAGGTCTCCATGAGTAGAAATAGTAGGTATACTCCCACTGTCTCTAACATCAAGGAGATGCCTATCCTCGGTGACATGGTTAGTATACAAATCCTCCCCTTCACCGAGAGATAGGTTTTGTTGTAACTCATACAATTGTAAGTCCTTTTTGATTTCACCAATACTTGGGAACTCATCCTCAAGGAAATCGACATTTCGGGAATCTACTTCCTTCATGCCTCCATCTGGATGTTCTCCGTACATCACATAACCTTTTGAATGTTGTGGATATCGGATAAAGATCATCTTAGTGGCTCTTGGACCAAGTTTTCCATGTTTATGGGTTGGGTTATGCACATAGCCTGCCGAACCCCATGGATGCAAATGATCCAAAGAGGGATGTCTATCATTCCATAACTCATATGGAGTAGTAGTAACACTCTTGCTAGGTACTCGGTTTAAGATATAAGTAGCCGTTAGCAAGGCATCACCCCAAAAGCTAATTGGAAGATTAGCTTGAGCCATCATTGACCTGACCATGTCAAGTAATGTGCGATTCCTACGTTCAGCTACACCATTTTGCTGCGGAGTGTATGGAATCGCTAGATGTCTAATGATACCCTTTTTCCTCACAGAAAACCTTGAACATATCGGAAAGGTATTCACGACCACGGTCGGTCCGAAGAGTCTTGACTCTTCGTTCCAACTTGGTCTCCACTTCCGCTACGAAGCGTTTGAACACATCTAAAGCTTCGTGACGGTGTGATAATAGATATACGTATCCATATCTAGAATAATCATCTATTAAGGTGAGGAAATATACAGCACCACTACGTGTTCGAACATTCATTGGTCCGCAAATGTCACAATGAATGAGTTCTAAGGGACTAAGTGCCCTAGAAGCCTTACCAAAAGGTTTCTTAGTCGCTTTTCCTGCTAAACAAGGTTCACATATAGGTAGCTTAGCCTTAGTAAGCTTGCCTAATAAACCTTCTTTAGCAAGTCTAGTCATTCTATCTTGACCTATGTGTCCAAGTCTAGCATGCCACATTACAGAATCATTACTTGAATCAACAGATGACACAAAAACAGAAGTTGCTTTACTAGAATAATAATTATTATCTAAGTCAAGCACAAAGAAATCGTCTACCAAAGACGCGTGGCCAAACAAATTGCCACCATACTCAATGTTCAAACCATCAGTTTGCGAAACAAATTGAAAACCTAATTTCCAAAGAGAAACATAAGAAACAAGCGAACATCGCACCCCAGGTGCATAAAGGGCATCATGGAGAAGCAGTGAATTTCCTCCACGCAACTTGAGTTTATACGTTCCGACACCCAGAACGTCCTCCGCAGTCCCATTACCAAGTGTCACCGTCTGTGTCCCCACCGGATAAGGGTGAAAAAACACAAACCCAACTTGGTCTCAAACTATATGCTTGCTAGCTCCCGAATCTATAATCCAATTAGGAAATGATTTAGCAACAAATGCTTGGGAACAAACAAACAAATCAGTAGTAGGGATTGAAGAAGGTACCTTGGCCTGAGACTCGGGACAATCCCGAGCATAATGGCCCCTCTTCCTGCAATTATAGCACGTCACACGTGCCATATTTTTCTCCATCCTACCCTTAGGTTTCGATTGCTTCTTAGCAATCCCACCTTTAGGGCCAAGTTTCTTTGAGGGATGAAAATTCTTTTTCTTCCCTTGCTTAAACTTGTTTCCTTTAGGCCTGTCCACTCTAGCAACAAATGCTGAGGGAGGGGGAGCCATTGCCCTGAGGCGCTCATCCTCTAACTCTAGATGCTTAGTAATCTCACCAAAAGTCTTGATCTGAGTACTATGCACCATTAGAGTGATAAAAGGTTTCCACTTAGGATCACCTACAGTCAGTGCACGTAGCACATTGTTTCTCTGCTCTCGTTCTGAAAGTTCTATCCCGCCAGCTCTGAGGTCCCGAATCATGGACTGCAAGATCCTGATATGTTCAGTCACACTTCGGCTAGAGTCTATCTCGTAAGACATCCACTTAAGATGTAACGCTTGCAGTCTCGTTTCCGAAGGCTGACCATATCGGATTCGGATGTTATCCCACATCTCTTTGGCTGTGGGAAAAACCTCGAACTCACCGATTAGATCATCGTGCATGCAATACAACATAGTATAGCGTGCTTTGCGATCCCTTTTACACCATCCTTGGTACTCAACCAAGCGAGCTCTATACTCCTCAGTGGCGGTTATGTCCTTATCATTCTCGTCTCTTATTGCAAGGGGTGGCATTATGAACGTGATGTGCTCTAGCACATCAAGTTCTTCCAGGAGAAACTCAATCTTCCTGTGCCACATATCATAGTTGGACCCATCCAACTTATCACTGGTGGACAGTTCAAAAATCATAGAGGTTTTTGAAGCCATATCTACAGGTAAGAAAGAAAAAAAAACTTTTAGGCATATCGCTCATATAATCAAAAAATAATCTCAAAGCTATCATTCATATCATATGTTCGAAAATTTCGCTAAGCTCATAATCATCACATTATATGAATTAAGAATTGAGTTAATTTGACTATCAGTAATCCACAATAAACATATTTTCATGGATTCAATGTTAATCATATTAACATCCAATTATCTTAACATCACTGAGACAAGAAAAATAAGCATGATATAAAACATATTTAATTCAAGCTCAAAATTAAAGAAGAACTAATCTCCCATTATCAATCAAACACATGTAGTGCATACTATTGCTACACATGCCAATTAATAATTAAATAAATTTCCTCCTCTTCCTTTTTTTCTTTTTATAACCATGAAACTCATTCATAAAATTTAATTAAATTGGCATGTTCAAAGCAAAATTCAAATTGAATAAATGTATGATACACAATCATAAATATTCCAACAAGTATCAAAATATATTACGTCAAACAAAATGACATTAATCGTTTTTAACATTACAAAAATGTCAAAAATAAATTATGTGACATAAAAAAGAGAAACATGCATTCTAAATTTATAAATTTTATATTTATAATTTAACACATAAATAATAAATATAAAAATAAAGGAATTGATCTTTGTATCACAGAGACCAGAGACCAACATTTAACACATATATATCACAGAGATCAAAATTTCTCTCTCTCTCCTCATAACTCTCTCTCTCTCTTTCTTTTCATTTTTCTCCTCAATGCAGAGACCCAGAAATTCTCTCTCTCTCTCTCTATTTCATTTATGCTCCTCGGTCCCCTATCGCTTCCCCCTTTCGCGTTCTGGGTCTCGCCTCCTCCTCTCTCTTGCTACCTTCCATGGCAGCCATGGGAGCAGAGCACTAAGCTCTGTCCTGACCACGCACTCTGCCCCTCTCTCTCGGGTTTCCATCTCTGGTTGAACCACCGTCCAAAACCGCCACCCAAATGATGAACCACCGGCCATGACACTGCCTAAACGCGCTCCCCCTGAAAAACCACCACAGCCACCGTGTAGAT
>JACYFF010019584.1:88743135-88770635 GCA_017589665.1 Selenicereus undatus
GCCTAAACGCGCTCCCCCTGAAAAACCACCACAGCCACCGTGTAGATCGGGAAAAAAAAACGACCCCGGCGCTACGTTCATCGAGCCAATCCGCCACCCTGGCGGCGGTGCGTGACCCACACGCGCAGCTCGGGTCCTCCTACGCGCAGCTGATTTCGGCTATTTTCAGCGGTTTTCTGGGCTGGGAGCGTAGATCGGCGAAGGTAAAGGTGGTCAGAGGAAGAAGGAGGGCAATCGAAGCTCCCATGGGTGGCGCGTGACTCACACGCGCCGCCCTTCCTCGGCGTTTTCTGATGTCGGTTCTACCTTTTCCTTTTCTTTTCTTTTTTGTGTTTTGAAGCACTTAGCATGTCACCGAGGTTTGTTTTCTGAGTCACGGTGGGGGGGGGTGAAGGGTTTGATGTTTTTAGGTTTGGTCGGCTGTCTCATGGGTCATCAACTGAAGAACAAATCACAGTTTTTCGGGAACAAAAATGACAAGGTTGGCTCTGATACCACTATTAGAATGTTTAAGGACTAACCTTTGAAGCGTGAATGCAATCCTTGTCGTCCCTTGCTCCATGAACAGATGAATCCGGCGGCTACTAGAGTCCCGGTAATTACCCACGTCTCAAACCCGAACTTAGAACGGTGATTGCGTTTAACCCACGGAGAGAGAAGAGTGTGAGAGTGCTCTTTTTTTTATGTATTTTTTCCACACTTATTTCACGAAGATGAGGGAGGTTATGTGTTCTCTGCTGCATAACCTTATCCCTATTTTTAAGCCACCATCTCCCTGTAAACAGGGAAGTGGCCGTTTTTGGCTATTAACTAAAAATAGCCTTCAATTTTCAACGGCTCTGCTGCGTCGAGAGGTGGAGATTGATTGGCGGCTGAAGATGGCATGGCGTTGCATGGATTTCGAGTGAGGCTGGTGGAGCGTCGATCATGTTGTTGTCGGGTTGAAAGCAAGACCGAGAATTCTGGGGGTTGGTGGAGCGGTAGAGGTGAAGGTGGAGGTTGGTGGACCCAAAAAAAAAGAGGTCCTCTGGTTGGTTTTGCCGAGAGGAGAGAGAAAGGGTGAGGGATGAGGGTTTTTCTGGTGCCTAGGCTTCATGGGGACCGAAAGAGGAGAAAGGGAATGGGGGGTGGTGTTTTCTGGCTTGAGACCCGAGAAAGAGGAGAGAGAACAGAGCTGACAGGAGGGAGAAAGTGAGGCGTCTGAGAGGAGAGAGAAATGGGGGGGAATTAAACCACACGTGCACGGCACATGGGGGGGAATGAATGGATTAGCTGGGCTCCGGTGTTGGGCCGAGACATTTGTGAGCCCACTGGATCTGATTTTAATTTCCAAATTCTTCTTTTGCTTTTCTTTTGAGCTTTTGTGCTTCTGAACCCGAGATACTCAAACCAATTCATTTTTCTAGCACTTTAATCATCATCTTCTCGCATATTTTTCCCTATTCAATACCAGCAAAACAAAATCAAATCAAATAAAAATCTAAAAAATAACAATTATTTTGAGCATAAATCGAATAAACAGGTATTGTAAAAATATCATATTTTTGGCACGAACAACTAACCCCACACCAAGATTTTGCTTGTCCTCGAGTAAAACAACTAAACTAACTAACTAAAAAGAATTAAAAAAAAAAGAAATCCTAACTCACTATCGTAGAAATTATGGCTGCATTTAATGTATGCAACAAGCCCTTTAAACCCCTAGGTTCCCCCTAGTGGATGAGTAGGCCTCGTGAGGGTTTGCAGAAGATGTACCCACAAAATCTTTATCAGAAAAAAGAATATAATAGAAAGATAAGAGAAAATAAAATAAAATTTTACACAAATATAAAAGGGGATATAGTATAAAATTTCAACAAGACCTATCACCTTATTAACCAAGATATTAACGTGGATATAAACAAGATGCACACTTCTAGACTTTAAGTCCTCATGGATGACATTTAACTCCAACTTCTCACTCCAAAAGTCAGCATAACCATATATTCATCCTAGTGCACGGTGTGTGAGTGTACCAACAGCCTAGGGATTAGGCTAACCAAAGTTTGACTCATTCCCACTTGACGAGACACAAACTACTTTATTGACTCATTGTCATAAGGAACAAGTTTTCCTAATAGTAGTATTGCCTCAAAGGGTGGCACCTAGTAGCGCATACCTCAAAGGGTACTTGTCATTCCCAACTTATTACTCACTTTTTTTTTCTTTTTTCTTTTTTTTTGGAATGCAACTGAAAGCAACACCAAAAATAACTGTGCACAGACAAGTGGGAGAGTAAACTATGGAGGCCTAATATCCTACAATAATGGTGATTTAAAAATAAGGATTGGACTCATAGTTATAATGGAACAATAAGGTTAAAAGTGAGGTACAGAATGTCACACTTAGAATTAAGTTCTTTATCATATACCTCCCACCTATATACAACCTAATACCAATTTACAAGGAGTAAATTCAGCCAAAATAGTATACATTCCCCCAAAATAAAATAAAACAAAAGAGATGAAAGAAAAAGAAAAGAAAAGAAAATCTTTTTGGTATTTTCAAATTTTTTATTTTTTTTTCAGAAATTCAAAGGCCCTGACCCCCACACTTAAACAATGCAATGTCTCTATTCCATGTAAAAGTATTAAAATGAGAAGCATAAAAATAAAAAAACAAAGAACATAAAATAAAAGGAAAAGATATACAAAATAAGATTTGTACAAAGGAACAATAGTACCAGGTTGAATGCTGGATGCATCCAAGCTAATCTCCATATCGTCAATCTCTGTACTCAGGTTCGTAGAACATCAGACACTCTACTTCTCTCTCCTCTACAAGTAGCTCCAAAAATGGTTTTAACCTTTGTCCATTCACTTTGAAATGCATACCTCTCGTGGGGTCCTATATCTTGATAGCACCATGTGGAAAAACATGAGAAATAATAAAAGGACCAGTCCAACGAGATCTCAGCTTACCTAGAAAAAGGTGTAGCGATGCTCAAGTTCTACAGGAAGATGACAAGGCTTACCAAAGACAACTCTAAAAGGTGACATACCTAAAGGGGTCTTAAAATTGTCCTATAAGCTCAAAGAGCATCAATAAGCTTATCTGTTCAATCCTTATGGTTTCTACTCACAGTCTTTTCCAATATTTGTTTAATTTACCTATTAGAAACCTCTACCTGGCCATTAGTCTGGGGATGATAGGTGGTGGCCAAACGATGAATGATTGAGTACTTTTTCAACAATGAATCAAAAGAACGATTGTCGAAATGATTACCCCGGTCACTAATAATAGCCATTGGCATGCCATACCTGGAGAAAATATTTTCCCTAAGGAACTAGACAATGACTCTAGCCTCAATTGTCCTGGTCCGCACAACCTCCACCCACTTAGACACGTAATCTATAACAAGGAGAATATAGTCATTCTCAAAAGAACATGAAAATGGTCCCATAAAATCAATCCCCCATACATCAAAGATCTCAACAACAATTATCGGGTTAAGGGGCATCATGCCTCTTCTGCTGATTTTCCTCAACTATTGACACCTAGAGTAGCTTTTACAATACAAGTGAGCATCTTTGAATAAGGTAGGCCAATATAAACCACAATGAAGGACTTTGGCAATTGTTTTCTTCCCACTAAAATGCCCTCAACATGCTTGGTCATGACGAAAAAAATGATACTTCTAATCTCATAATCAGGGATACACCTTCTAAAAACCTGATCAAAATAATATTTGAACAAATAAGGGTCATCCCAATAGAAAAACTTCACCAAATAAAAGAATTTGTCCTTATCATGTTTACTACAACCCAGGGGTATCTCACCAGTCACTAAATAGTTGACAATATCAGCATACCATGGTTCAGATTGAACCATAAGTAGTTGTTCGTCAGAGAAACATTCAGACATGGGAGACTCACTCTCTTTTTACAAAATGATCCGAGACAGATGGTCAACAACCACGTTCTCATAACCTTTTCTATCTCGAACCTCATAATCAAACTCCTGTATAAGTAAAATCCACCTAAGCAACCTGGGTTTTGCATCCTTCTTGGAAAGTAGATGCGTTAGTGCAGCATGGTCAGTATGAACTATCACATGGGATCCAATCAAGTAAGGTCGAAATTTTTCAAAACCAAATGCAACTGCCAGAAACTCTTTTTCAGTTACAGTGTAGTTCAACTGGGCTTCATTCAAAGTATGAATCGCATAATATATGACGTGGTGTTTCCTATCTACACGTTGTCCTAAGACAACCCCTATAGCATTATCAAAAGCATCATACATCAGTTCAAAGGGCTCTCCCCATATAGGAGGGTGTAGGATAGGAGTAGAAGTCAGGGCTTCCTTTAGCCTATTAAACACCTTTAAACACTCCTCATAGAAGTGAAAAGGCACATCTTTGGCTAAAACGTTGGTTAAGGGCTTAGCAATTTTACTAAAATCTTGAATAAATCGCCTATAAAATCCTGCATGCCCTAAAAATGACATAATATCTTTCACACAAATGGAAGGGGAAAGATTAGCGATCAAATCAACTTTTGCTTTATCGACCTCAATCCCGTCATGTGAAATTACATGCCATAAAACAATTCCCTTCTTTATCATAAAATGGCATTTTTTCCAGTTGAGAGTCAAATTCTTCTCCCTGCATCTTTGCAAAACCTTTGTCAGATTGGCCAAACAGTCATCAAATGAGGAACCAAATACAGAAAAATCATCCATAAACACCTCAATGCATTGCTCAATCATATCAGAAAATATAGAAATCATGCAACGCTGAAAAGTCGCAGGAGCATTACAAAGACCAAACGACATTCTCCCAAAGGCAAAAGTACCAAATGGGCATGTGAAAGTGGTCTTGTCCTGGTCCTCAGGTGCTATGGAGACTTGGGTGTAGCCAGAATACCCATCCAGAAAGCAGTAGTAATTATGTCTAGCTAACCTCTCAAACATCTGATCCATAAAAGGTAAAGGAAAGTGGTCTTTCCTAGTTGCTGCATTTAGTTTCCTATAATAAATACACACACGCCACCTAGACTGGACACTAGCGGGGACTAACTCGTTCTTGTCATTCCTAATCACGGTAATATCGGTCTTCTTAGGAACGACTTGAATTGGGCTGGCTCACTCACTATCAGAAATGGGGTAAATTATCCCATGATCTAACCACTTAATGGCCTCTTTCTCAACGACTTCTTGCAAGGTAGGGTTCAGACGTCTTTGGTGCTCTCTATAATGTTTAGCATTCTCCTTAAGATAAATGCTATGTTGCACAATGGAATGGCTAATACCTTTAATGTCACCTAAGGTCCACCCTATGGCCTCTTTGTGGTCCCTAAGTACTTTTGACAATTTATCCACTTTGTCCTCGATTAGGTCAAATGCAATAATCATAGGAAAAGTCTCATTAGGATCCAAAAAGACATACTTAAGGGAATTAGGCAAAGGTTTCAACTCTAATACAGGATCGGGAGTATGTGCAAAAGAAGGGGAATCAGAAGAATCAAGGGAGAGGGAATCAATCTCATCACATACATCATTATCAATCAAACCATCAGCATATAAGTCATCATAAGTATACACATCAAGCTAATTAACACTGTCACACACATCAAAAATAGAATATTGTCTTTACAGATTAAAAATATTCAGCTCGACAATTGTGTTTCCAAAAGACAATTCAGCATACCATTCCTACAATTGATCAAAGCATTTGAAGTAGTTAAGAAAGGTCGACCAAGAATGACAGGTATTTGGGTCTCAGAGTTAGCAACAAACTCAATTTCCAAAACAACAAAATCCATAGGATATACAAACTAACCCACTTTAATTAGAACATCCTTGACTATTCCCCTAAGGGCTCTAGTAGAGTGATCGGCTAACTAGACGATTGTCATAGTGGGTTTTGATTCTCTCAATCCCAGCCTCTCATACACCGATTATGGAAGCAAATTAACACTGGCCCCTAAATCCAACAATGCTCTATGAATAGTCTGGTTACTTATGACTATGGAATTGATAGGGCAACCGGGGTCTTTATATTTGGTTGGGATTTGGCGTGAGATAATTGAGCTCATATTTGAGGCTAAGAAAGCCTTCTTTGGGACATCAGTTGTTCTCTTAGTGGTGCACAACTTTTTCAAGAACTTGGCATAGGAAGGCATCTGCTAGATAGCATTTAGAAGGGGTATGTTGATTTTGACTTGAGAGAAGGTCTCTCTAATCTTATCAACGTTAGCCTGGTCCTTCTTGTTCCTTAGCCTACTTAGAAAGGGTACGTCAGGTTTATAAACCTGTTCAATAGTCAAAGGCTGAATTGTATCATCTTCCTTCTTAGACTCATCTTTCTTAGTCTCCCTGGGGACAACTAGGTCAGTAGGTCGGGAAGGGGAAGGATCAACTGGGGTGCCATTAGTAGCATCCCTAGAAGCAAAATCATTCTCAAGGAGAGATGGTGGAGACAGAGATGGAGAGAGCTTAATAGGAACATCCACAAGGCTTCTAAGTTATGATTAATTAAACGACCTGACCTAGGTGAAGTTATTGCATTAACCCTTTTCACATTATCTTAAATTGGTGGGCGCATCAAAGACAGAACTACATTCGAGTTAGGCTTTGTCTGACTAAGAAATGTTTCCTTCTCCCTATTGGCAGTAACTAACTGAGACAACTATTCTGCCATGGTTCTCATTGCCTTCTCTAGACTATTTTGTGATCTCTCTAGATTGTTTAATCTTTTATCAATCTAGCTCATTATAGCCAGAAGGTGATTGGTTGTGGGCAATAGGGGGAGGAGGTAGCCTTGGTGCTTGGTAGGGTTGGATAGAAGTGTTTTCAGGGAACATTTTGATTTGTGTACTAGGACCTCCTAAGTTATGGCCTTGACTCCATGAAAAACTCGGGTGACTTCGCCACCCTGGATTGTAAGTTGGTGCGAAAGGGTCATTTCTTGACCTTTGGTAGGCCATGTTCACATGCTCAGTTCCAGTCGATAAATGGTGAGTGTAGAAGAGAAAAGGGCTCAAGGTATTGTCTAGAGATTGATAGTAAGAACATGTAATGGTAGCGCTTTGAAAGACCTCAGGTTGCTAAATAGTCAACCCCTTTAACTGGTTCTCTAAAGCTATAAATCTAGACTCTATATGGCTTAAGTCGGACACTGACTGCATACCTCCCTTAGCACTGGCAATTCTAGAACTGAGGCTATCATCTCTAATGGTTTCCCACTACATTGTTTTCTCAGCTAAGTCCTCTAAGAATTCCAAAACTGCGATGGGACCCTTGGATAAGGATCCACCCTAACACATAGACTCTAGCATAGTCCTAATTAGTTGGTCTAGGCCTTCATACACAATTTGACATAAATGCCACTCTTCAAGACCATGATAAGGACACTAGACTAACAAGTTCTTAAATCTTTCTATGTACCTCCAAAAAGGTTCCTTATCAAACTGAATAAACTGATTTATTTCATTCCTTAGTTTAACGGATTTGCGATTAGGAAGTTTTTTTTTGCAAAAAGACTTTAACGAAGTCATTCCAATTAGAAATAAGTTAGCAGGCAAACTATACATCTATCTCTTGGCATTATCTTTTAAAGCAAAAGGAACGAATCTCAGTTTAACCACATCAGTATTCACATTATGAAAATGTATCATGTTGCATACTTCTTCAAATTCACTTAAAAATAAATAAGTATCTTCAAGTCCAGTGAATTTATGAAGCATATAAATGTAATGTGGCTCCAGTTTTAGGTTCACATTAGTACCTAAGGCGGGTAGATTAAAGCATGAAGGTAAGGTTGAACATTGAGGGTAAAATATCTCATTCAAGGCCTTTTTAGTTCTTTCTGTCCAGCCATTTTTTCAAGTTTAGGTTTAGTTTTGATCCTAATCAGTCTTCTTCTTTTAGGTTCCCTAACCCAAACAATCATGCAAGTCCCACGCCCACAATCGTATTTTTGGTCTTTTTTTTAACAAGAAATAAAAGAAACAACTAAAAGCGATCTAAGTATAACTATTTAACTAAAAATGAAATGAATTACAAAATGGCAAAAGATTCAAATATAAACAAAAATACTCAAGCGAAAAAGCTATAAATTGAATAAGTATCATTCCTAGCAACGGCGCCAAAAAACTTGTTGATATAAAAAGTGTAGCCGCAAGCGCACGGTGTCAACTTGTAGTATGATCCAGCGAATACAAGTCATCCAACGAAGATGGTAGAATCAATTTTATCCACTTGCTTAACCCAGCCAATAGTAATAATTAAAGTTTTCTAGGTAAAAGCAATAACTAGCTTGCTACAAAAACAAAATAACGTATGCTAACTACAAACAAATAATAGCTAAAATAAATAACATATGTTAACTATAAATAACAAAAAAAAAAAAAAAACAGAAGCAAATAACATATATGTTAATAGAAGCAAAAACAGAAGTAAATACATAAATAACATATATATGTTAACATATTTGTTTATACTAGCAGGCTATTATCCATAATTAAAATAAAATTAAATAGAATACAAACAGAAGCTTATAAAATAAAATAAAATAAAAATATTATTAAAGAGTCACATACTCAAATGTAATAGATGAACAAACAGAGGCAAACAAAAGCAGGGGATCGAAAAAAAAACAGAGGAGGCCATGAACACTACTACTGCTAAACTATTTTCCTAATCAAAGTAAGATATTAGCACCATAATTCCAACCACCAACACCACAATAAACTCAACAACATGTATCTAGATCACACTGAACTAAGCAAATAGTGAAAGTAGGATGAGGAAACAGAGCAGGGGATTCGAACGCGAATTAAATTCAACCAAAGGACAATCAACTGAATTAAATTCAAGTCCGGAAGAGCCCGAATACAATCTCCAATCTGCGTCCTATGAACTGGAAAAAAAAAAATTACAACTGAAGGTTGAATGGATTTATGAGAAATTGTTACTAAAAAGAAAACAGAAAGTCGATGGAACTCTGGATTAACTATCGATGCCCCCACTACTTCTCTTCAAATCCATTTATACTGCAACATTTTTAACGGTGTTGCTGCATCGAGACGTGGAGATTGATTGGCAGCCGAAGATGGTGGAGATGGCGTGGTGCTGCGTAGATTTCGGGTGAGGCTGGTGGAGTGTCGATCATGCTGCCGTGGGATTGAAAGTGAGACCGAGAATTGGGAGGGTTGGTGGAGAGAGAAGAGGTGGAGGCTCATGGACCGAAAAAAATGGAGGTCCTCTGGTTGGTTTTACCGAGAGGAGAGAGAAAGGGTGAGGGGTGAAGGTTTTTTGGGTGTCTCGGTGTCATGGGGACCAAGAGAGGAGAGAGAAAATGGGGGGATGGTGTTTTCGGGCTTGAGAGCCAAGAAAGAGGAGAGAGAATAGAGCTGAGAGGAGAGAGAAAGTGAGGCGTTTGAGAGGATAGAGAAATGGGGAAGGAATTAAACCACGCGTGCACGGCACATGGGGGGAATTAATGGATTAGTTGGGCTCAGGTGTTGGGCCGAGACATTTCTAAGCCTACTTGATCTGATTTTAATTTCCAAATTCTTCTTTTGCTTTTCTTTTGGGTTTTGTCCTTCTGAATCCGAGATACTCGAACCAATTCATTTTCTGGCATTTTAATCATCAGCTTTCTGCATATTTTTCCATTTATTCAATACCTACAAAACAAAATCAAATCAAATAAAAATTTAAAAAATAACAATTATATCGAGCATAAATCAGATAAAAAGGTATTGTGAAAATATCATATTTTTAGGACGAACATGAGTCTAGTTAAATTTGTATCTAACAATTATGTTAATTGATAATTGTTCTTTGCAAACTATAGTATCTAATTTAGCGATTTTAGTCAAATTTGTTTCTAATAATTATGTTATTTGGAAGTAGTCAAACGGGAGTTAATTTTAATAAACTTGTGAATAAAATCCAATTTGGGAGTTTGAAGATGGAATTTAGTAAACTTAGGATCTCTTGTAGGTTTAGTGCGCCATTATGGTTATGGTGTGTCATAAAAAAAATTACAGGAAAAAAATGTATTAAAAAATTATAGTGCAAATTAGTTGAATATTAACTGTACTGTATAGTATAGTTCAACATTCCAGAATTTAGGCTCTAACTCCCCCACTGAACAATGTTAAACATCAACTTTCGAATTTAATTAATTTAGTAAGATGAGTTGGTTTAATTTGGGTCTTCTGTGATGCATACGGGAAATGGGTTGGGGTTAACGAAACCAACCGTTAATATCCAATAGCAATTTGGCTACTTCTTCCATTTCGATGAGGGATAATTTAAACTTTCACAATTAGTTGTCCATTTAATGAAAGACGTAGAGAAATCGATTTAGTAACTATCGGAATTAAAATAGTATCACACTTCCTTGTTTTTATAATGTAATAGTTGCTTTCTGACTTACATGCATCCTCCTCCTTGTATTTAGTACACAGTTGTTTCAACAAAAAAAAAAATTTTAAAAGCAAATGTTAACCACTGCCCAAGAAAGCCTTAATTGATTAAGATTTGTATCAGGATACAGACATTAGAAGCTACCGTTTTAATAAATTTTGGTCAATGTTATATTCTTCAATTTTGGGGTGTAGTGTCTGCCCATTGGATCTCGCTTCATATTATCGACGGATCGGAACTAGCTTAGTGGTGGATAACCATGATACTTTCTAGTTTATTTCGTAGAGTCGGATAGATGGTGTTCGGAGCTTCTTTTTCTTTGGAAGTGCTTAGACTTAGTCGGTGCTTAGACTAGTCGATAGGCTTGTTGGCTCATAAACAGTTGGAATGACTACGTGACTAGTCAGAACGGCAATTTGAAGTATTGGATATGATGAATAGCTTTTAAAGAACAAAAAAGGCTCATTCTCCCAAACAATCAAAAATCAAACACTTAAAAAATAGTCGCCTTTTGCGTAGAGTTGTTTGATCAAATGACAACAAAAGTAAAATGACAAATGTCTTACTATAAGGCTCTTTTTAAGTATCTTATTTTTGACCTAAAAATTATATTACAAAGTTTTTGAATTGGAAATAGTGATGATACGCGTCTTGCCGTAAGACACCCTAAAGTATCTTGCCTCATTCTAAATTAACATATTTTGTAATTTAAAATCAACAAACTTTAAACTACACCGATAAAGTATTGAATGATATCCCTAATCAAATCAACCCTATTTGTGATGGCATATGATGCTCTTATTTTACAAATGTACTAGATTATGGATAAAAAGATAATTTACACTATTTATAAATTATAGTATACTTCTACTATTCAATCATATAATTTTTTTAAAGTAAAATGATAAATTTCTTACTGCAGCAACAACAATGTAAGCTGCTAGTGCAACATATTAGCTCCGTTTTTGTTTTGTTGGGGCCCCCGGGGGGATCCCTGAACTGTTCTATCTTTGCTCATTTTCATTCTTCACCTATCCTCTCGATCCCCCACCGTCCGTCCCATCTTCAGCGAAGATAGCAGTGCCAGTTTCAGTGCTTTAATTTGAACAGGTAGACTTGGGATTGAGAGATTTGCCTTTTACGTTAATCGTCTCTCCCCCCTCTCTCCCGCTCCTTTCTCAAGTGAAAGATGATGGATAGAGCAAAGTACATTGAATTAGTGATGGGGTTCTAATCCTTTAAAACCTTCCAAAAAAAATTTAAATGATATACCGAATCTATTTGAAAGAAGAGTTAGGTTGCGCTGGTCAATAAATAGAGTGATAATTATGTCCAAATAAATATCAAAATAAAGTTCTAAACTGCATATAACATTAATTAATTCATATAAAAATTAAATAACTAATAAATAAAGATTTTATGTGCACAAATAATGAAAAATTTTATGGGCATGAAAGGAATTTTATCCAACAATTTTCTTAAGAAATAATAATTGTACAGAACATTTCTTTTAGAAATTGCTAATACATTTAATTAATACGAACAATTAATGCAGATACCTAATGCTAACAGTTATTTACCAAACACAACCCCTTATCAATTTAAGGTACGTAAATATGGTGGTGATTTTGGTGATTTATATTGATACAACCGATGGCATTCTTGGTAGTCAGTAGCAGAAGCGTCACGAGCAGTCATTGCCAACTAATTAATGGTAGTCCGGTACAATATTGTTGGTTATAATAGTTCTAAATTATAGTGTTTTAGCTCGTTATGTGCCTTATCACTAATTCGATTAACAACAAAAAAGATTGTAAAAGATCGAAACCCGTGGCGGAGGGAACGTGGTGTCAGCGGTGTCAACTGGCACCCTTCCCTCCAATAAAAGACAAAATGTTAGTGCAATGAAACTGAAGAATTACTTAATAAATAGAATTTGCGACACAACATAATGTAAAGATGTGCCTGCTTCAGTGGCAATGGTGCGCTGTTGCTTTGCACTTTCTCTAGAGGTTGTGGGTTTGACACCTACTTTGGCATTATTTTTCACCCCTCATTTATATCGTAGCTCGACCATTTAATTTGTTATTTAATCATTTAATTTGTAGATTAGTTTGCTTTTTAGTTTAATTTATGAGTTAAACTTGCCAATTTTAATTCTAAAGTTGTTTAATTTGTGAATTTAATTTTAATTTAGGTTAAGGTATATATTTCAAAAAGATAGTATGTTAATTAACCTCAATAGTTCAATTTGTCACTTAATCCTTTAATTTGAGGTTAATTCACTTTTATAGTTTTAATTTATGAGTATAACTTGCCAATTTCAATTCTAAAGTTTAATTAGTGGCTTAATTTAAATTATAGTTCAAAATGTATAAATATTTCAAATATATACGTAAAGAATTATCATTCCCTTCAAATTCTAAACTCGATAACTTATCATTGAATGAAAAAGGTGATAATGATGTCACTCAACCACAATAACCAACTTATTTCCGACACCCCTTTCCTAAATTCCTGGCTTCGCCACTGATCGAAACTAGAGGTTGCTAAATTCTTAAAAGTTTGGGTTTGGTAGTTCAAGGATGAGAATATACTAACTATTACTGGAAGCATGAATTTGTAACTAACAATCAATTGTTACAAACAGTAATCCTTAGCATATATTGCATGAAGAAGAAATACACCAGCATTGAACCTACAAAATCGCATATTCGAAGATAAAATACATAAATCGAATAAAAATTCACGTGGAAAGGCCTTCAAATACAAGGAAATTAAATGAAAGTAGTAGACATATTTGCCAATCCAGATGCACTAACAGATCAAGCACAGAGCCTGTTATTAATTTGTGCACCCCCAGAGCCCCTTGATCACCTCGTCAAGTCAACTTAATCTTCATTTGCATTATCAAATCCTCTCTCGCTTAGTCTCTCGCTCTCTCTCTCCTTCTGTCTCTCTCTTTCTCCCTGAAGATGGAGAAGCTTGGGAAAGGAATGAACACGATAACCAATTCATCAATGACGGTGACCGTTGCATTGATCGTGGCCACATTCTTCATAATGGTGCTAATATCGTTCAGCAACCATGGAAGAGTACTGAGAGTGTTCACAGCTTCAGGGACCTCCACTGGCAACTCAACACTCTTTAATCAGCTGTTCCCCTTCGTTGCTCAATTGCAGAGCGTTGCGGCCACTCCCAACCCACCTGGAAACGTCTCAGCTCTCCGGCTGGCACTTACGGTCTCTCTCTTTCTCTCTGTGGTGTGCGTCTTGTTAGAGTATAAAACCGATTCCTATGCGTTACACCATTATTTTAAAGTTTTGGTTGTGATAGCAACTGGAGTGAATTTGAAAATGCCAGTTTACTACTATTTTTGAAATGCCAGTTGTAGTAAGAGATCCAAAATCACATTTGGTGGCTTCCCTTTCTGTTTTTGTAGAATGAGCTAAAGTTGTTATTAGTTTACTACTTATGATCAGTTCAACAATTTGAAACTTGTTTTTGATCATTTCCTGTTTCTGTAGAATTCCTAAAACATTTAATCCCATAATGCTGGATAAAGCAAAATTATTGAGTTTGGAATTCTGCCACTTCTAGTTCTTTTTTTGTTTTTAAGAATCAAATTTTTGGCGCCAGCTTCTGTTGGAGTATGAAAGTGGGTATTGTCCTACATTGATAAAATTCAAGGAATATGATAGTAGTATTGTCCCACATTGATGAAATTAAAGGGTTTGAGCACGTATATAAGCTTGTGAGTTACTTCATCTTTTGCAAATTGGTTTTGGGATGGAACCTTATTTGAGCTTATATGTATGACTCATTATTAAAAGCCCAATTAATATAAAAAATTTAACAACTTCCTGTGCTATTCCTTGTTCTGTTGCTTTTTTTCCCTGACATTTTGAATTTTTCCTAGTAGTTTTCAGCATAAATTCATGTTTAAAAAAATTTGATTCCGAATGTGTTGGTTCGGCCACGGATAAGGTTTTTCTGCAAAAACATTTTTCCAACAAAATGTTTTCCGATCAAAAATGAATTTTCATATCAAAATTTAGTTGTTTGGCGCAAAGTAAAATAATTATAACATGACATGTATTATGTATAATACTGTTCCACATCGTAAAAACTCTCGTGGAACTAAGAAGGCACCCTTTGTGACACATAAATGAGGCTTTTATTTCTAAGAGGGATAAACACTTTTCGACATAAGGAGGAAAAAATGTCAGCTGAATTACTATAATGGAGATAAATTGTCATAATTTGGCTTGTCAATTGAATTGAAATAAGTGTTAACCAAATGAAAGAATTTTGAGCTCAAAATTCAAGTTTCAACGTCTTTAGATCCTTCTTATCGAATGGTCAAGTTTAGATCTAAATGCCTGAAGTCAGATTTTGCCCCTGAATTCCATCCGACCTTACCATTAAGGAAGAAAGAAATGTTAGAAATTAGAACAAACTAATAGCGGAAGCAATATGATGAAACAGATATTCAGAAACTTAAAGCGATAACAAAAACAAAGCAACGACACACAAGATTTACATGGAAACCTAATGCGGGAAAAAACCACGGACGGCGACGAGCACAATCAATCCACTATATGAGCAATGAGAGTACAAAACGATCACAATCACAATAAGTGATTCGATCTAACAGCAGAATTACAACCTCTCCGTTTATCTCTCTCAAAGTCTCTCTACCTCTCAATATGTTTAGGGATTTAGGAGTTCAGGAGTTATTTTAGACCCTATGCATGACCTCTTTATATAGGGTCTAAAAGTCTAGAGTTTTACCCTTAGAGGAGAACCCCAGCCACTAGGAGAAAACTGCACGCCGAGGCAACCCTAGCCGCCAAAAACCCGCGCGCAAAACAGGACGCAGCACGACCGTGCCACGTGGCACAGTCACCCCGTGCCACATGGCACAGTCACCTCGTGCCATGGTGGCACGACCGTGCCACATGGCACGGCACACCCATGCCAGTTTTCTGCCTCCTTTCGACGCCCCGCTTCTTCGGCTTGACACGCCCATGTTGTCTAGCACGGTCCCACCGTGCCGATTATTGCATTTTGGGTCACGAAACCCAACAATCTCCACCTAGGACCGAAATCTCCGATCACCAACTCTCTGACACCATCATCGTACCCCAAAGGGTGACGCCCCCGAATGGCGCTCAAATACTGTGAATGCCGACTAAGTCCAAGCAATGCTTGAACTTAGCTCTAGGAGATGACTTATATGAACCTTTCTTCATATAACCTGTCATAGTAGGTGCCTACAAGACATAGAGGCTAAACCCTTCAGTAGAGTTCGACTGCCCTTCGGAACCTTCAGAACTCCACATTCAGCTGAATATTTGCACCCCTTGGATTCAAGGGTGCCTAAAGAGATGAGGTTACGCTTCAAGTCAAAAACGTGACGAAAATTCGATAAAGCCCTGACAACACCATCATGCGTCTTGATTTTAACAGTACCGATTCCAGTTACATTACATTGGGCATTATTGCCCATGTGAACAACAGTTGAGTTAACTGGATCATATGTTGAAAACCAATCCTTGTGAGAACACATATGATAGGTACACCCAGAATCAAGAATCCAATCAGAATCGTTCCCCCTTTCAGTAGAGGCAGCAAACAGAACGTTACCATCAGAATCAGATTCAGCAAACGAAGTTTCAGCAGGCTCATGAGAATTATCTTCTTCTTTTTCCCTTTTCTTTTGCAGTTGCCAATAGTTAACAGCAATATGACCCAATTTACCATAGTAATTGCAGGGCTTACCAGCGTGAGGACTTCTAGACTTAGAACGGTTCTTACTCCTATTACTACAACTAAAAAATCAGGTTTTTCCGACGGATTTTCTGTCCGTCTGAACGGCCGACGGAATATCAAAAAAGGTAAAGTGGCCGACGGAATTGCCGACGGAATATAAGTCCGTTGGGATTTCCGACGGAATAACCACAGTCTGTTGAAAATTTCAAATTTTGAATTTTCTTGAAATTTCAAATTTTTCGAAAAAGGTGAAGTGTCCAACGGAATTTCCGACGGAATATAAGTCCGTTGGAATTTTCCGACGAATAACTACAGTTCGCTGGAAATTTCAAATTTGAATTTTTTTGAAATTTCAAATTTTTCATTTTTTTGAATTTTTTTTAAAAATAAGTGGTCCGACGGAATTTTCCGTCGGACAACCATCGTTGTCCGACGGCATAATTCCGTCTGACAACACTTTTTTCTGAATTCTTTTTAAAAAAATAAGTGGACCGACGATCTGGTCGACGGCATGTCCTTCGGACCACACCTCTTTAAAAACCCGATTGCTCGAGCAATCGGGCACTTCACACACACACACACACACAAACCTTTCTCACTCTCCGCCATCGCCAGTGCCGCTGCCCTTCCCGGTGCCTGCTGCTCGCTGCCGCCACCCTTCGCTCCTCCCTCAAAATCGGCCCCCTCCACTGGTCGCCGCCACCTTTACCCACCGTCGCCTCCACCGGTTGCTGCATTCAATGTAACACTAAGAAACTCCTCATCTTTCAAGTGAGTAATTCAACCTAAATGTTATTAGAGAGAACATTAAATTGTCATTGAAAGATGAGGAGTTTATTGGTGTTACATTGAATGCAGCTGATGGCAAGCATGTTTCGATCCCGTCAAATGGTCTTTTGCTGAACGATATCATGATTTTGTAGTGGAAAGATGCTTCAACCTACTTCACCCTTTTACCTACCCAATTTCAACCACATAGAAAATATATCAATTTCAACCAATTTCAACCAACATCAACCCACTTCAACCTACTTCAACCTGTTTCAACTCACTTTAAAAAAAAAATATCAACTTCAACCTACCTTAACCCACCTCAACCTACTTCAACCTACTTCACCTTTTTACCTACCCAATTTACCCACGAAAACAACAGGCCCTAAATCTCACATGATACTTTATAAATTGTTAAAATTATGAAGGGGTGGGTTGAAGTTGGTTGAAGTGGGTTGAAGTAGGTTGAGATAGGTTGAAGTGGGTTGAAATTGGTATTTTTTTTTCAAGTGGGTTGAAGTAGGTTGAAATAGGTTGAAGTAGGTTGAAGTAGGTAAAAATGGATTGACCCACGAAAAGAACAAGCCCTTACATTGACAGCGGGGCCGGTTTAGAGTGGTCAGTATCTTTTTTTTCCCCCTCTTTTTTCAATTTGACTTTTGTAAGTTGGGTAGATGGTATTTGAAACTAAAGCAGGAAACTGGTCAATTCAGGCCGATTCATTTAATAAATAGTTTAATTTTGTATCGATCTTAAACATAGTTTAGGTTTATTCCAAATTAGAAAATAACATATTTTTAAATTAAATGGTTAAATCATATCGACTTCATGTTGAAATCAATTCATATCATGTTCTGATTCTCTAAGTAATTATAGGTAAAGTTTGAACGTGTCAACACGTTGGGTCAGACTTTACTAGCTCTATTTGGAACTTTCCATTTCGGTCTAGTGTTAAGTGACAATGGACATGATTTTGGCTGTTGATGTGATACTATATAATACTACTGATGAACCTCTATTTGTACCATATTTAAGCCCATATTTGACTCGATCTCTCCTATATTTGCATGCTTTATCACGTCAGAGAAGGGTCAAATTGACCTCTTACACATATATTTCACTCATGACGTCTTTCTGTAATTTCAGGAACTTTATTGAAAGAACTGAAAGATAGTTAATATTTGGCATAAAGAGGTGCTAAGAAGGGAGAAAAGCCGCGAAAAAGCGTTGCACGAAAGCCCCACGAAACCGGACCCACGGAGCATGGGGGACCCACCAGAACCGGCACACTTTGCCGGGGTGCCAAGTGGCACGGCCTACTTGTGCCGGTCCTGGGTAGTTCGGGCAGACTTTTGGCACGGTCACCCCGTGCCCCTGGGCACGACCGTGCCGCCCCCGTTCCGCGTCGCGACTTAAATCTTCCTTCGGGGCTACTTTGAACATTATTCAGTTTCATTTAGTTTTTCTTTTCCCAGACGTTTGCTCAGACGATTTTAGGTTTAGTTTTAGAGTTTAATCCTCACGCTCTTGGATTGTAATTTTGGATTGAAGTTTGATTCTACCTTCAGTTTTTACGATTTATTCCAGGTTCTATCCCAACTCGCCTTCCTCTTGTTCTTAATCGTTTTAGGTTTTGGTTGTCATGGTTATTGGATTGAATGCTTTGATTGTTGTGTTAAACATGGTTATAGGCTAAATCCTTCAACTTAGGTTGGGATTGACGCCGAATGTGTATAGTTGAATTTTGTATTGGCCCAATCTTTTCTCCCCCTTTGTTTTGCAAATATGAATTCTACTATGCACGCAAACTGTTCGATAAAATGCTCGAAAGAACATTTGTCCTTTTAATTGGGGTTTAGGGGAACGTTGAGAAACGAAACCTTTACCTAGCGCGTCTTAGTAGACAGTTAGGGTTTTAACATGACAATAGTTAAGATTCTAATTGGGATTCGAGATTGTGAATCTTGTAATCCTTCGACTTTTAGTCCCATGAAAATAGGTGACTATAGTTCTAGGATTAGTCTTTGACCATTGAGAGAGGGAGGAGATGAGCTTATATGACGATCTATTCATTCGTAATGCATGCTTGGGGGACATTTGGTTGGGTTAGTAATCGATTCGCTAACATAATCGTGCTGTTAATCCCAACCTAGGTGTTTTCTATTCTGCTGTTTATTACACTTCTTAATTGCTATCGTTTCACTTAGTTTAGTCCTCAACCACAAATTTGATTGCCTAGCTTGAGTTGTCTAATTAATTCTGGTAGTTGGAAGCCAAGTTTCCTGTGGATCCGACCCGTACTTGCCGGTTGCTAGCTACAGCTACGCCGTGCACTTGCGGTAAATTAAAACGATAACAACTACTTGTGGAAAATGTCAATTTTAATTTGTTAGTGTTTTGAAATTTCTGCAGTTGCGAGACAAATTTGTGAAGTGACGACATCAATTACTCTCAGTATTATCATAAGTATGTTTATTGTTTTCTTAAATGAGTACATATCTATTTTCGTATCGTACTCTCAATCATATACGGAGTATCAAACGCAAGATGAAAAAGGTGTATTAGCTTTTACAATCTATTTTCGTACCCAAAAAAATACAATTTATTTAAAGAGAATATCTGATATGAGAACATTTATTTATTTGAAACACATGCATGAGACACTACGTATGTATATTTTGTTTATTCAAACCTCTGTGATATTTTAGACTTCTGAAATATGAAAATCTTTGGACAAATGTTAATCCCTTAAAAATTCAAAAGAATGGTGTGTGGTGGATTTGAGTTTGGACCAATGTGCGAACTTGTTGATTAGTGTTGTGGAATGTTGAATTTTTTATACATCAATTGAGCCTTAAACAAAGAGTCATACATATGAGCCGAAATGATGTTCCAACTCAAGATCAATTGATAATAGGTAGAATTACTCACAAGCTTATATGCATACGCAAGCCCTTTAATTTTATCAATATAGAATAATACCTGTTTTCTTATTTTTTGTATTTTATCAATGTGAGACAATACCACTTTCATACTCCAAAAACAAAAGTAATATCCATTGTATGCCAGCTAGCTTAAAACTCACGAACATAATTCTACTAAAAATTTTAGTATTGCTCTATGAAGTGATTATGAGTATCGTAGCTTCATATGCAAGAGGTATGCTGGGGGGGTATGGCTATATAGTAAACAAATATGACTTGTTGAATTGACTATTGTATCTTCCCCATTTTTCTTAGGGTGTGTTTGGTAGGGGGGAAAATCATTTTCCCAGAAAATCATTTTCTATGGAAAATATTTTCCCAAGGAAAATGATTTTCCACTTACATTTTCAGCTGTTTGGTAGAATAGAAAATTATTTTCTTTCCACTTCATTTTTTGCTATTTGATAGAATGAACCCCCCCATCCTCACTTCATTTCTTTTTACCATCAACCCCCTTCCCTGCTCACTAATCTGACCCGACGCAGCCAACGAATTCTATTTCTCTCTCCTCTTCAAAATCAAACCCAAAACATCAGTAAGAAATATACCCAATAACAAACCTAGCAAAAGAGAGAGTCAACATTAATGAATCTCAATTTTTTCACTATTCCCAGGGATTACCCAACTGACTTTAAGTAATATTAAATCCAGATTAAAGAAAATGATGAACTGGGAGACGATGAGTGTCTCAGATTGTGAATTTCTTCAAAAGGGCAACTGTAACAAGATCAGAGAACTCAAGAAATAATTACAAAGATTAACGATGGAAATTATCGATGAACATGATGAATATGAAGAAGATGAGAAGAATGAGAGACAAAATGAGAATGAAAATAGAATGATTCTAGGCACAATTAAAAGAAAATAGAACGGAAGACAAAATTGGGTAACGAAAATTGAGCTTGGAAAATCGTTTTCCCTACTTTTTCAAGGGAAAACAATTTCCTTCAAATGGGGTAAAATGATTTTCCCTTGAAAATAATTTTCCCCTCCTTGTTTTACCAAACGGCGTAAAATAGGAAAATTTTCCCCCCTACCAAACACACCCTTAATGAAACCGTTTCTTGTTCTCCGATCAGTTCTAATTTTGTTTTTTTAGACTAGAATTGTTTTGAAGGAGTTACTCATTTTTTAGAATTAGAATCACAATTGTTTGATGGGAACTGGTTTCTAAAATTGGAACCTTTTTGACCGCCTCTAGTCAAATTTCAGAGTATCTTAAACTTATACTTGCCCTAAGTTACTAATAGGTATGGGAGGGGGCAGGTTGAGTCGTACTTACGTCCATACCCATTTTCAAAAATCACACGCATACTCATACTCACCATGATTTGGATAATTACTTACACTAATACTCATACCCATTGGCTTTCTTGAGTTTATAGGTTTTATTCGAGAACTAATAGAGAATGCAAATTGTCAGCCTTATCCCACTCATTTTTACATGCATGTTATATTTGATTAGCTATTTTAAGCGAGGCTAATGAACCACTTGTCAATTAGACTCACAAAAGTTAAAATTTTATTTAAAAATTATTTTTTTTTCTTTGACATGAAAATGAACATTGTACCACTCGATTTTCATGTCCATACCCATGTCCAAAACCATTTTAAACACACTATACCCATACCCGTACCCACCTATTTGCACCACTCATTCTAGGGCTAAATGGGACATATTCTAATCGAATTTTTTTGATTTGGATAATGTTTTCATCCCTTTGATTACCTATATGTTGCATTGGTGAGCTATCCACCTTCCAGCTTGACTTGCATGTTCGATTTTTTTTTTGGGGGGGGTGGTTTGTGTGTGGGGGGGGGGGGAGTGGTCTTTGAGTAGACAGCCTTTTGTTGCTCCCCCTCGGCATAAGTAATGTAGTTCCATTGGGCACACCTGAATAGAGGCTAGTGGATTAGTTTGTTTACCCAATTTTTCAAAAAAAATGCAAGAGTCAAACCAATATGTTGTTAGGGAAAAAACACAGTTTTAATATTTATAAACCCCAAGTGCAAGGTATATCATTAAGTACTTGGGGTGTTGTCTGCAGAGAGTTGTGTTTCCAACTACTAAGGCTAACTAAAATGTCTCGAGCTAGGCAACATCAAAGGAAAACAAAGGGTAAACTAAACTACGCTAACAAGCATTAAAAACGCGACTTGGAGTTGTGATTTGACCAATGAATGAACCAACTAATCGAGATAAGTCCTAACCTACCCAAACTATATCACGAACTAGAGATGATCGGTTGCACCATCAAATACCACCCAAGCCCTCTCTCAAGGGTCATGAGCTAGTCTAATTAGTCTAGCCACCTATTTTCATGGGGTTAGCCCAATTAGACCACAAAACTAGAAACTCTGGACCTAGCTCGATTCGGATACTATTTTCATATCCCGAACTCGGTTATTCCCTCTACCATACTAACTAATTGACCTCACCTCTCAACATAAGTCGATCGTCCAAAAATATGGATGAAAGCTCTCTCAAACATTTCATCGAACACTTGACGGGCGTGAAGGAAAACTCCAAGTTCTAGGCATAGATTGAGTATGGTTATGCCCAATACAAGATTAATTAGCCATCAAGAGGCTAATCACAATCCAAATCAACACAAACTAACAACTAAACATCAACAAAACACAAAAACCCAAATTCAAACCTAAACTAACAAATAAGAAAGCAAACATAAACAAGAGAGGGAGAAGAATGAAAACCAATCTAATCCAATCAATCTAATAGGCATAAAAGAACAATCAAAACCAAACATCTAAACTAAACAAATCGAATTCAAGAATTAAACTAACAAAACATAAACAAGAACAACATATGAAATAAATAGAGAAAGAGAGAGAAAACTTAGTCTTGAATTGATAGAAGGAACTTGAAATCTAAAAGTTGAATCCAACATTACAATCTTCAATCATAAACTAATCCTCCTATTGAGGTTTTATTTGCTAAAACCTAACCTAAACTATCCTCCCGGAAGTAGCGAAAAAAAAGGGCCCCAAAGCGAACCCCGAAGAAGGCCTTAAATAGAACGCGAGACAGGAACGAACAGCGCGCGGCAGAATGGGAAGTGGCACGACCGTGCCTATGTGGCACGGGGTGGGCGTGCCACATTGCTGGCCGGCTCTGCCGGCTGGCTCCCGTTTTTCCATCTTTTCGCCTATTTCGATCCTTTTTCGCCCCTTTTTGCGAGATTTGCTTGGTTCAACTTATTACCTGCAAGAATAAACAAAACAAGTAAAAATCTCAAAGAATACTTAATAAATCAAGAAAAACTCTAAGGATTACGTTATTATATGAGCTAAGATTAGGCGAAAAAGAGATGTAAAAGGCGACAAATTGTTGCCCAACATATGTACAGGAGTTTTTTTATATTTGTTGGTGACCAAACCGACCAAGAAGCACATATCTCATGATAATACTCTAGGAAAGAGAAGATATAGGAGAGGGGAAAAGGAACAAGGATCGGAAAATTTCCTTTACGCTTCTGATGGGAACAAGGAGAGGTTAATTGAAAATCCCACTATACGACCCTACTGGTGGTAGGTGCTTCCAATTATGTTATATTGTAGATAGCAATGATAGCACGGATGGGGTTTATGCATTGGCTTCTCGTTCTTATTTGGTCCTGCATCATGATTATGAAGACTTCCTGCCCTTAATTTTCATCTCATCAGGAGTTACTTAGAAATGGAGAGGAGATTCAAAGTGTATGTTTACAAAGAGGGAGACCTACCAATAGTACATGATGGGCCATGCAAGAACCTGTACACTATCGAGGGCAGGTTTGTCCATGAGATGGAGTTTCACGCAGAGAGTTTCAGGACGGAAAACCCTAATAAGGCCCATGTTTCCTTCATGCCCTTCAGTGTTACGCGGATGGTTCAATACCTTTACAAACCCATTCCCCATGATGCCACTCCTCTCAGGCAGTTCGTCTCAGATTATGTCAATATCATCTCCACCAAGCATCCCTTCTGGAATCGCACTCAAGGGGCTGATCACTTCATGCTTTCTTGCCATGATTGGGTAGCACTTCTCGTTCTCAAGTTAATTTCTTAATTAAGAAATCTAAATGAATTTTTTCACATAAAATTACTCCAAGTGGATATGCCTCTGTTTCATGTCTGGTATTCTAGTACCCAAAGTGTTTGTGGAAGTGATATGCCTCTGTTTCACTTTGGAGGCATGCCTTAAGTAGGGGAGCACAGCTTCATGTAACAAAACAGAGAAGGGTACATCAAACATTTTATTAAAGTTGACATCAACTTGCCTTTCTTAGCCTTTACAAAGCTAAGGCTTCATGTAACAAAGCAGAGAAGAGTACATCAACCACTTTTTGTTTGATCTCATCTCTTTATTTCGTCCTTCTCATAAAATAAAAATTCCGAAGTGATCGGGTTTCTCTACTTTGATGCAGGGTCCTTATGCTTCAGAGGGCAATCTAAATCTTTACAACAACTCCATCAGGGTATTATGCAATGCCAACTCCTCTGAGGGCTTCAAACCACAAAAGGATGTGAGCTTGCCAGAAGTCTACTTCTTTGATAACGACATAAACCCCAAGTTACTCCCTTTGTCTCGGCCTACCGCCCCACCCTCCTACCTTGCCTTCTTTGCGGGTGGGCTCCATGGCCCAGTTAGGCCTATCCTCCTCAAGCACTGGAAGGGAAAAGACCCAGAGCTCCAAGTTCATGAGTACCTCCCTAAGAACCTTGATTAATACAGTATGATGCCCCAGGCTAAGTTCTGCCTTTGCCCCAGAGGATATGAAGTTGCTAGCCCAAGAATTGTTGATGCCATCTATGCTGAATGCGTACCGGTTATCTTGTCCAAGAACTACATATTGCCCTTTAGTGATGTGCTACGATGGGAAGCATTTTCGATACAGATTGATGTTAATGAGATCCCAAGGTTAAAGGAGATTTTGAGGCAGTCTCAGCAGAGAGGTATGAGAGATTGATTCAAGGGGTTAGAAATGTTCGAAAGCATTTTGATCTCAACAGGCCTGCTAAAAGCTTTGATATTTTTCACATGATTTTGCATTCTATTTGGCTTAGAAGATTGAATTTGAAACTTAAACAACACAGAAAAAATATATTTAGTTAATTGATTTTTGATAGGATCACAATCATGCACTAACTTAGAATTCCTTTTTTTAGGGGGGGGGGGGATGGTATGGAGATTGCTAAGATAATGTTGCAGCTAAGTTATAAGTAAAAATAAAATCTAGTTCTCCAAATGTTTGCAATAAATCTCTCCCTTATTTGTCAAACTAGTTGATTTCACTGTCAATCTTCTCAATATCATTATTGCAAGAAATTGCTACAGCTAATTAACTTTCTAATTTTGGTTTCAAACCATTTATTGACTTGGAGATCGACATTCCAAGGTTGATGTTTTAGAGCTGTTAGAAAGCATTTTGTCCTCAACGTGGTACTCAAAGGTTTCAAGTTTTCATATGATTTTGCACTCTCTTTGGTTCTCGAGATTAAGTCTGTGCGTGTGTGTGGGTAATAACATGCAAAAAATGTATTTAGTGTTTTAGTTACTTGATATGATCTGGTCATGTAAAAAGTTGACTTGTTCATACAGATGCTATAGTGGAACTTATAGTACTTACCAAAATTGTTAGGAGGTCTATACGCAAGAGGTGAAAATGAAGTTTAGTTCTCCGATTGAATTCTAACAGCTCACACAACTACTGGAGTTTTATAAGAGGTGAACGCAAAGTTTACATCTCCAACTAAACCCTCGCATATCTCACCCTTATTGATTCAAATAGTTGATTTTATCACCAATCTTCTTAGCATCATTGTGTGTATCCAACTTTTGGTATTGGCCTAATGTGCCTTTATAAAGTTGAATTCTAATTGAGAAAGAAGCTCAAAGATCTAAGTTAATTCACACTTTTTAGCTCGAATCCTCTCTTATATTAGTATAATTAATATCTTCAACGAGCTGAAAGAGTTGATCAAGAACGAATCAGAACAATCAAAATAAACAACAATCAACTAGAATTACAACAAAATAAGAGAGAGTTCTTCTCCCCTCTCATTAATTAGAGCAAACCAAAAAAAGAAAAGCATAAAATGCTAAGGGAAAAAAATAGACTTCTAGAAACAAAGTCAACTCTTCAAACTAAATTCCACTATTGTCCTCGACTTATTTTTTTTTTATATTATGCTCAGTTTAGTTTAGTTCAATTCATGAGCAAAAAAAGTTCAGTTTAGCAAAAAAAAAGTTTAATTTAGCAAAAAAATAAGTTCAGTTCAATTCACTTCGCCAAATATAAGTTCAGCTCAATTTAGTTCAGTAAAATTCAGTCGAAAAGAGCAGATTGCAAAATCACAATAAATGACTTCAACACAAATTGACGTGGTGAAAGTTTCAAATAGAAGCAAATTAAATGAGATAGTGCACACATTTACCAATCTAGAGGCAATAACGGACGATGCATATAGTCTGTTATTTATGTACCCACTGAACCCTTGATCACCCCGCCAAGTTAATCTCATTTGCATTATCACCCTCTCTCTTTGTTTTTGTTGGGTGTTCCCTCCAACGTGGAGGACACCAACAATAATAGTAATTCTAATTGAAAAAATAATAATAAAGAGATAGAGCTTGCATTTGACTTTGCAAGGCTATAAAGCTAATTATCAAGATCAAGATGCTGCCAGTAACACCTAGAATTGGTGGTGCCTTCATTTAATGGGGTGTAGAAAAATGACGGTGATAGGCTAATAATAGCATAGGTACCTACATGCTTTTGACTTTGGTGTACACATGTGTGGAATAGGCTACTACAAATAGTTTGTAAATTTCACAGTGCAAGGATGTAAGATTGAGCAAGCTCAAATAACTTAGAGGGAGTAAGAGCTTCAAGGGAGGTGTGCACCAACCACAAGGATTATGGAGGAGTGTACCAGAAATATATCCTATTGATCCGATTAACAAGTGTGGTGTAATTGGTCCTTTAGGTGAGAGTGAGAGGCTTTATAATTTTCTGTTCAAAATTACATTGCATTAATACAGTATTGTTATAGTGGATAATATCCCGCTAAAGTTGGGATCATGGAAGTATGTCTATTGAGGGACCGAATCACGTAAAAATTCTCGTGTCATTTTTTTATTATTTCTAGTATTATTTATTTTTTGGCCCAAGTATCGTTTCCCAACAGTGGTGACCAAGTTGTGATGATGGCTGCAAATATAGGAAAATTTGAAATCCCATTGTTCGATGGAAAAACAAATTTTCCATTATGGTAGAACACCGTTCAAGACATTTTGTTGAACCAAGGTCTTGATTTGGCTATGGAAGATGAGAACCCTCCTATGATGGATGCCAATGCATGGGGTGGAATGCAAAAGAAGGTGATGAGCATAATTCGGTTGGTTCTTGCTCCCGAGATCAAGTACAATTTATTGAAAGAGACAACCGAAAGCCTTGTGAACGACACTCAATAGCATTTATGCATCAAAGTCACTAACCAATTGACTTTGATTAAAGATGGAATTATATTCATTGAAAATGGAAGAACGTG
>JACYFF010019584.1:88774369-88798147 GCA_017589665.1 Selenicereus undatus
GTCTGTGTGTGTGTTTGTTTGTTTTTGTGTGTGTGTGTGTGTGTGATTGTTTAAGTATATTAATAATATTTTTGTTCAATTTATTAATGTGAATCTTTAGGTATTCAGTGGGTGCAGTTTGGGATCTCAAGGTCACTAATTTTGATTAATGATTCAACTTTTAGGTGTAGTCTTTCCAAATCCCGCTCTATATTTTTTACGTGCTGCCAGGTTTACAATACCTATGCCACATTGATGAGATTAATACTTTGTGGGAATTTGTCGACATATTTTCTATGCCAACAACTATGATATTTATTTTTAAAAATTATTCAAGCACTTACTTCTACTAATGGAGGGCGTATTTGGTGATGAAAATTTTTTATCCGTTTCCGTAATCTGCTTGGATGTTGAACTTTTTGCAAATAAATCAGGAAGGAGGATGTGTTTAACTATTGCGCCGTCATTTCAAATACGCACATGAATGGTTGTCTTTATGTGCACTTTGAGTAAGATAACACTTTCGTTCATAGTGAAGAGTTACAGTAATTTAATGGCCCTCTAAATATGGATAAGTCATATACTCTCCATATCCCCCAAAAATTATCATGTCTAGATAGTAGAAATTTGTAAGGGCTTATAATTTAATATTTTATTTCTAATTATTTTTAAAATGGTAAAGAGATTTAATATACTATTAAAAATAAGGGGAATATCATTTTCAGATGATAAGAAAAAGACGTAGAGACAAATTTCATGGAAGGGAGGAAATACTTAATTTATCTATTGTTCATTCGAAGCGATATGTGAAAGGATCACGACCGGGTTCTCGAGTGCGGTCCCCAAGGAATCCGTGAACCCGTTTGTTGGGTGCATGGTTCAATTTTATTTTAGTTACTTTCTTTTATTTTTCTTCAATAAAAATCCAGACTGAAGCGTAAGGTTGGGCTCAGACTCAGGAACATGGCCCGGTTTCGAACAATATTGACTGCCTAGCTCAAGAGGCTGGACAACGGTTCTAATCCAGGTTACTGAGCTAGGAAAGGGTCCAGCTTTCTAGCCCAAATAGCGGTGCTATCTGAATATCGAGGCGTAATGTGCTTCCCGAGCAAAAATCCGTATTCTACCTAGTCCAAAAAAGGCTAACCAAAAAATAATTAAAGAAAAAAAGAAATTTACTTAATGAAATCGCCGGTGAGTTTTAGGAAAACTTACAAAGCCAAGTCTACTCTACAAATCGAACCATAAGCCACAAGTGACACCGAAAGGGACAATTGATTTTTTTTAAAGAGGTTTTTGAAGACCTCTGAATAATCCTTGGAGTGGGGACCGTCTGACTCTATAGGTTTTAACCAAAGATCTAGATTTAGGGGCGAAAGTGTGATATTGTGATGGAATGCATCATGATATTGCCCGTTATTACTGAGGACACTGCTAATCAAAATAGCAAACTAGAATTAATTCACACTAACATAAAAAACATACAACATATTAAGTACAATAATAGTAAATTAAAACGATAATTAGAAAAATATGAAAAAGATGAAATATACTATTTATAGCTGGCGGGGACTAGATTATGAAATATTACATCTTTGAAATTAAATAAATTAAACAAAAGAAACACGAAAAGGGAAAAAAAGAAAGGCATGTTTCAAAGATTGGCGCCCTGAGGTTACCTGCTAAAGTGACTTAGAGAACCCGTGGATTGAGAATATCGAGCCTTGACTTGTTCCTTAAAGGGTTTTGAGGATAGATCTGAAAAGGGTTTGGTTAGGTTCTTTGAACCTCTTAGTATTATCTCAAAGGTTTTGGTTGTGTGTTTGAAGGCTAGGTGAAGGGTTGAATTTATAGCTATAGGAAAAGAGAGTTTCCTGAAGTTTCTTAGAAAGGCAACGTGTGGGCTAGGGTTTTTCTCTACTTGAGCCGCTGGCTAGGGTTTTTGGAAGATAAGCTAGAAAAAGAAGTCGATTCGGGTTCTATTAGGCAGGACTTGGCTGCAAACAGTGCAATTTGTTTGGGCCATAATTTTCTCATCCGAATCTGTTTTGAGTGATTATTATTTTTCCTTAAAAGCTTATTTAGTGTAGCTTCTAATGACACTAAATTCATAATAGGTTTAGAAGAGGATATAAGTAAAATGGTGAACATGTGTCATTTTCAATGCACATTTTAGTAATTAACTAATATCTTTTAAGTTGCTTATAGAATTTTGATTCATAATATGTGTTAGAAATATTATTCAATGAAGAATATTAATATCTAAGTTCATTAATTTTATGCACGCTAAAGTGGGGAGAAAATGTAGAATAAATCTCAACTAGACACAGTATACTGTCAATTTGGGCCTATTTGGGCTCTTGGGTTCATTTAGCCTTCGGTGGATATCACTGAACTGGCATGAGTGGGTTAAGGGATATTGGCACATTTTAAGGCTCCTCACTTTGAATATCTGGGGATCCCAAAGTCTTACTCGATTGGTTTATTATCATTGGGCATTTTACAAAAAGCAGACACTTTTTAGCTGCCTACATTTAGCCCCACTTTGATTGAGTCTACAGTAGACAATGGTCAAAATAGATATCATTTGTGCTTCCCTATTTTAAAATGATGTCTAGACTTGGTCACTTGAAGACCTAAAGCATGGTGACCCTTTGCCGATCTAACAGGTTTGAATTTGACATTTCGCCTGTCTAGCTATTTTGAGATTTGACCCTTCACGGGGCTAACGGTCCTATGATTTGATCTTTTGCTGGTCTAGCGGTTCTGAACTTGATCTTTTGCTGGTCTAGCGGTTCTGAACTTGATCTTTTGCTAGCCTAGTGGTTCTGAATTTGATCTTTTGCCTATCTAGCCTGTCCTTTACCAGCCTAGCAGTTCTAAGATTTTACCTTTTGCTAGTCTACCTATGTTTTGATTTGACCTTCTACCGATCTAGTGGTTTTGAATTTAACCTTTCGCAAGTCATGCGCTTCTGGATTTGACCTATCCTCGGTCTAGTGGTACTGAAATTTGACCTTCCATCGGTCTAGTGGTTCTAAGATTTGACCTTTCGTTGGTCTTAACGATTCTAAATTTTCAACCTTTCGCCAGTCTAACTATTCTGAATTTTGACTTTTCACTCATCCAGTGGACCTTTCGCCAATCTAGCGGTTGGTAGCATATGAGCCTGAAGACCTATAGCAAGGTCCTTGTGAGCTTAGTGGTGCGAGAGCCTAAAGATTTGTACCAAGATCCATATGAACTTGGTGGTGTGGGAGATTGAGGACCTGTAGCCAGATCACTGTGAGCTTGGTAGCATGAATGCCTAAAGCTCTATAACCAAATTACTAAGAACTTGGTGGCGTAAGAGCCTGAAAACCTAGTGCCAGATCCCTTTGAGCTTGGTGGCATGTGATCCTGATGACCTGGACCCATATCCATGTGAACTTAGTAGCTTGTGAGCCTGAAGACATGTAGCCAAATCCCTATGAACTTCATGGCATGAAAACCTAAAAATCCATATCCAGATCTGTGAGGAACTTACTGGCATGAAAGTGTGAAGATATGTAGCCTGATCTATAAGTTGTCGTAGGTGAGATGTTGAGATATTAAATCTTCAAGTTTGACTTTTTTCCACTTGAGTGTTTATATCATGTCCTTCTAATAGGAGCTTGTTAAAATGTACTAGATGTAGAGATACCTTAAGGTAAACAGGATCAGGTACCCTCTATGGCTATTTACTTGATAACTTCAAGTTGGGTTAATGTCCTTTCTGTAAGGATGTGGGTGAATTGTCCAACGGCGATGACGCTTGCGTAAAGCCTGCATTAAGTATTGATTTCCCACTTGGACTGAGCCTGAATGAGGCGATGGTCAAAGTATGGATGTCTTATATGACAGTTATTAATGCAATCTTAAGAACCTTTGATGTATATTCGTAGCTAATTTGGGTTCTGTGCCCTTTCTATAGGGTTGTTGTCATACCTAAATGCGTACTTCTTTGATCCAGGGTTTCCAGGTGATCAAGGCATAGGGAGAACTAGTAAATAAGCTAAAGACTCATTTATAGATGCAAATGCACAGGCTAGACTATGAAGTAAAGAAGGAAATGAAAAAGAGAAAGGTAGCTTTGAAAGATTGCCGCACTCAAGTTACTTACCTCAGTGACTTAGAAACCTATGGGATCAAGAATACCAAGCCCTGACATATGCCTTAAAGAGTTTCAAGGATAGATTTGAGAAGGGTTTGGTTAGGCTCTTTGAATCTCTCGGTATTATCTCAGAGATTTTCTGAGGTTTGGGTATTGTGTTTGAAAGCTAAGTAAAGGGTTGAATTTGTATTTGTAGGAAGCGAGGGCTTCCTAAGTCCCTCGAGAGTTGACATTGTGTAGGCTAAGGTTTTTCTCTAATTGAGCTAATGGCTAGGGTTTCTGGAAGATAGGCTAGAAAAAATGAGTCGGGTTAGCTTCTGTTAGGCAGGAACCCGACTGGGTCCCTGGGCTAGGCTACAAACAATGCAATTTATTTTGGCCATAACTTTCTCATCCAACCTCTGTTTTAAATGATTCTTTTTTCCCATAAAATCTTATTGAGTCCAGCTTCTAAAAATTCTAATGCATAATTTTTGACAAATGTGAACAAGGATATAAGAAAAACAGTAAGCAGGTGTCATTTTCAGGGTATGTCTTAGTAATTGACTTATATCTTTTTCGTTGCTTATCAGATTTTGATGCATAATATATCGTTAGAAAGATTATCAATGAAATAATGTTAATATGTAAACTCAATAATTTTATGCACCCTAGATTAGGGTGAAAAAAGTTTGAATAAACCTTAATTGGACGTCGAACGCCATCAATTTGGGTCTATTTGGACTTTTGGGTTCTTTTAGCCTTTGGTACGCATCTTTGGGTTTAGATGTATTGGTTAAGGGAATTTTGGCACCGTTTAACATTTTTCATTTTCAAAATTCAAAGGGCTCAAAGTCTTATTTGATCTGTTTATTGTAATCAGACGTTTAAGTATCTATCCTTAACTTAATAACTAAACTTAGAGAATAATCAGAAATTATTCCCATTGGCCATGAGTTATATCCACCCCCTCGCCATTCTCATTTGGAAGGCTATGCACGCAATGACATGATCTAGCTTAAGGCCCTGCATTAATAAAAGTAATCGCATTGTCTCACTTATCATGTCATGTTAGGAAAATATTAGAGCAACAACAATAGCGGAAGCGATAGGATGAGTTAGAGACTCAAAAATTCAAGTAGAATAATAGAAACAGAAATAAGAAGACAAGAGATTTAACGTGGAAAACCCAATGCGGAAAAAACTACGGACGGCGACAGCACCAAAACAATCCACTTATGAGTAGGAAGAATACAACACGATCACAATCACCATAGTGATTTGATCTAAGAGCATAATTACAACCTTTCTCTTGTAATCTCTCACAAAATACTTCTACCTCTCAATGTGTTTATGAATACTGGAGTGATCAAGTTTTATTTTAGATCCTAGGTATGTCCCCTTTATATAGGGGCAGGAAGGCTAGGATGAGGAAACCCTAGCCACCACGGTATCTTGATCACCAAACCTCATCTTTCCCAAAAGGAAGAAAATCTTCAACTCAAAATATGAAAATAAAATAATTTTCATAATATAGAAGATCTCAAACACACAATATGATCTTAGATTCCAAGTAGCCGAAAAAAAGGATTTGGGCCATAAACCCAACATGTCATGGTCTGTTCCACTATTCATCACTTATGATTGCATTGAATTTATACATTTCTGAGGTAGGACCATATTGCCACATCAATTTCCAAAAGTTGAACAAGAACTATGTTAACTTCGTGGATCAGTATTTTGTTAGGTTAAGTTGTGTTAATTTTGTTTTTAGATCATTGAATCTCATTTTGACATCAATTTGTATACGATCAAGTTATTTCATGTTAAGTTCATCCAACAAGTTTTTAAAAATACAAACAATCTTGATTTAATATCCACTATTTGAATAGCTGAAAAATAAACTTTGTGGTTTTTTGTTCTTTTGTTGCTTTATTACATGGATTGCAAGCTTTCTTGAACTTTTTCTTTTCTTTTTGCCTCTTTTTTTCTCAATCATACTTGTTTTGCTTAGAAGTGAGGCCAATGCATGCATACCTTCTCCTTAATTAACATCCATCCATTTTTCATCTTTCAAGGGGCTTTCTACCACTCTTCTAGTAAACGCATGCGAACCTTCAAGAGCTTAGACATTAATTTCATGCACTCAATTGTAACTTCCCTAAAAAATAGTGTTTGCTTTGTTATAATTACAGTCTCACTCACATAGCACACATACTCTGAGTAGTAGCTTATGCCCTACTTGGTATTCTAGAAACTTGTTAATTCTATGTAACTAAATTTCTACGTTTAGATTGATAATGACACACGTTACAAGTGAATATAGAAAGTTAGCTTATGCACTCAACTGCTACTTGATATTTTGGAAAGATGATTAAATAGTGCTTAATTATTAGTGAAAATAGCAAATCTTGATCATCGTTATCTCTATTTATGATCTTGTGAATGCCAAACGATGAAGCACTTGGCTTTGATGATGATTATGAAATAATTAATTTGCTTCATATCTTCTCTGTAGGATAGCATCTTTTTAGCAGGTTGATTTGTTTGAAGAACATTTTGTAATTTTAACCATTAGATAGTCATTGCCTGTGTTTCGTATTCCTACTTACAATGTGTTTGATTCGTAATACTTTGTACAAGAGAACGCACGATTGATGGCCTGTTCTATTTCGCGGTAAGATATAGCTGCAAGATGTAGGGAGATGTAAGGAGCTATAATGAGTTATAAGAAGATGTAAGGAACTGTAAGGAGATGTAAGAAGGTATAAGAAAGTGTAAGAAAATGTAAGAATATATAAGGAGCTGTAAGGAGCTGTAAGGATAAATGTAAGGAGTTGTTGAATTATTGAAGAGTTGTATAGTATAATTTGTAACAGTTATGATATACTATCGTCATATGTACGCCTAAAATTTGATACCATCAGTGAACAACATATTTCTTAATATTTTTGAAACTAAATATGTTTGTTTTACAATGAACGTTTTGGCTGAGAAACAATAATATTAAAATAATATACTTATTGAAAATAAACCATTAACTAAGTTAATTACACAACAATAAAATATATTAAACCCCATAAATTTTGTCAACAAAATTTCGTACACTTGAGGTGAATATATATAGGACATTAGTTTGCTCGAATAAGCAAAGTATAACAAAAAAAAATAATTTTTTTTGACAAAATTGAATACAACTCTTAAAATAAATCCCTATTTTAAGTAGACAATTTTAAATGTAAATGTATGCTCAATATTGTTTCCAAGAAATTTTCTAAATAAACCCTTAAAACATTAAGAAATAATGCTCAAAATACAAAAATTGTATTGTCATATTAAACAACCAAAGCTTAAAAATTACCTTCCAAAATCCGAAAAAAAAAAATTAAAACAAAAGATGATAAATGAGTAGGGAGGAGGCCATGGAAGAAATAATGGCCAGCGTTGAAGAAATAATGCCCAACATTGCTTTTGACCCCTACCCCGTGACAATTACTTTCCACTTTCTGAAGAAAGCCGCCCAACTTTTAATGAATGAATGTTATAGAAAATTTATATGGGATGTAAGAAGATATAAGGAGATGTAAGATGTAAGGAGATGTAAGAAGATGTAAGGAGATGTAAGAAGATGTAAGGAGATGTAAGAAGACGTAAGGAGATGTAAGCTCTTAACTAAATCATAAAAAACACGAAATAGAACAGCGCCTGAATCATTAGGTGTATGTATGGTAATTTATAATTACTGAACTCATATACTTTCATGCTCTAAGAGGAGAACTAACAACTAGACATTCAATGCTTGTATGTCCTTTATCCAAAACTGTGTGATCTTTTGGAGCTGTGAAATATGAGAATCTTAGAGCAAATTATTATCCCTAAAAAAGTTCAAAAGAATGGTATTGGGTTTGAGTTTCGGACTAGTGCATGAACTTGTTGATTAATCGCAAAATGAATATCCCCAAGCTCGACACCTAAAAATTTTAAGAATTCTATTGAAGATTTCAGTAGTGCACTATGCACTATGAAGTGAATATGACTCTTATTAGCTTCATTTGCAAGAGGTGCACTAATTAGGTATTTACATGGAACTTATGTGTTTCCTTTCTTTTTTATTTTCTCCTAAATGCCCTTAATTATCATCTCAGGAGTTACTTGGAAATGGAGAAAAGACTCAAAGCGTACGCCTACAGGGAAGGCAAGCTACCAATAGTGCACGGTACGCCATGCAAGGACTTGTACACGATTGAGGGTAGGTTTATCCATGAGACAGAGCTCTGCGCAAAGAGGTTCAAAACAGAAAACCCCACCAAGGCCCATGTTTTTTCCATGCCCTTTAGTGTTACACAGATGGTCGGGTACCTTTACAAAGACTTAACCTTTGATGTCACTCTTCTTAAGCAGTTCATCTTAGATTATGTCAATGCGATCTCCACCAAGAATCCCTTATGGATTAGCGCCTAAGGGGCAGATCACTTCATGCTTGCTTGCTATGATTGGATACCTCCTTTTTCTCTCAAACTAATTGGATGATTGATAGGCAATGTTTGTTTTAGTTTAATTTACTTAATATTAACTCTAATAAACTTGTAAGTGATTGGGTGTTAGTCTGTTGACTTTGATGTGAGGTCCTCGTGCAACACAAGGTAACCCATTCCTTTACAACAACTCGATTAGGGTGTAATGCAATGCCAACTCCTTGGAGGGCTTCAACCCACTAAAAGATATGAGCTTACCAGATATCTACATGTATGATGGAAACATATCTTCCAAGATCCTCCCCACCTCTGGGCCCACCGCCCCACGTCCCTACCTTGGCTTCTTTGTTGGTGGGCTCCACGGTGCAATTACGGGCATGCTCCTCCAACATTGGAAGGGTCGGGACCAAGAACTCCTAGTCCACGAGCACCTCCCTAGGAACCTTGATTACTACAGTAAGATGCGTCAAGCTAAGTTTTGCCTTCGTCCTCGTGGATACAAAGTTGCTAGCCCAAGAGTAATTAAGGTCATCTATGCTGAATGCATGCTAGTCATCTATCCAAGAACTATGTGCTGCCCTTCAGTGATGTGCTAAGGTGGCAGGCATTTTTTATACACGTTGATCGATGTTGAAGAGATTCCACATTTAAAGGAACTATTGAAGGTAGTACCTGAAGAAACGTATGAGAGGTTGAGCCAAGGGGTCAAAACCGTCAGAAAGCATTTTGATCTCAATAGGCCTACTAAAAGGCTTGATGTTTTTCATATGATTTGCACTCTGTTTCGCTCAAAAGATCGAATTTGAGACTTGAGAAAATTGGAAAAGTTGTATCAATCTAGTCAACTGACGAGAACATAATCATGTTATAACTTAGTATTTTGTCTATTAAAATAGCAATTGGGAAATCTTTTGCTTCATTGTTGGAGTTGAGTGAGTTATAGGTGAAAATCAGCCCTGGATCTATACATCTAACAAATTTTAATTTGTTAAAACTAGTTGATTTTACTATCAATTTCTTAATATCAATAATTGGAGCAAGAAACTTGTTTTGATTTCG
This sequence comes from Selenicereus undatus, assembly GCA_017589665.1. Lineage (NCBI taxonomy): Eukaryota > Viridiplantae > Streptophyta > Magnoliopsida > Caryophyllales > Cactaceae > Selenicereus > Selenicereus undatus. The sequence goes on from JACYFF010019584.1 coordinate 88,783,994, forward strand.
TCTTCAAACCACTTATTGAGTTGCTTTTGAATGAAGTAGTAAATTTGAAGGTTTAAATAAGAGTTTCAACTCCTATTGGTATCGTACTAGTTTGATATTGTTGATAAGAGTGGATATTTGATTGCGGATAAATCACAACATTAATCAAAAAATCAAACAGTTATGTTCACTTTATCTTATATGATCGAATTTGAAGCGCAGAGAGAGATACTAGACACATGAATGAATATGAATTAAATGCATGTGAAATTACAAGATTCTAAGATAAATTATTGAAGACAACAAGATGTCACGCATGGAAATCTTTAGAAACAAATGAATTAAATCCACCATAGATATATATGTACAAACCTATAAATAATGAGATAAACCACAAAGTATGTTATATATGTACACGAGACAAACCCCTTGATCACCTTACAAACTTAATATTTATTTACATTAAGTCTAATCTCATCTAATTTACTTGCATTGAAAACAAAAAGGAAATCCCTTAATACTAAAACTTGATTTTTCATTGCATCAAAGTGTGAGAAAATCTTTCAAGGTGGGACTTAACCATATTAGAAAGTGAGAAGTAATGAGGGGAAGAAGCCCTAGGAGTTGACCTAATCTCATTCTTGACATGAAGGTAAATGGGACTCATCTCTCTCCTCACCGACTCCACAAACTCCATGTCCACCACATTCTTGCCTGACACATCCCTCACGTAGAATGCATTAATTGCTTTCTCTCCTTGTGTCTCTACGTCAGCGCGCACCACGGCCAACCCGTTCTCTCGTAGGACTCTGGTTATGTCTGAGAGAAGCCCCACGCGGTTGTTTGCCCACATCTCTAGCTTCACTCCCTATTTTAGTTCATAATCATATTATTACTTGCACATAAATGAATGGTTGCTTTAATTGATGGTGGTCGTAATTTAATAGGTTGTTATCTTTCAATTCTGTTAATTTAGGTGGTGACACAACAAGATGTATGTTTCATATTTAGTGGCAGCTAGCTAAAAGATTAGGTCCACTTAGCCAAATACAAGTCAAGTACAATAGTATGTTAGCCTAGCTACAAAATTCAACAATTATATTAGGTCGATAATTATACATGTCATGTATAGTGGTGGCTAAATGACTAGGTCAGCTCAACCAAGATTGGTTGAATTTAGTGTGTTGATTGGTTTAATCTCTAGATAATTAGCACATCAAATTTAACAAGTTAGATTAAGTGGCCTCAATCGACTTATGGGTAAATGGTTAGCTTGGCTTGCATAGGCTAGCCACTCAATTGATGGGCTAAGTTTTGCTCAACTAGAGCTGGCCTATTTCTCTTATTCCAATCAAATGCGGAAACAAAATAAGTGTAAGGCAGCTTGGTAATGGTGAGAGATGTTCACTACCTCACAGACTCTTCGTTCAGTGGCTGCCACTAAGCATTTGATGACTCGCTCCTTCTCGCATTCTGTACTCAAGGGTTTCCCATCTCTGTGCCTAATAAAGTACTCCTGCAAAGTTCATGAAAACTATAAATTGTTCAATCACGCACATACACTATCAAATGAGTCGAATGATGTGTGTTCACCTGTATTTTACAAGACTAACTTGTCCAATTTTTACATTTCGATGTCTTTTGAGTGAAACAGTGTCATCTAGGACAATTTATTCATGCACAACAAAATAATGTGACCGTTCTTCCGGATACACTTTGCGACATTAGAGGAAAAGGGGAAAATCAAAATAGGAAAAATTAAGATAGCTAGCTAATAAAGTCAGGTTGCCTACTTACCTGAAAGGCATAGCCATCATGAGATGAAATGGAAGCATGAGAGATCACATAGTGCATGTCAATAAGAGTACAAACAGCATCAAAGATGACTCTCGGCCTATCTCGACACTCCACACTGACAATGGAGTAGTCCTTCTGGTAACAGCTCTCGATGGACACCATGGCCTTCAGCCCCTCCTCATCAACCCCACACTTGAGGATGGACCGTGGGGAGGTGGAGGGCTCAAAACCTGGCATGTCAAAGTCTCTAACCGATAGCATTAGTTGGTGCAACCGCCGTTCCACATTGGTTATTGTCGTGCATTCTTCACTGTGGACATCAGCTGTCTTTACCACTTGCTGCTCCATATGAACATCCACTATGTCTGGGTTTGCCCTTAGCACCTATAATCATATCAATTAGCTTTAACAGGTCTAACTTAGATTAAAAAATGAAAAAAAAATAATGGATTGTATATAGAGAGTGCATAGTAATACCGTGGTGAGGTGGTCTTCAATGGAGGTAAGGCGAAGGGGATCATCGATGGGGTTAAGTGAGAATTGGTCGGAAATGTAAGCAACACAAGCAAGACAAGCATTGTGGCTCCAAGCATGAGCCTCAACGATGTTGCAGTGGAGGTCAGCTAATGCAGCTGAGATCTCTGAAAACAGGCCTGGCCTATCAGCTGCAGTCATCTCTATCGCTGTGTGCTCTGTTCCTATGGGTTGCGCTGATACAAACATGGTCTTGTTCCCATTGCTCCTTGCTCTTGTTGAGGAATTTGAGTTAACTCTTCCTACTCCTATGCTCTACTTCATTTTCATGGCAAGTGTAAAATTTTATCTGAGGTTTTTATTGATGTAATATAGGAGTCAGTATTATGTTACCTTTTGAATGTGGTTGACGATTGTTTGATCAGTCAGCTTGTTTCCTTGCTCATCTTTCACATGAAAAACTGCATTTTGCATGTATATACGCAAGCATTTCATGAATGTGCTATGGCAGAAGCTACTAGTGGACGAAACTTGACCTTTTATACACGAAGTTATTTTTAACTATATGATATTACTAAATACTAGGGCTGGCAAAAATCTATCCGATCCGATTACCCGAATTTGTCCGACCCGGAAAAAACCGGGTACAGTCACCAAATTTATGTCCGAATTTAAAATTCGGACAATCGGTCATGTCCGAATTTAAACCGGGTCGGGTTCGGGTTTGGACATTCGGGTTCGGGTTGTCCGGATTTTTGAACCATTTCGGGTTCGGACAAATTCGGACAATCGGACAACCGGGTTCGGACATCGGACAATTATGTTTATATGTAATTTTAGTCCAAATTCTTTAGAAAAATTTATAAAAATAAATTCGGACAATCGGGTTCGGACATTAAAAAATCGGGTTCGGGTTCGGTCACACAAAATTTTGGTCTGAATCTCCTAAAATCATATTACAAATTCGGACATTCGGACAACCAGGTCCGGACATCGGACATTCAGGTCCGGGTCCGGGTCCGGGTCTAATCAAAGTGTCCGATTTGTCCGGACCCGAATTTTTGCCAGCCCTACTAAATACATAAAATTTTGTTGATTTTCAGTATTATGGTCCTTAAGTTATTGAATATAGTCTATGGACGAAACTTGACCTTTTATACAAAAGTTATTTTTAACTATATGATATCACTAAATGCGTAAAATTTTGTTAATTTTCAGTATTATGGTCCTTAAGTTATTGAATATAGTCTATGATCCCTCAGCATCGACATTGACTTCATTCTGGAATGTTCTATAGCTTGATGATAATGAATAAAACTCCTCATGTGACTTGAAAAAACTATTTGGACCAAGTTATTCGGGTTTTGCAATTCTAGTGGCCTTAGGCCCTCTTTTAATGTGGTCAGCTCAGAACTTGGAGTATTGGCCGTGTCTTAGGGTCCTTTTTTTAGGATAATTAATTATGTTTAGGTTGGCAAGGTGTAATCATCGAAGCACAATTAAACAAATGCATTAGTTTCTTAGGTTTTAAGACCGGCTAACTAAATGTCAAGCCTGTTCAAGAATTTTATTTTGTTTTTTTAACAAGTAAGCTGACCTAACTCGTTAGGCCTCCATCTCAAGGCAACCTAATAGGCCACTAATAAAAGACAAGAATAAGGGAAGAAAATTCAAATATAGGATATTAGGAAATACTATGAATTATACAAAATTTTATATTTTGATTGTGCTTGTATTTACTTTATACATATTTTAGGCCAGCCCAAATAAAGAGATTTAGTAGTCTCTTAGGAAGATTTAGTTTCGCAGTCTATTAGAATTATATTAGATTATATGTCTGTATGTTTTTCTTACTGGTAAGGATTATCCATTTCTAGTCCATATCTTGCCAATTAGTTTTCTTAATGGGAACTAACCTCTTAGTTATATAAACCCCTTTACGTAATTGGAGATGACAAATTATGAATGATTATTGATTAATTTGAGCGGGGTTAATATTTCTCTATATGAGAATTTTTGGAATAGGAATTGCTCTTGAAGTGTCCCACATTAACTATTCCTCCTTGAAGAAATTGCTCGGAGCATCTTATATCAATCTGTTGTCACAGTGATTCAATTCTAGCTGCTGCCAATTTTCTTTGATTTCTATTCCCTTCCTTTCAAAATTAGCTTGTGAACAAGTTTCACTCTTCACATTGACAAAAATATATTGCTGAGCATTAGCGAAACAATAAAGAAAAACACCTACTCTGATCCGAATCCTTCAAACATGATCACAACTAGATAGGCCCTTCTTTCTTAGTTGTTTTTTTGTGTTCTTTGTATGCTGATTTGTCACCATGTTGTCTTTCAAACTAGCATGGTGACTACAGGAAAAACTTCAAAGCCAACTATTCAAGGTTGGAACTCAATTTGTAACTCCTCACATCATCTTTCAGTGATCTTATCAGGTTGTCGAATGAAGTTGGAAGCCTTTTATCTCAAGTATACCAAGCCCCCTCCTAAATGATCAATACAAGATGCGCTAGTGCCTCTTTAGGGGTTTTGCTCTTAGAAGTGCTTGCAAACCATGCAAATCTTAAAATCTAAATTTCTCTTACTTTGTGCCTCTCTGAGCTTATTTGAATTACAGCTCCAAATCCACCTTTCAAAGACAAGCCTATGAAGAAAGCTTTCCAAGTCATTGTATCATCTTTTTATGCCATACCTGATACTGTAAGGTGATTATTCCACAAGAGGTTTCGCATACTTGAGTATATGGATAGAGTACACTCTTATGTTATGTTATTAGATCTTGAATGTGAAGCTCTTGTCCTAGACATTTTCGATTGTCTTTTCGCATCACCTAAAGATGAACATTCTCATATAATGCTTGCATATATAAAGTCTATCATCAGCGGCACTCTTGATAAAGTGGATGACATCTTGTTGGATTTTCTTGTTTCTATACTTTCTTGGAGCCAATGGGTAGTGGTAGTTCATCTACTGCTCAAGTTATCAGTAAAAAAGTATTGGAAACATGTGCATTCTAGATTCCGCTTCAACAAATTCTCTCCTTCATAGATAAAATTATGCAAATCAAGGAGGATGAAGTTAAAGAATGTTACAATGATGAGGAAAGTGCTAAAGTTAAAAAGTGCTATTATGGAGTATCAAAAAGTCTACAAACGAAGTCGAGACATTGCTCAATTCTAGGGATTTTTAGTGTTGGTATCCAGAAATTAAACATATTGAGATTTCGAGACTAGGTATTGAGAATGTCGATTTCTTTTTTCAATCCATACAAAACTTCTAGTTGGCAAGAAACTACATCCACTACTGAAATTGCTACTTTTCTTGAAAAAGCTGAGAGCATTACAGACTGCTTTTTCTTTGCTTGATTTCTCCTTTCTACCTCAATTCAAAACTCGAGGATGGGTTTTTTTTTTTCAACTAGAGGAGAATAATGCACAACATGGGTAAAGAATGGATAAAAAGAATTCAGGAAACTATATTATTTTAACATTTGAGATCTTTTGTATTTGCTATTATTTTTGTAGGTATTTTTTTTAAGCATATTTTAATACATCTATAATAAGGATGTTTAGTGATATGTTATCAACATTTAGTTTCGTAATCCATTAGGACTATATTAGGTTATATTTTTCTAGTTTATATCTTATCATTTAGGTTTCCTAATGCTAGCTAGTCTCTTTGTTTATGTAATTAGAGATGCTCATTCGATCTAGCCGTAACCATATTTTCTTCTTCCCTCTATTTCGTGTTATTCCATATTTGCCTCACAAGAAAACCCAAAAGAAAGACAAATTAAAAATATGAGTTTCTAGGTCATAAGTTATTGCTGGTTGTAAGATTCAAAATCTCTGACTACCAAATCAGTTCACTGCTCTTGAAATATGATTGCTATTGTTCAGATCTATCTATGTTGACAATGGTTTGGTGTGAAAGACATCATCAAATGTTATTTGTGATCATTCATGATAAAGAACCCCCTATAACAGTGGATGTTCCGTACCAAACTATAATCACTAGAAGATGCTATAGATGCTTTTTGCTCGCTTCAACATTTTCGGATTTATGAAGGTTGCTGTGAGTTAGATCTTTACCTTGCTAGTAAGGGCATTGTGGTTGTAAACGTCACTTTCCTAAGGACAAGATGTCTTGGAATCCTCATAGAGCTCCTTTGATACCTTGGAAAACTCTCACTGATCATTACAAAGTCCACATCTTCAAGGTTTTCGACAGAACTGCCAAATTCCTATTTTAAGGAGGAACATCCAATTTATCCTGATGCAAGCTATAGTCGAGCCTTCATGGAAGGTGATAAGGAAGGTACCTTTGAGAAGGAGTCAGTCAAAGAAGATTCCCATGTGCCCCAAGCAAAAAGCATGACCAAGTTTTAGACAACAATGTTTAAAGCGATGTGCTATTTGATTGTAGGAACCATCACGCCCTCATGTTGGATCTCACTCTTATGTGGATGAGACGTGCAAACAGGAATCATCCAGTCTAGATACTAATGATGAAGCTTTCTCAAGGAAGACAAATAAAGAGGATATGCACGCAAATCAAGCATACATGCAAGGAAATGAAGATAATCTGCAAGTTAAGATAGTTTTGGAGTTGTTGCCAGTAGACATTAGTATGCCCCTAGAAGAACTTTTCATTCCAAAAGAGTTCTTTTAGAAGATTGAATTTCATCTGATGTTGACATGGTCACTAGCAAATGAGAATATTTTTAGGCGTGATATTCAGAAGATCTATAAAGAAGTTGAGTCAATGTTATCTTCTTCATGCCCAATTTCAGTTCACTTCAAAACTCGAGGTCAAGTTTTTTCCAACTAGAGGAGATTCGAGAATGATGCAGGACAAGAATAAGGGAAGAAAATCCAAATATAGGATATGAGGAAATAGTATGAATTATACAACGTTTTACATTTTGATTATGTTCGTATTTATTTTATATATATTTTAGAGTAAACTGGCTTTTCCCAAAACTGGCTTTTCAATCGTTTCCCCTTCAAACCTTTTCCCAAAACTGTTTTTGTGGGTCTTATGGAATCAACCTCTCTATGGGTAGGAATACCGGTAGAGGTAAGGTTGCCTACAGCTGGATCTCCCCAGACCCCGCGAAAGCGGGACCCACTTTGGGAGTTTGTTGTTGTTGTTGTATATTTTAGAGTAAACTAAATAAACAGATTTAGTAGTCATTTCAGGAAGATTAAGTTTCGTAGTCTATTAGCATTATATTAGATTGTATATCTTTATCCTTTTCTTTTTAATTCGTATCTTATCAATTAGGTGTCCTACTGCTCGCTAACCTCTTGGTTATATAAATACCTTTATGCAATTGGAGGGGTAGATTATGAATGACTATTGATTAATTTGAGTGAATTAATACTCCTTTCTGTAAGAATTTCCTGTTTATAAATTACTCACAGAGCATCCTACATTGGTCACAATGGATTGGGGGATGCCAAAACCCAGGTTCGACCCAGGTCTAGCATCCACACTCACACGCAATGCCTCTCACAAAATGAAGATAAATTGTTCAAGAAATGTTTATTAATGGAAAGTCAAATATAGGCTCGGTCTATTAATTTGGATATGGTTTGAAAATAGGTTACCCTATTTCAAATCCTGTGTTAAGTGTGCTTTTGAATCATTGTATAGGAAATTAAAGGATAAAATTAAAAGCATTATATTACCATCCATGAACCACCTTGCGTCAGAAGATATGTAACCCTTTACAATAGAAAGATTCAGGTCTGTCAAAACTTGCACTACATCAAGAAGCAAGTCTTGCTCGTTTACGCTGTCTACCTGTGCATTTGATGAAACTGTCACTTTATTACGATCTTAAATTCTTGACTCACAAGGTTTTCAAAAAAAAAAAAAAAAAAAGCAACATTGATCTTTCTTTTAAAAAAAAGGAGGTTAGGGAGTTCAAACTTACATAAATAGATTTGGCAAATATATTAGTTGAGTCCGATTTAATTACATTGGCCAATCTCGGACTATATTTTATTTGAATTTATGTATTTTCAAAGCTGGACACTGTTCTAGTACGACTAATTAGAGTTTAAGCCAAAAATTTAATCGCCATAGCTCACTACCCAAATTGGAGTTGTTCAAGGCTGTTGAAGACTAGTGATTAAGTAGGGTTAGTTTGTATACGACCACTTTAGGCCAAGCTACAATATGGTCCTTTGGTTCAGGAGAATCTTGTACTCAAGGTTGAGTCAATTACGGTTTGAGTCAAAAGTCAAAACCTAGTCGGGCTATTTTTATGTCTCAAATCAAGTCTAGCTTTCGACCTCATTTATGTCAGATAATTGTATTTAAGTTAGCTTTGTTAGATTTATATCTGTAGTATATAAATACATTGGGTGTCTCATGAAAGCCTTTTGTTGATTGAAGGGCTTTTTTGCGAACTGGCCAATTGGCCTTGAGGGAAAAAATTAGAAAAAAAAAATCTAAAATATCCGATATATAAAACTTTAAACGTGGTATGCATATAGTTAAGTCAAATATGAAAAACTCTAAACATGACATATAAAGTCTTACCTTAATCACCGTACAATCTTCCAAGCTGTCATTGTCAATACACACTCTGCAACTGCTTAATTTCCAGATGGAAAAACAGATTCATTCATTAGAAAGCAGTGGCCAATGGGATGTGCTACAACTACAAACAAAGTAATAGTGACAAATGCACAAATTAAATTACTTGCCTTGGACCGTTAATCCTTTCTGGTAGATTATCAAAATCAGGATCAAAATAAGGCCAACAAACTTTCTTCATCCTGCATAAGCAACCAACTTCAATCCTACAAAAATTTAACAAATTTCCTAGCTATAAATACTTTTACAAGAGATATTTTTTTCCCTCAACGAAAAAGGACGGCTGGATTTAAAATTTCCAGGTATTTGAACATAGATTTTTCCTCACGAATATAAAAACAAACTTAATTAATATGGACATCGTGATGTCAAAATATACAATCTTGCTCTCGGTATTAATGTGACTAATTGTTTATTAGACATGGAATGTACAGGGTGTTTGATTTCTAATGATTTATTGAATTGAATAGCTCTATTTTGAAAAGGATTGAATCGATGAGGAAGAAAAGCACTTACTTAGAAGATATAATGGAGCCCAACAGGAGATGAGATTAAGACCTTGATAAGGCGCTAAGGAATGGCGGAGAGCCTAAAACCATGGGAATGTAAATATTTTTTTCAAATATTTAAATCCCCTCTTTCTTCTCAAATGAGAACAGCACCATAAGAAAGTTTTTCTTTTTAGCTTTCTCTTACAAATATTTTTAGTAGAGGAAGAAGGGGAAACTGAATTGCTATTTATGGCTCAATGTTTTGTGGAAGGAAGTTGAGATGGGAAGAAATTTCAAACCAAAATGTGGAACACGTGCAAAAGATGAAATGGAGGATGAGGATGTTTATGAATTGAAGCATTGATAGATTTCGATCTATTCGACCTTTTGTTGTCATGTTCCTTTCCACCATCAAACTTTTCCTTTTTTCTGGGGTCTTTTTGAGGCTAAGTAATGCTTGATCAAGAAGTAATTAAAGGCTTGAATTAATCTCGCATCCAAAAAAAAAAAAAAGATGTGGAGATTAATACCATGAAATTCGAAATAAAAATTAAATCTAAACAATATTACGGCTATAACTTAAACTAATATCGGCACTGAAACTGGTTTATTTGCAATGATGTTGTAGTCAATAGAAACAAGTTAACTTCAAAAGTAACTCTAGTCAAATGTTACATAAAGGCCAAAATGCCAACATATGAGGGGACAGTATGTAATTGATTTTATCCTTACAATCAAATTTTAAAATTCCTTTGAATTATAGATGTAAGGAGAGTTGTATCACTAAATAAAGTTGACGGAGTATCAATACATTTTATTAAGTTCATATTGTGACAAAATTTATAGATGTAAGGAGTTAAACGAACGGGTTATAATATCTATTGAGTACATAAAATTTAAAATTTAACAATAGTCTTACAACTGAAATTATAAAACTGTTTACATTTATACTTTGGATGAGATTTCATGTTTCATAGAAATGCATGATATTGTGACCGCAATAATGCAATACTACTATGTCAACTAAACTATTAAATTCTTGGATTTATGGATTGCACACGCAAAATCTTTGCAAATAGCTCTCCATACAAATTTCTTAGACCTCATATCCATTTTATGCAAATTTTCAAGTTGAAACAATAATTGTCCAACAAACTCTTCTCTCTTTTTTGGCAACTACCCTAAATTAACAATACTTGTCTTATAAAAAAAAAACAATAAAAATGACGTGAACAAATTTCATAAAAAAAGGCTGTTAAAGCTATATTACTTCAATTAATAATATAATCAAATGTCAAAGCTCTCTAGAATATGAAATCAACAAACTCATCCGTCATAGTTATGTGAGCCAAGGCAAGTAAGGGCAGAAAAAAGAGTAAACTAGGTAAACTTATACAGAATCAAACTCCTCAAACAATAGATTAACGGTCGTGACCACATTGCCAACTTGTATCTGATGATTTGCCACCACACCACATCAAGTTTTATTTCAAATATCTAAAACTCTGTAATTTTTTAACATGCAGTTTGCTTTTTTTGGGGGGGTGGGAAGGGGGAGGTAAGCTGGCCCCACTGACCTCGCATCTTTAAATGTACAAAGGTCATAATTCCAATTCAAAATTAATATTGCTCTTATGATTTCTCAAATTGGTTTTCTTCTTTTAAGTTATGAGACAAACAATGATATTCATGATCATCTCAACTCATAATTACTTTATCTCGGTTTGTGTAACAGGTTGGGTGATTATTTTGGTTAGCTTAGAATAAAAGGTGGATCAATTTTTCCTACTTTGAATTACACAACTACTAACCAAATATTCTATATTCAATTTTACTGCTGTTTTTTTTTTACATCTTGCTTAATCTACATTTTGGTAGCCTTTTGGAGGTGGATTACAGCCCTAAAGCGCCTGGGTTCGAATTGCACTCTCAGCAGAACAGGCTTTTTTCTTTCCCCTTTCTCTTTGAAGGTTCTACACGTAACAGCAGTCACTTCAGCAGCGTCTATTTTCAAAATAAACGACTGGGACCAGATTCAGAGCAAATATTATGAGGAAAGGACGAGAAAAGCTCAGTTACATGTGCACAAAGCAACCAAGTGGGATTTTTCACTTCCACAGGCAGTAGAATGAAAGTATTTACAAAACCCATACAAATGATAATTCATATTCTGTACTCGAACAAATAGAGCAAGGCTCAGTACCAGAGGGCACAGGTCGAAAAAAAGGGATACATCTAAGTTACAACACAGATGACACCCAGAGAGGCAGAAGAGGAGTGACAGTGATCAATACTTCCCCATCACGAAACATTATGTCGGAACATCAGAAAAACATCATGTTCCAGTAACCATTACTTACACTTGCACAATCTTCATTTGCCTTCCAATGACATGCTCCTCAGTCCTCACTTCAGACAGCCTGGGAGCGCAAGACCGTAGCAGACAGCACAAGATATGTGACAATTAAGAGGATGAGTATCAGTGCAACACTGCAAAAGGCACTGCTATGAAGTCAGCGAACCTTTTTTCTTGTAAATTGAAAAGCATTCCACAAAGAATCCACTTAAAACAAGGACATGTCTCTCTAAAAGCAAGACTCATAGGCGACCAGCAGTCAGGATCAATCCCAATACGAAGTGTAATTCAACAGCCAAAGAGCTGATAGCTCACTAAGAGTCCAGTTGCTTACTTCCATGGCTTCCTAAGTCAATGTCGGGAGAAACATGCTAAGGCTCTGTCCAGTCCCTTACAGTTCACTTGGCAGGGACTGTGCTACAGGTAGGGTCGAAGTGTGTCACATCTTGCACAAATTATAAATGCTTTTGAGCTTGATTTCACTCAAACGAAATGACTAAAAGCATTAACCAAATTTATATTCTACTGAAGGGCAGGATGTGTTGTAAGATTATAAGAATAGCAGGAATAATGGCAAGCCTTGGCAATATTCCCTAAAATCAAATATAATCACAAAAAACGAGTGCTCTAGCAGAGACAAGCTCAGCATAAAGAAAGGTCTTATGCATCCAGAACCCCATTGGGAAAAGTACTAGCAGCCTACTAGGAAAATTCCTCTCCATGCCGTTTTACCAAATCCAGGATGACAGCAATGTATCCCACAAATAATGACTTGAGGATGAGGATGCATTTGTATTTGAGGCAAAATAGGAATGTGTCCTCACAAAATTAATGCGATGATAGTCAGCACAATGAAAGGAAATGGATAAAAAGAATATGAATAAATACATAAGGTTGGCATTTCTCCACCACATGGTCCTCCTAAAATGCAGGGCTTGCTTTCTGAAACGAGATGTGTTTCCTTGCAAATTGGCAGTTTTGTCGACCAGCAGCTCCAAGCGATCACCTCTGTCAAGTACTTTATCAATGTTCTGTATCATAACATTCCGCACCTAACACAGTGGCAGATGAAGTAAAGAGCAGTCAATAGAACACATAGATAAGAAACAAGATGAAGGAAGCACCACAATCAATGTCCAAGGAACAGCACCAAGACGAATTTAATTGCTTCAGGGAAGTGAAACAGAAATACCATAAGCATAATTCCAATCGGAATATTATCTCAACTCCACGTTTTAAGATTCTTTCATAAGCCAAAAATAAATGAGAGAGAAAATTGGGCCTCACCTGATTCATTTCACCTCTTAATCGGTTAATCCTGTCGGCATGTGGATCACTTGAATAATATTCCATTTGTTGGCTAAGAACCCTTGAAAACTCATCATTCATAGCATAGGCTTGGGCTATGAGCACTGCACGTCCATACGTCCTCACAAACCTCTTATGTATGTCTTCAAGAAACGCAAACGGTATTCTACCTGTGCATATCCAAAATTGCAAGGCAGGATCAAGTTCAATAGACTAAAGAAATCAGGAGGCCCACAATCCAGTATAATAAATAAGATCCACAAACTAGATACGTTCTACATTACAGACAATTCATGTCCAACTTCCAGGTATACATCCAGGAACATGCATAGAAGAAAAGATGCTAATGGCTTAGGCCTTAGCTATTGGGTCATCTTCTTTCCAGAGCTGACGGCCCAAGAGAAAGCAGAGTGAATGACTGCAGCAGTAGCAAGGTGCAGAACAGTCAGCCTTTGATACCAAACTCATAGAGAACAGGATGCTCTGATACTAATTTGATAGAGATCAGAAGGGGGAAAACAGGAAGAAGAGGGAATTTAAAGAGGAAGATGGAAATTGATTAGAGGGAACGAGAGGTAGAAATCTGGATATCTGTGCTTAGTTCAATAATCAATAATCATAGAAGGGTAATAACAAGAAGTAGATAAAATCGATTTATAAAACTCTAGAACTTGGAAAACAAGCTCAAAACTTACTTGAATCTTATCCTAAATAGAATAGGAAACTAAATCAAATTAAAACACTCCTAAGTGAAATTATTTTGCTTCATCTATTTATTTATTTTCTGGGGGCGGGGGGGTGGCCGTGCTACCTGTTTTGGTTGAATGTTGTTTACAATTTATATGCTCTGCCTCCAAGATATCAGTAATGATAACTTTTTGCTGTTTCTTTAGATTTTGCTGGTGATAACTTCTTCTTTGTCCTTAGCTTTCAATGGCTGCTTCAAACATTGACTGGCTGGACTTTCTCCAGTCCTCCAACCCCTAAATCTTATATATATGTGTGTGTGTGTGTGTGTGTGTGTGTGTGTGTGTGTGTGTGTGTGTGTATATATATATATATACACACACACACACACATATACATATATATATATATACATATACATACATACATACATATATA
>JACYFF010019584.1:88801602-88811917 GCA_017589665.1 Selenicereus undatus
CCCCCCCCCCCCCCCCCCCCCAAAAAAAATATTATGTATGCGTAAAATATTGTCCAGCAGTTCTGTCCAATAAGCTCAATGTAGAGATAACAAAAATAAATCACGGAAGATTCTCTCTCATTTTAATGATGCTGCAAAATACTATAAAGTTTCGACTCAGAGACAACAGCATTAAGCATGCAACTCACTAGTCCTCTTTAGTCAAACATCCAACAACCCCAAAATTAGAAAAAGAAAATGCCCAGTTTTGTATTTCGAAAGTCAGATGATCCACAAATCACAAACCATATACATTCAGGTGGGTCGTTAAAGTATTATCAGACCGAATTAGAGAGAGAGAGAGAGAGAGAGAGAGAGCATACAGCGAAGAGAGTCGTCAGCCATACAAAGGACGGTAAGGCCATCAGTACGCTTGACGTGAAAGATGTAGCGGTCCTGAGAGTAGGAAACGTGGATGTCGTTGGCGCCTGAGATTTTCTCGAGAATCTGCCGAGCGATTGTGCCGGCGTTCGTCGACGTCGCGCTGTGCTCCGCCAGAACCACAGTCCCCCTCGCCACCAGCCCGTACAGTATCGCCATCTCTCTCTCTCTCCCTCTGATGGATTTTGGGAGAATCCAAGAGGATACAAACAGATGGAAGAAGATATTCGAATGATTGTAGTGAACGGGTTTTAGACCATTCGTATTTCGTAGTGAGCTCATTTTTTGGCTCATTCATGGGGTTTATTTCTGTCATTAATTTATGAGTTAATTTTTCAACTTATAATTCTCCCTCTTTTTAATATGATTCATAATTTTAGCTCATTAAATAAAATAATATCTATAAATCAACTCTATAATACACAACTTCTTCTTTAAAATCCAATAAAAAAAACAAAAAATTTAAAAAAATTTAAAAAAAAAGCAAGAAAAAAAAAAGGTGAGCCACCTAAGGGCTTACGGCTAGCGCAAGCAATGCGAGCCGCTCGATGCAGCTCCTGAGGCAGGCAAGCCTCTAGCTGAGAAGGCTCCTAGGGATTTGAAATATGGAATGTGGAGTGTTTTGGAGGAAAGTGCTCGGCATTGTCCTTTTGGACTTTTGATTTTGTATTTCTCTCTTGAGTAGGGTTTGTCAGAGATCCTGAGCCTTATTGGAATTCAGGTTTGTTACGTCAATAAAAGTTTTATTTTTTAAAACTTATACTTTACTAGAGTGAGAATCATGCGCGTTCTGGGCAAATAAGTTTGTATTTGTGACATTTACTATAATATGGTGGCTAACAATGCTAAAAATTATGAAAATCAATTATTATATCGCTAAAACATTTGTTGACACTGAATATATCATTATTATACACTAAATTATATCAAATACTTCATTGTACAATGTTACAACTCTTTAGGGAGGTGAAAGTTGTCTAGATTATTATTCAAAAAGCTTTATATAGCAACTAAAATCTAATGGTGTATTATAATTAAATTCAAAGTAGATTGTACAATTTTAAGTAATTTTTTCTCATATCTTGCAGCTTCCATTTTTCAATCTTACTACTAATTATGCATACATACATCATGAAGTTATCCTTGAGAACTTTGGGGGGGTATGTGTGTGTCTTCCCTTTTCAAATAGAGTAGTCATCATTACTTAAAGAAGTTAAAACAAGAAAAATGGTTAGCTCTGTTTTTTTTCTTTTGCTTTGAAAACAAAACATTGTTTTTTTAAAAATTTTTAAAAGAAAGTTTTTCAACATATATTTCTTAAATACTGACTAGCTTATGAAAAAAAATATATATACGTGAGTATAGGGTTCCCAAGAAATCAGGAGTTAAGAAAATAGATGACATATACATTGAATATTTAAAATTATGGTATCCTTTAGGTATAAAGCCAACTAAGTGATGAAATATAACTATAATTTAAGTGTGTATATGTTCACATTTTTTAAAACATTTTATCTTTGTCAACTTTCCAAAAATCATATCAACTAAAACAATCAAATAACTAACAGCACTAGCACAAATTTTGATATACACAAATCTAAAAATACTAATGCATAATTATATAAAGTAACTAAAGTGACAACTCCTAATAATGCTATTTCGAGTAGCGCACAAACCAAAAACAAATGCCCAGTAGTAGATTGTTCTTGTTCTGAATTCAACAACCCAATTCACAGGGATACATTTAACACAAAAGCTACAAGAGGAATGACAGTTCTAGAACAGTGGCACTAACAACATCAGTGCTCTATGGTACACCAAAAATCCAATGTTCGAAACATGTAGTCTATCACAAAAAAATGTATCACAAAAAATAACAAGTTATACAAAATGATAATTGTGCATAGCAATGAAACCAAATGCCCAATCCTCCTAACCTTTGCTAGTCAATTTTTTTCTTTTCTTTTTTTTGGAAATGGTCAGTAATATAACGATTAGATTGCCCTTCCTTCAAAGGTAAGCAACTATTCATATCTTTACCTAGTCAATATGTCCCTATATTAGAGTATGAAGAAATTGTAATGTCAAACAATAAGCAATAATTTTTGGAGGGGGGGCCAAAATTAGAGATTTTGTGTCAGTAAGGAGAAGAGACCTAACATGCCATGAATTTCTTCTAGGGAGTGATACAAACAGAGACAAGAAAATCTTGTATACACCTGAGCATCATCAAAAACCAAACCAACAAAACTGTAATGAAGGGTAATCAAATCAACAAAATTCTCAGAATAGAGGAAATCGGAGTAGTGGTTACCAGACAACTTAGAAATTCATGAAATCTTGGCCATTCTCCTGGAGCTTTATTACAAACCATTTACACTCAAATGGTCATGGAAAGAACACATGCAATGAAAGTCCAATTGATACTCAAATTAAGCCCACAAAAATGAAGTAATATAAGCGAAATACAAGAAATAAACAACAAAAAAAGGGGCAAAAATCAAACCAAAATGATCACCCACTTGTATTTGTTGTTTACAACCAAGAATCAAGAGCATTATTCAATTCAATGAAAGAGAAAGAGAGCAATTCGTGGCCAAAACATGACCTCCAAGCCAAATATTTTAAAATTGAACATCTCTGAGGCAGGAAAGGGGCACGAAGAGGAGCCAAAAGCCAGGAAATAGGGAACAGTCTGACAGAGGAGCCAAAAAAAAACAAAGAAAGGATGGCAATTGGCAAGGAACCCAAACAAAGGTGAGCAGACGAAAATACCCCCACTATTCATAGGAACAATAACATGCCTTATTAGAATTTAAGTTATAAGGATTATTTTTCCAATCAATAAAATTTATTATTGGATAATTAAATTAAATATTTGTGATGGAGTCCGTTAATGAACATATTTTATTACTTTTATTCTCTTAATTTTGCGTTTGCATTTTACGTATATAGCTTTCATAAATTTTTTTATTTTTCTAATAAACGAATATTTATTTTTTAACTAGAAATTTGTATTATCATATTTAAAATTCCCCGAAAAATGATCACTTTTTTTTGGCTTGAACATGTTAAAACATATTTAATTTTTATTGGTTGAATGAGCGAATGAAGATAGAATAGAAAGTACAATCCAATTAAAAACCAATACAGTCTGAAGGACTAACATTTTAAAAAATACAATATGAAGGTTCGACTTTAACAAAACAAATACAATGCAAAAGGTCAACAAAAAACACATTACAACTATGATTGCAGTCCTTGTCATGTCATTTGTCTATTCCATACATGAACCAAGGCTTATTGGAGACGAGCATGTAGTTCTTAGTTATGAACTTGTGTTATTCTACGAAGGTAGATTGCATAGCACGGATGATGGTACCGTTAGACATTTGACTGTAGGATGTTATCCTACACATCATCATAGTCATAAGTAAGGTCATACGAATCACGCTCGTTCTCGACAATCATGTTGTGGAATATAACACATGTCTTCATCATCATACCCAATTTAGCCGTGTTCATGTTTCGAGCAGGGACACAGATGATGTCGAAGTGAAAATTGTAGAATCTCAAATGCTCTCTCCACATCCTTCCTAATACACCCTTAGCATTCGACGAATAATTTTCCCTTAGCTCCCTAAGGAAAGGGGATAGTCTTGACGATGGTCGCTCATCTTGGATAAATACCGTTGGACAAGAAGTATCCAATATTGCTCTTGTGACCATTGACCACATATTCATATTTTGGAGCCCGACCCTGAAGCAACTCTTAGAAAACATTGGATCGATGAAGGACGTTTAAATCGTTAAGGCTTCCTGGGCACCCAAAGAAGGCATGTTATATCCAAAAGTCATAGGAAGTAACAGCTTCAAGAATCAAGGTGGGGACTTTACATGTCCCTTTTGCAAACACTCATTTCTAACTCGCTGAACTGTTTTTCCATTCCTAGTACAAACAATTAATGCTTCCTAACATGTCGAAAAAATTATAGGCTTACGCCACTTGTAATAGACAATCAACATCAGCTTGGATTGGTTTTCTTAAGTATTCTTTCCCAAACACTTGAATGACCCCGACGGAAAAAAATTTCATGCACTCCATAGTCATACTTTCGCTAATCTTCAAGTATACATCGACATAATATGCCGATACACCATAAGCCAAAATTCGCATCTTTGTGGTGCACTTGGTTAGCAGTGACAACTCACGCTTACCAAGACCGTCGTGCCTCTACTGAAATTCCTCAAAACGATTCTTGAGGGTGTTAAATATGAGAAGGAACAAGTGCTTTTGCACCCGAAATCTACGCCAAAAATGGGTTTCATTGTAGATTGAGTTTTCAGTGAAGTATTCTATGTAGAGGCGATCGTGTGCTTCTTGTCGATCTCTCCTTATAAAAATCTTTTCTTCTTTTTTAGTCTTTGCGAAGTTGATGAAGCCCTCTGTTCTTGTCTTACTTGTCTGATTTTCATAGCTAACTTTAATGACTTCATGCCAGTTTCATTATTGAGAATAGTTTCCAACATCGGTATATCATCACTAGATTCTTCTAATATGAAGCTCAATTCATCTGATGATGATGATGAAACAGATGAAGACGATGAATCACTCATTGTGCATATAAAAGTAAAGTTACAAATGTAAGTCAAATTTAGAACTATATATATTAAAAATTCAACCCACTAACTTAAAAATAAATATTTTAAAATAACTAATTATGGATTTATACATATAACTTTTTGAATTAACATCAACCCATGAACTTAAAAATAAATATTTCATTGCGCAAATAACAGTGGTTTCATTACAAATAAAAAAACATAAGCATAACATAACAACCATTTCGTCAAACTACAATATAGATTTTAATTTAAAACAGCGTCAAAATCATATGAGGATGTTTTTTGTAACACCCGGGATTTTATCCCTTTATTCCGCTATTTTATATCGTTAGAAATTGAAATAATATTGACGTGTCTGCTTAGGTGCTGTTTTTTTTATTGAAAAGAATATTCTTTCTATTTTATTGTTATGGAGGATTATATCGGGCACTACATGGCGTAGATTCCCGAATATAACTGGACTGACGAACCTTGGGACTAGTGCTGCAATTTATTGAATCAAACATTGAAAATTAATTATGATGTGACAAGTGGATAAGCTCGTATTAATTATGATGTGACAAGTGGATAAGCTCGTATTAATTATGATGTGATATGATAATTATCCAAAACAAAACAAAAATTGAAAAGGGGCTAGCCCTTCTTTTCAGGCAGAAGTATCGCGAAGGGGAGGGGGGAGGATGAATCACGAACCAGGGGGGTTCCTCGACCCCCTTGCCGACGAAACCACGCATACACACACAGAGAGAAAGAAGGAGGGGAGGTGGGGTGGCCACCGGCGACCAGCTGACGCATGGTTGACCATCCCCCACCCCAGTTGTCGCCTGAACCCGAGCCACAGAGAGAGAGAGGTAGCGAAAGAAGGGAGTCATGGGTCAAGGCTCAGGGACCCCGACCCCGGGCGACCACCACCAGCGCGGTCACTCTCGCCGGACATCGGCGACATGGCGGTGAACGGGGAAGACAGGGGCAGCGGCACAGCAACAGGAGGAACCGAGCCACACCGAGCCAACTCAAATCGAACCCTAAAATGGGTCCCTTAGCTTGAATTCGAGGTGGGTTTCCGTTTCCTCCTATTTATTGTTAAATTAGATGAAAGTTTATTGATTATGGTTCGTTCATGTCGAATTCGAAGTAATCATCAGTAATTTGAGGGAATTGTAACGTAAATTGATTGATGCCTAAAACATACATATGAATCGTACTGAACAAAATGTTATCGATTATATGTCGTCTATCGACTATATGAATGTTATCGATTATATATAGTTTATCGATTTTATGCAGCTTATCGAAAATATATATATATATATATATATATATATATATATATATATGTTTATCGATTATATGTGACTTAGTGAGAATATGAAGTTTATTGATTTTATGAAGTTTAGCGATTACATGGAGTTTATTGATTATTTGAAGTTTATCAATTATAGGAAGTTTCTCAATTATATAAAGTTTCCCGATTACATGAAGTTTATTGATTTTATAAAGTTTGTCGATTACATGAAATTTATTCATTATATAATCGATTATATGAAACCTATCAATTGTATATGTTTATCGATTATGCGCAGCTTATCGATTATACAAGTGGATTATATGTGTGACTTATCGATTATATGAAGTTTATCACTTATATAAAGTTCACCGATTACATGAAGTTTATCGAGTATATGTAATTTATCGATTATGCGTATATATATTACAGTAATGTTGACATTAACTACAATCGTGTGGGTTACGTTATGATTGGAGAATCGGTTGATAATATGAGTTCATGATGTGACTATACGTGCTATGTGAAATCCTTTTCCCCTGAGTTGATGAAGGCGTCAGATAACATTGGCATCAAGTCTTAGAGATATTTAAAAGTATGTGAATGCTTATTTGTATGATTTCAAAGTGTATTTAAATGTTTATCGGTTGCCTGTTTTAATTGACTAGTCATTGGTAATGAAATAATCTTAAATCATCGGACTGCTCAATTGAATGAGGCAGATGGCCAGTTAACAAGTCTAGGAATCCTTTAAAAAAGGACTTAAGTATTGAGCGTCTGATTATGCCGTATCTATTGCTATGGTCAACTTAGCCAACCCAGTACCCTTTATCGAAGTTTACATGAGAATTCAAAGTTCAATGTTTTATTGTTCTGCCAGTAGGCAGAAGATGTAAGTTTAATGTTTTATTGTTCTACCAATAAGCAGAAGATTCAAGTTCAATGTTTTATTGTTCTGCCAGTAGACAGAAGATTTAAGTTCAATGTTTTATTGTTCTACCAGTAGGCAGAAGATTCAAGTTCAATGTTTTATTGTTCTGCCAGTAAGTAGAAGATTTAAGTTCAATGTTCATTGTTCTGCTAGTGGGCGGAAGATTTAAGTTCAAGTTTCATTGTTCTGCCAGTAGGTTGAGAATTCAAAGTTCAGTGTTCATTGTCCTGCCAGTGGCAGATGATTTCAAGTTCAATGTTTCATAGTTCTGTCGATAGGTAGGAGATTCAAGTTCAATGTTTTATAGTTTTACCCATAGGTAGAAGATTTGAAGTCCATAAATTCTATAGTTCTGCCAATGGGTCATAGAGTCAAAGTCATACGTTACAAACCCTGTCAACTGGTATACAAATAAGGGTAAAGGAAACTCCCAATTCACATGATGGTTTGTAAAACGTTATACTTTAAGAAACAAGCACATAAAGTTCAAAGGTCATATTGTTGTTTACTAATCAAACGACATAGTTATATACTTCACCTTATGGTTATCGTTCCGTGTTTTAGCGAGAAAATTTACTCATGTATATAACTTGTACTGTATGGGGTAGAGAAATCCTTAGTTTAGTGATTGCATTGCATTGGGCACAATGATGGTTTTAGTATAATTGTTGGGTTCATATAGCCCATTACCTAACGGAATCTTTAATGAATTTTAATGATTATGTACGACTTAAATTATATGAACTGAAATAAGTTTTACTGATGTACTGAGCATCACGTATAAAGTTTTATGCGATGGATGTGCCTTTTGTAACATAAATCCCAACAAGTAGTGTTTATGGGTTAAACCCCATTTGTGTTCATTGAATTATGAGTTTATATGAATGACTTGTGGTAAGATCATTGAGTATAGCTATTCTCAAGTCTAAGCTGTTGGTGCAAATGCTATTTCTCTTGTATTGTGATTGGAACGCACTATGCGATAGGTGAGTCCTTCAAAGAAAAGGAATTACGAACAACGGTTGTAAGTTATTATTGCATCGAATTTATAGTTTTAGGAGAGGGGGTTATCCACTGAGCGATAATTGCTCATTTCCATCTATTTTTGTTCCCTTCCCAGGTTTTTGAAATAGCAGGTAACGGTCAACCCAAGTAAGCCAAGATGGAGTCATTGCTGGCCTAGGAATTAGCGATGTGCTTGTATGTGAGCTGCGAAATGTATTATGATGTAATGGTTTGTTATTCAAGTTCTTATGTGCCTGTATTGCATAGCATCTCGAGTCACTCTGTATGGCCACGTGAGCCAACCATCAAAGCTGCTAGCAGGTCTTAGCTAAAAGTTGGGATGTAAACCCCAGTACTCCGGACATGTGGTTCGCGGAGTTGTACTTTCATTGTTTAGTTGGTTTAGCATTGAACTGCTTTGGTTGTGATGCTCCGGGCAGGTGGCCCGTACAGCTGTGAACTCCGGCGGGTAGCCGTTGAGTTAGTTGGCCCTTTATTGCTGTTTTTCAGTGCAAGGAAATTATTGTAAGGCTTTAAGCCTGGAAAATTGTCAATTTTCAGGGAAAACTCTGTCAATTTCGTCCCAGGATTTAAAGAAAAATTCTAACACTCCTAGCCCTAGGTATGGGAGCGTTACATTTTTCAGTAGTAGCAGCTTCTAATTTCTTCTTGATTTGGACCATATCAAGCTTGATCTTCAGGACACATCTCAGCAACATTCATTCTCAAAATCCTATCCTCATACTTCATCTCCTTTAGGCATTGTTCTCTTTTTTCAAGGACTGATGCCGATCTCTTATTTGAGTAGCTTTCAGAGCTGCATCCGCCTTCTTTTCTTATGCTAGGACATATTGTTCAAACATTTAATTGGTTTTTACATTTGTCGTTCCTAAAGTCAATAGCACTTTGGTCACTAAATCCAACACAGGGTCTTAGACTTTCTCCTTCTCCTTCCTCTTGGGAGCTTTTGTTCTAATAGGGCATATAAGCCCACAAACTTCTTCAGTTGGTGTATCTTCACTGGCAAGAGTTGTCGGGATGCTCAGGGTGTTGGCTGTGTCACTCCTATAGTATGCCTCCGCCTTATTTATTCTTGACCATTTGGCAGATGCTTCTACAGATTAATCGCAAAAGTCTCCCATTCATGGTAGTCATTCAAGAATACCCACCAATGTATGAGGTCAAAGGGTTTGCCCACCACAACAACATAAAGATCTTGGGCATTCTGCATTATGTTTTCTTCGTTCGCACCACTTGGGTTCTGCTGGTACGCTTGAGATAAACATGTCCACCACTTGGATACAAATAGAGCTGCACGGTTCCAACGAACGTTGCAAACATTTCTCATTTTCTTTACAGCTCCATTGGGGGCGTGCTAGTTGTAGGTATAGGCCACCTTACTCCAAAACCCGCTAACTTTTGATGCACCCTAATGGCGAGGTTCGTGCTTACATTTATCTAGGACTTCACCAAGCGGCGATCTTTCTCTAATGTCAACTTGAGGGGAGAGGGCACTACACCACCTTCCTTAGGACCCGTTCTTTTCGTGGGTGAATGCTCCAAGTCCACCCTTTCCCACTCTTTCCACTCCTTTTCACTCCTTAAAATATATACTACTCACTCCCACTCCCACCCATTTTTTATTATGATTTCTCTTATTAATATTAATAAATATTATCCTTGTAATTATTATTGTTAACTATTATTAATAACATTAATAATTATTATTATTAATTATTATTTTTATTATTAATTAATAATAAATATTATAACTATTATTTTTATTCTTAATTATTAATAATAATTATTATCAATTAATAATAATATTAATAGTAATTAATTTTAATATTAAAATAATTATTATTAATTATTATTAATTGACTAATATACTATCAAATAATAGTTATTAATACCAATTATTATTATTATTATTATTATAATTATAATTATTATTATTATTATTATTATTATTATTATTATTATTATTATTATTATTATTATTACTACTACTACTACTACTACTACTACTACTACTACTACTACTACTA
>JACYFF010019584.1:88812317-88841787 GCA_017589665.1 Selenicereus undatus
ACTACTACTACTACTACTACTACTACTACTACTACTACTACTACTACCACTACCACCACCACCACCACCACTACTAGTACTTATTATTATTTATAGTAATAACAATTATTGTAATAATTATAATTATAATTATTCTTATTATTGTTATTGTAATTATTATTGCTAAGTATATTGATTATTATTATTTTAATTATTTTAATTATTATCATGATTTATATTGATAGTAATAAAAATTATTATTATAATTATTATCATTAACTATATTGATATTAATAATTATTAATATGATTTATTATTATTTTTGATATTAATTAATAAGTGCTATAATTATAATAATTATTATTTATTATTATATATTGTTATTATTACTTATTTAATTAGTTATTAGATAATTATCATTAATATTAATAATATTCATTATTAATTGTTATTATTATTATCTTTAATTGATATTATTTGTAATATTATTAATTATTAATTATTATTACTAAGTATTATTAATATTAGTAACTAGTAGTTTTTATTAATATTAATATTAATATTAATTATTATTTTTAACAATAATGATAATAATCATTATTAATATTAATAATTATTATTGTAATTATTATTAATATTCATTAATAATGATAATAATCATTAAAATAATTATAATTATAATATAAAAAAAATTATTATTATTATTAATTGTTAGTATTAACATTAACAATTATTAGGATTGTTATTAATGTTAATAAGAATTTTTATAGTAATTATTATTGTTAATTATTATTAATATTAATTATTCTTATGCTTAATGTTATTAATTATTATTTTTATTATTATTAGTAATTATTATTATTAATTATTATTATTAACAGTAATAATAATTATTAATATTAATATTTATTATTGTAGTAATCATTACTAATATTCATTAATAATATTAATTATTACTATTATTGTAATTATTATTATTATCGCTTTTAACATTAATAATTAGTAATCATTAATATTAACATTAATATTAATATTAATTATTATTGTAATTTTTATTGTTAACTATTGTTATTAATATTCATAATAATAATTATTATTAATTATTTTTTTATTATTAATATAATTATTGTTATTATAATAATTATTAATAATTAGTATTATGCTACACAAATCATTGACATAACCAATATTAACACTTCTACTCCATTTCACTCATTCCCACTCCTACATATAACAAACTACTCCTACTCACTCCCATCTAATTCTTCTCACTCCTTCCCACTCATTTCTATTCTACACTTGCAATATACTCACGAAAAGAATCGGGCCTTATTGGTGGGGTTATTACTAGGTTGAGAACGAGAAGTTGATGATGTCGTACAAGGATATTGTGGTGGGTAACATGGAGGGGGCATTGATCGTAACTAAAACTTTATGGTGGGGTGTTTTGTAGTGGTCTGTAATGTTGCAAATTTGGGGGGGGGGAGATATTGGGGCGGGTAATGTTGGGTGGGGGCTTTGTGGTAGTGGGTAATGTTGTCAATTTGGGGGCTGTAGGGAAAAGTTCGATCTATTCCTAGGTTCTCGTTATGAATCTTCCCCAGATAGTAAGTGCATGTACGATTATGTGTCATTAGAATCCATTTTATGTTCATGGATACACGTAATCAATAATTTTAATTTTTGATTTTAATTTGTAAAATTCATATAAAGCTAAAGTTATATTCATAAGTTTAAATCACATTTAAATTCCAATTAAATTCACAATCTAAATAAACTCAAGCATACTATGTTATAACTTAAAAGGAACTCAAGCATTGTAAATTTAAATCACACTTTTCGAAATGAACTCAAGCATAGTATGTTATTAGCATAGAAACATGTTATTTATAAAGTTACAAAATTTATAAACTTTCAATTTAAATTGAACATGTTATTTAGCATTCTAGCATGTCATTTAACTTAAAAGAATTAAGGAGTCTATGTTACAACAATTTTTCATTCTAACAAATTCATATATTATAATTAGGCAATTAAATTTGAACTTATTCAAATTTCAAAATTTTCAATTACACATGCAAAGAAATTATAAATATGAACTGCTAACATCTTTTTAAATTAAACATGTAAACCTATTATACATTGAACAAATTATAATCATAAAGTTCTACCATCTTTTTAAATTGAACATGTAAATTTCCAATTAAACATGTAGACAAATTATATTAGCTTATGGAACATATATACATATATATTAACAAATAAACATGTTTTTTGTAAATTCATAAATTTATAAATTTTCAATTTAAATTGTACATGTTGTTTACCATTCTAAGGTCATGTTCTTTTCATAGTTTAATGGACCCAACCCACCCTTCCTCCTTTTCCCACATCTTCCCACACTTTAAAAAATATATCACTCTTCCCCACGCCTTCCCACCCTTACCCACTTTTACCCACTCTTTCCTACCCCTATATAAAACTAATATTTTTTATATTTTGAAAACTTTTATAATTTATGTAATTGTGCGTACGAATAGTCTAATAACAATTATGAAAAATTTTATTTATTTTTCGGATGTTATGAAAATATTTGTTAATCGTGTTGGAAATTATAGATGACGTAATTTTTGTTATGTGTGTTGAAGAAATAATAATTTTTTCTGCTTTGTTAAGCAAATGTTAGTTTTTTTGTGACTGGTAGATATTTTGGGTTTGATTCTGTATATGGAAGAGATGTTTAAATTTTTTTTTACGTTGGTTACGACATATTTGCTATAGGTCACTAAAGCATGGACTGTTGCTGTATATGTAATATATTTATTTTTCCTTCATCGTAATTTGGGTCCAAATTTGCAGATGTTTTTTTCGACATAATGAAAGAATGTGTAAATTTTTTTGGCGTTGTTTGTAATTTGTAACACGAAGTGCAGATGTATTGTACGTGTATTTTGGGCAGATATTTTTTTCCCGTGTGCGTTAGTAACTAAATATTAGAAGTTCTCCACACTAATTGCAAATTATTGCTTTCCGTGTACTGGGGGTCTGTTCTTTTCGTTGGGAAATATAGGTTTGTAAATCGGTGAAGTTGGTTGAGATATGTAAAAGTGGGTTAAGGTAGGTTGAAGCGGGTATTTTTTTGTTGAATGAGCTAAAATAGGTTGCAGTGAGTATTTTTTTTATTGAAGTGGGTTGAAGTTGGTTGAAGTTGGTTGAAGTGGGTTAATTTTTTTTTTCTTTGTATGATGGATAAAAGTTGATAAAAATAGTGAAAAATAGGTTAAAGTTGGCTGAAGTTGGTTGAAGCTGGTATTTTTTTATTGAAGTTCGTGAAGTGGGTTGATCTGAGTTGAAGTTGATTGAGGTTGGTAAATTTGGATTTACCAACGAAAAGAACAAGGCCTAAACATATGTGTATTTTTTTGTTGTTCGTATTTGGTTAATATATGAAAAAAAAATATATCTGTAATTTGTTTTACGAATAATGAAAATTAATCTTTTTTTGGGGTAACAACGGCCACGAAATAATATTTCGTACCCAAGCCAACACAAAAAAAATATTTTTTTCAGTCTACAATTTTTTTTATCATCGGTAATTACTAGCACAAATAAAAAATTATATTAAAAAAACAAAATACATAACTGACATAAACTCTCCTACTTCATTCAACTCATTTTCACTTCTTCCCACTCCTTCCCAGTCCTTCTCTCCCTTTCCCACACTTAAAAAAAATACCACTTATACCAACTCTCACCCACGCCTTTTCCCCCTTTCCTTCTCCCACCTATCCCATACTTGCAATTTCCCAACGAAAAGAATAGGGCCTAAGATGTCATGCGTTGCCCCAACCTCTTTGTAACTAGTTTCCACTTTTGTCATCCATTTAGGCTTAATCAAGCTTAGTGTGAGAGTGTGAGACAAATAACTGTATCATGGACTCTGAAAAGGGTATCAATTACTAAATTTCCTCTACCTTTCTTGTATAAAAAGTTCTAATTTTGATCCAAGAGCTTTGTCAAGCCCTTTTTTTGAATCTCCAAAAGATACTTCAAAGCTTCATGATCAGTTTTGATAAGGAAGTTTCCTTGTTGCAGTTAATGTCTCCATTTGTTGGCCACCAGAAGAATGGCTAGATATTCTTTTTCATAGGTAGAAAGTTTTCAAGTCCTTGCATCAAAATCCTTACTCAGGTAAGTTATGGGTCGGTCATCTTACATGAATACAACACCTATACCATAACCATACACATAAATTTCCATGACAACTTGTTCACCAAAATATGACATCGACAATACTAGAGTGTTAGTTACAAACTGTTTGAGGTGAAAAAAGGATGACTATACTTCGAGACTCTAAAGAAGTTGTCCTTCATAAGTAAATTAGTTAAAAGCCTGCTAATGAGGCCATAATGCTCGATGAATTTTCTGTAATATCCTGTTAAGACCAAAGAAGCTAGATAAGGCTTTAACATCCTTTGCCCTACCAAAAAATCATTGATTCAATCTTGTTGTGATCAATTTTTACACCTTCCATAGTACTAATGTGGCCCAAGTATTCAATAGAAGCTTGAACGAAAGTGCATTTGGATTACTTTGCATACAATCAATTTTGCCTTAAGACTTCCAAACCTAGACTTAGATGATCTAAGAGAGCATTTATTTTAGGACTGTATAACAAAATATCATCAAAAAATACTAATACAAATTCCCTTAGACGTAGAGCAAAAATCGCATTCATGAGGGCTTGAAAAGTTAGTGGTGCATTCATTAGCCCAAAGGGCATGCCTTTGAATTCATAATGCCCATGATAAGTTCAAAATGTAGTTTTTGGTACATCTTCTGGGCACACCTTGGCTTGATGATCACCTGCTCGCAGATCCAAATTGGAAAACATAGCGACTCCATGCAATTCATCCAAGAGGCCATCAATATGAGGTCTGGGAAACCTACCCTTGGTGGTGATGTCATTGAGTTGACAGTAATCACATAGAAGCACTAAGAAATATATTTTTTTAAACAAGTGAGGGGGTTGAGGCAAAAAGGTTTTGGTTTGGTTGGATAATGGAGTTATCCAACATGCCTCTCAATCTCATTTTTCAAGAAATAGTGATACTTGTAAGCTCTGGAATTGATAAGCTCTACCCCTGGTTTAAATTTAATGTGATGTTATTGGGGTCTTATTGGTGGAAGACCCCTTGATTCTTAAAACACATCCTTCTATTCATCCAAGACTTGTTTTGATTTAAACAAAGATACCTGCCCATCATTTAGGACTATTCTATGAAAAAAATAAGTTGCATAAGCAACTCGTTAAGGCACCTTTTTCTTCATAAATTTATACAGTTGTTTCCTAGTCATAATGCGTAACTCAACCACTTTTATAACCCCTAACAAGAAGATTTATTGTTCATCTTTAGAAAAGGACAAACTTAGTTTATTGAAATCAAATAGGATAGGGCCACATTGTTTCATCTAGCTAACAACCAAAAACATATCACATCCACCTAGTTTTAGGACTTGTACATCATATAGGACATAGTGCCCCTTGCATATTTCATCGAAATTGAGGACATCTCGAATGATTGAACATCCTTTAGCCATTAGCCACTATAACATAGATGGGAACGATTTTAGCTCAAATTTGGCTTTCGTAGCAACTTAGGGTCTAAATAGCTATCCATACATCCCCCTTATCAATTGAGATAACCGAGGGATTTTTCTACATCTCCCCTTTAATTCCAATCGCATTCAAAGCATCGCTCCTTGAGAGGGCATGAACATAAACTTGTGGTTCATCATCTTTATCTTGCCCCTTAGTATAATTTTCTTCTTCCCATGAATCTTCAGGAGTGGCTTTGAATTCTAATGTTGTTAAAGTATGTAACGTTTTAGGTCTATAGTTATGAGTATAAAAGCAAGGCTCATTATAATGTTGCCCCTTCTCAATTAAGATAACCAAGGTTTCTCAATGGGGCTCTATGACATCTTAGAATAGCTTCTATAGTGACCTCTTGCAGTTTGGCTAAGAGTTTGAGGTTCAAGCAACTTGACCATGGATTTTTTTTCATCATTTAACCAACTGATAAAGGTGGAAACAGAATAAGAGTCATTGAGATATGGGCTAATAGATGGCACTAATGCCTTCAATTCTTCAAACTTCTTGTATTACTACTCAATAACACCTATTTGATTTAATTTGTTGAATTCTTCGACTATTTTAATCCCCTTTTTTCACCAAACCTAGTGCACACAACATTCATAAACTCATCCCAAGAGGTAATAGGCTTTTGCATTAGAAAGCCTTGTGTAACGTTAGACCCTTCCTAGGGCACGAACAGTTACTAGGAAAACCTACAAATCATTACAAGCCTTTCCGAAACGCTTTGTCCCCACTCACACATTGTCTAGGAAACTTCCCAAGAGGTTACCCATCCTTAGATTTCTCCATAACAAGCACACTTAACTGTGGAGTTTCTAAGAGTGGACTTCCCGAAAAGGAAGGTGCACCTTTAACGATATGAGTAGTCACTTCAAATTCTTTTAAGTCACACTTGGGGTGTTAAATCACCCCCACTTAAAGTACATAATGCCCTCATTGTGCCTCACTAACCGACCAACTTACAAGTTATCTTGAACAACGGTCCATCCCAATATCTTTGCCCCGCTAAGTGACTGCCTAGGATTCTCGTGTTTACTGGCCCAACTCACGGTCGTGGGTCGACTCTCATACCTTCTATAATGCCACGACCCCTCCCGGGTCGCGACAGTCATCAACAATGGCTTCAAAAATCATTGACTTGCCCTACAAATTACCACAAGCCTTTTCCGGCATGTTCCGTCTTCGCTCACACGCTGCCTACGGAAACATTCCAGGAGGTCACCCACCATAAGATTTCTCCACAGTAAGCACACTTAATTGTGGAGTTCTTATGATAGGACTCTCCAAAAAGAAATGCACCTTTGATGATATAAGTAGTCACTTCAAATCCTTTTAAGCCAAGCCCGAAGTGTTACAATCATCTGCACTTGAGGAGTACAATGTCCTTTTTATGTCTAGCAAAGTCTCCGAATTACGCGCTCTCTTGACTAACGGTCCATCACAGTATCTTTGCCCCACTACGTGACTGCTCAGTGCTTTCCTATCCACTAACACAACTCATGGCAATAGGTCATCTCTGATACCATCCGTAGGGCCTGGAGTGTGACTTAAAAGGACTTGAAGTGACTACTTACATCACCAAATGTGTACCTTCCTTTTTGAAAAATCGACTCTTACGAACTTCACAGTTAAGCGTGTTTGCAGTAGAGACGCTAATTGTGGAGAAATCTAAGGATGAGTGACATCTTCGGAAGTTTCCTAGACAGCGTGTGAGCAAGGATGAAACACTTCGAAAAGACTTGTGGTGATTTGCGGGTTCAGTAAACGATCCTTGAAGTTGATCCTCATAACTATCCACTAACCTAGGAGGGGTTGGGGTGTTACAGATGATATAAGGGAGAGTCGACTTGTGACCATGACCTGCATCAGTGGATAGGACATCCTTGGCTAGTCACCTAGCAAAGATATAGGAATTGACCGCCAGTTAAGGGGACTTGTAAGTCAGTCGATTAGTGAAGGACAACGAGGATGTCGTGCTAAGGATGAGAGTATTACCTGAACTCGAAAAACTAAATCAAAACTGCCCCATTTTGCACCCCAATGAGTGATGAAAATGTGTTTCAAGTAGATATTGCATTTGAAAATGGATATGAGTATGGGTATGTGTATGAATTCTTAAAATCCGTACCCGATTCTGTACCCGATTTGCTAGTAAAAGACAATCAAAATACGATAAAATCTAAAAATAAATGTTATGCATGAAACTCTAAGTGTATAGTGTTTATTTATGTAGAAATGAAAAAATAATTTTTTCTTTTGCAAGTTTAACTTCCATGAGTTCATCTAGACATGACCTTTGGTAGCATCGCTTAAAATTGCTAATCAAATATAACGTGTATGCAAATATGGGTTGAATATGGATGAACCTTTGAACATTCTATATATAGCCGATTTGGGTATAACCATCGAAAACCCGATGTGTATGGGCATGGGCATGAGTACGACTTTTGAAAATGGGTATAGGTGCAATTATGGCTCAACCCTCATCGAGCCTGACACCGCACTCATCCCTGTGTTGTGCACTTCAAGTGGGGGTAATTGTATCCCGAGCGCAGCTTAAAAGGATTTAAAGTGACTACTTATATCACTAAATGTGCATCTTCTTTTTCAGGAACCCCACTCTTAAGAACTCCACAGTTAAACCTGTTTGATGTGGACAAATCTTAGGATTGGTGGTCTCCTGAGAAGTTTTTCAGGCAGCGTGTGAGCTATAATGAAGCACACAAGAAAGGCTTACCATGATTAGTGCATCCAGTTAACAATCCTTGAAGCCGTTTATGGTGACTGTCTGCGATCCAGGAGGGGTCGAGGCGTTACACCTTGTAACCACACATCTGCCCCTCCTATTAAAATACATAGCGTCTAATTATATCTTTTGTTCCTTAGGTTTTAAAAAATGGAGAAATACTTTTCACATTTTCTCACCCAACCACGAGGGTGGGAATCATCAAATGTAAAAAATCTAATCTTAGGATAACAGGTCATAAAGTTACCTTTTGAATCGAAGCTACCCTCTAGAGTTCCTTGAGCCATTGGTTATGGCCCTTTTGAAGTGGAACTAAACTCCTCTTTTTCTAAATTTTCAAACCCAAGAGGAGGACCTAAATTAATAGTTTCGCCGTTAACACTAACTCCATTGCCATCAGGCTTCTTGAATATCGTTTTCTCAGCTAGTAGTTGATTCTCTTTACGCTCAATCTCCATTTCTCGTAAAAGCACCATCCGAGTTTCATTAAATTTCATCAAGGTAGTCTCAAATATTCCCATTCTAGTTTGAGAGTCTTCTAGTTACCTTTAATTCTCGAAAAATCTACTATGGGTCTCAGCCACAAAATTTTGTAGGTGAATACCCATCTTGTGTAATTGCTCCTATAAGCCCTCATTTGAGCTCCTTCTGCCATGGTTAATATTCAATCCATCTATAGTCAAATTCAACTCTTAATTTTGCACGATTGGTTATTTGGCCAAGCAAAAATGATAGAGTCGAAATTTCTCGCCCCATTACAAAGGCAAGAACAAATCGGTCTAACCCAGTGGTTGGAATTAATGTGAGTTTAGGCAAGAAATGGTAACACGATGAATGAGTCCACTAATCAATGAGAAAATGAGAAGAAATTGTGCCCTAAAATTATATCTAATACCAAAGCTTATCATCACTTCCATAGAAATAGATGAGAGAGAGAGAGCAAGAAAAAGAGAGAAAGAATAAGGAAACGTAGAGAGAGAAATTTGAGATGCAGTTTAGCAATTTTTAGTCTGCATTGTCCGCATTACATAGCAATGTAATCCTTTTATTTGCCATCTAGTTCTCTACATCCACTTGTTGGCATGAACAAAGCTAGCCTGCAAGCATTTCAAGGGGTAATAAACCTGGTCCCTACACTAATTTAAGTTTTCACCAATTTGTACTTTCATTACATCATAAGTCTTGCTAATCAGTCAAATTGTCAGAAGTTTAGTTTCTAGAATGCTTAATTGGTTTAATTCAGTCAAGTAACACTATAAATGCTTCTCAATTGTAATTGTTTTTCATTGATTGGTTTAGGCCTTGTTCTTTTCGATGGTAAATTCATTTTTATCAACTTTTATCAATTCTGATCAACTTCTACCAACTCTTACAAAAAACATTTCAATTCAATTGTAACCAACTTTTATCAATCTCCTTCAAAAAATTTTACAAAGAAATTCCAACTCATTTGTATTTTTATCAATATCCTCCAACTTCTATCAACTTGTACCAACTTCTTCAAATCTTTCTTAACTTTAATGACTTCTACTAATTATTTAAAAAAAAATACAAACTTCTATTAGTTTATACCAATTTCAATCATTTATCAATCTTTATTTACCAACGAAAAGAATGACCCCTTAGACTCATCTGATTTTGGGTATTGAGATTGTATTTGTTGTTTCAATAGTTTACTTCCATGAGTCTTGCATTAATATGCCAGAGCTTATGACACTCGGGGCCGGAGCTAGCGTGGTGTCAGTGTTGTCAATTGACACCCCTCCCTAAAAAAATAAGTTACTATGTGGAAAGACTAAAAGAATCAGGTTAAGATAAATAAGAGTTGTGGCAAAAAGACACATGGAGATGTATCGGCCCCAGTGGTGGGGCGCTCGCATTTAGGGGTGTACACTAGTTAGCAAAAAGACACATGAAGATGTATTGGTCCCGACCGAGTGCATTTAGTCCGATCTTCGGTTCAAAAAATTCCCTTACTTGGTCCTCGATTCGGTCCATTTCAGTCCACCAGTCCAGATCGAGGACTGACTATTTTTTTAAAAAAAGTAAAAACTGATTTGTTGCTTCTTTGGTTTCATTGACTGCTTAATCGCGTTGCTTTCCATCACTCCAAACTCATATCTCTATAACCTCTTTGTACGCTTCGATATTTTGCAATTTGCGGTATGGGATTTTAGATTTTCGGTTTTCAATTTCTTATGAGTTTAAGACTTTGCTTTGATTTTTTTTTTTGGTCAAAACTATTGCTAAGTGCCAACTCATACTCTTTAGAATAAGTAAACAAAACCAATAATAGCACAATGTTGGCCAAAATAAATTGAGTCTAATAAGCTTTGTTCTAATCGTACTTGAAAATCAATTCGGTTTACTTCAGTCTGTCCGACTCTTACTCCGTCTGGCCCCGATTCGGTCCGACTCTTATTTGGTTCGTTCCTCGGTCCACCATTTTCCCTTGATCGGTCTTCGGTCCAACCCGGGCCAGTTTGACTTTGGACCGATGAACAGTCCTGCCCGCATTGCTTTTCATTCACTCCAGCATCGCTTGTTCCTTTTGCTCTTTGGATTTTTTTTTGTTTTTAATTTTCTTAAATTTTATTTTTCACCACTCATCCGTATTTTTCATCCCCAGTGTATAGATATTACAAAAAAGATAGCATTTTATTTGACCTCAATAGTTCAATTTGTTGTTTAATCCTTTAATTTGAGGTTGATTTGTTTTTTAGTTTTAATTTATGAGTTTAATTTTCCAATTTCAATTCTAAAGTTGTTTAATTTGTGGGTTAATTTGAATTCTAGTTCAAAATGCTTAAATATTTCAAAAGATATGTAGGAAATTATTATTCTCTTCAAGTTGTAAATCCGAAACCTTAGCATTGGATGAAAAAGGTGGGAACAATGTCATTCAGCCATAACGACTTAACTTATTTTCGACCCTCCCCCAAATTCCTGGCGTCCTCTGCACTAATTTCGTATAATTACTAAGATTTTTATTCCGAAAGAGGGTGGCCCATAGAGTAAGGAGTTGTGTCATATGAGAAATATAATGTGATTATTATTACCTTACGTTGAGCAAATTTTTTGGCGTAGTCGTAAGACTAGATTGTTTATGACCAAGTACACCTAGGTTACTTTGGTCATGGTATTGATACCAATTTTTTTTATCACTTGAGAAGTTTTAAAAACTTGGGACATTTCTTTAATTTTTTTCACGCCATTTTACATGAAAAAAAAATTCTTTTTAATTTGGATAAGCGCTTTCATTCACAGATTGCGATAAAATTTTCTCTCTCCTATATTTTCATTTATTAGTTAGCAAAGAACCTAAATTAATATCAATTAAAAGGAAACTACCTAACATAACATTTGCTTGTGAAGTTCTTCATTACCAATTGTGACGTTTTGACAACTTTCTTAACTCCTAGTCCATTAGTTAGTTGTTGTTATACAAAATTGTAATGACAGTTGTGGACTCTTTCATTTCGTCAGAGACGAATCCACCATGGGGTCACCTTAACCCTTATGAAACAAAGGAAAAAAGTGATTTAAGGAAAAAAAAAGTTGATGAAATAGAATTTGATGCACCTTATATATAGGGGTAATAATGTAGTACGAATTCGATGCAAATCCGATCTAATCGGAAGCAAAATTATTCGATTGAAATATGAAAAAATAATCTAATTCAAATCCAATGAAAAATAATCCGAATCCGAGTTCGATCCAATCGGACTTGAAGGAATGTCCATCTTATCCAATTATCATTCGATTCGATAACATTTTTGAACAATTTAACTTTTTTCAATTTATAAAAGTCCTAATACTTTAATCCTGAACAAAAAATTGAATAATATATGCACTCTATATGCAATACCATCTTCTTTCTTCAATGTCTTCCTCTCCCTTGCCAATCTCACCCTCGCTCTCTCCTCTTTAGCAACCAAAGTTGTATTTTCTTTCCTTGCCTTCTAGTTGTGTGACTACCGCTTATCTCTTTCCCTCTTGAGTGACTTCGTGTTATGTTTTTCCAATGCTTTGTTATCTAATATATTGAAATGTATGACATGAAAAGGTGTTTGACAATTGAAAGTGTTCAACATTGCATTTACAAGCGAGCAAAAACAAGGTTGAAAGAAAATATTGTACAAATATTGAATGAAAACATATAACCGGATTATTCAATTATATACAAATTTAATTTGATCCTTATTCAATCTGAATCAAATTTGATATTTGATCCGATGGAGTCGGATTTAGATATTATTTTCAATCATAATTATTAATTGGAATGGATTTAGATATCTGAATATTTGATTCGGACTTGTTGCCAGCCCTATTTATATATATAAAGGGGTTCTTAGGCCCTGTTCTTTTCGTTGTTTAATACACCCATCCCACTTCTTCCCCCCTTCCCACATTTTCTCACACTTTAAAAAAACATCACTCCTTCCTACTCCCACCAACTTTCATTCACTCCTTCCCACTCATACATATAACTACTATTTTTCATATTTTGAAAACTTTTATAATTTATGTAATTGTGTGTACGAATAGTCTGATAACAATTATGAAAATTTTTATTTATTTTTCGGAGTAAATAGGAAGGGACCATATAGAAAGACTTTCAATTGAAAAAGGGTCAGTCGCCCTGGTCTACGAATCTATTCTAACTATCAACGAATTTAACGAATTTTAGGTGGAATGGGAATTGTAATTCTCTCTACCTCTCGAGGTATAATGACGGTTTTTTTTTCTCCCGCTAAGGAATTGGTGGAGAAATTTTATGTTATATATGGTAATCCTTCTAATATCCGAGTTAAATCAAAAATTTCTTATTTGTGAGAGAAAGG
Organism: Selenicereus undatus; assembly: GCA_017589665.1. NCBI lineage: Eukaryota > Viridiplantae > Streptophyta > Magnoliopsida > Caryophyllales > Cactaceae > Selenicereus > Selenicereus undatus. Next base: position 88,825,546 of record JACYFF010019584.1, read on the forward strand.
GTGAGTTGTCTAATATCCCTCCTCTATTAGTTGAGACTTTAAGGGGGTTTTGCCTGGAATGAAAAAAAAAAGGATTCGTTAAGGTTTGATTACTAAATCACTTCAACATGGTCTATTCCGGGTTCGTTTAGATAATGAAGATATGATTCACGGTTATGTTTCAGGAAGGATACGACATAGTTTTCTACGGATTCTGCCGGGAGATAGGGTTAAGATTGAAGTAAGCCGCTATTGATTCAACCAAAGGTCGTCTAATTTATAAACTCCGCACAAGGATTCAAACGATTAAGTGGTTTTTCAACTTCAACATTCATTCCCATGAGAATACAATTCGAGGTTCAAAATTTCTATCAACTTGCTGCCAGCCCTATTTATATATATAAAGGGGTTCTTAGGCTTTGTTCTTTTCATGGTTTAATACACCCATCCCACTTCCACTCACTTCTTTCCCCCTTCCCACATTTTCTCACACTTTGAAAAAATATTACTTGTTCCTACTCCCACGCACTCTCATTCACTCATTCCCGCCCCTACATATAACTACTGTTTTTCATATTTTGAAAATTTTTATAATTTATGTAATTGTGTGTACGAATAGTCCTATAACAATTATGAAAAATTTTATTTATTTTTCAGATGTTATGGAAATATTTGTTAGTCGTGCTGAAAATTATAGATAGCATAATTTTTGTTATGTATATTGAAGAAATAATAGTTTTTTCTACGTTGTTAAGTAAAGTTAGTTATTTGCGATTGGTAAATATTTTTGGTTTGATTTTGTATATGAAAGAGATGTTTTTTTTTTCCTTGGCTGGTTTCGAAATATTTATTATAGGTCACCAAAGCGTGGATGATTGTTACTGTATGTGTAACCTATTTATTTTCCTTTCATCGTAATTCGTAACAGAAATTAAAGCTGCTTTTTTCGAGCATAATGAAGTAATGTGTAAATTTTTTTGGTGTGATTTGAAATTCGTAATTGAAAGTATAGATGTATTGTACGTGTATTTTGATCATATATTTTTTTTCGTGTCTGTTAGTAACAAAATATTAGAAGTTATTCACATAAATTGCAGATGATTATTTTCTATGTACTGAGGAACTGTTCTTTTAGTTGGAAAATATAGATTGGTAAATGAGTGAAGTTGGTTGAAATTGATAGAATTGGGTCGAAGTAGGTATTTTCTTGTTGAAATGGGTTAAAGAGGGTTGAATATAGTTGAAGTGAGTCGAAATTTTTTTTATTTTTTTTTTGCATGATGGGTAGAAGTTGGTTAAAATAGTGAGAAAGTGGGTTGAAGTAGGTTGAAGTGGATTGAAGCTAATTGAAGTGGGATTGAAGTGAGTTGAAGTTGATATTTTTTTATTGAAATCTGTGAAGTGGGTTTAAGTGAGTTGCAATTGATTGAAATAGGTTGAAATGAGTTGAAGTTGGTTGAAGTGAGTTGAATTTTTTTTGTATGAAGGGTAGAAGTTGGTTAAAATAGTGAGAATTGGATTAAAGTTGGTTAAAATGAGTTGAAGTTAGTATTTTTTTTATTCAAATTTGTGAAGTGGGTTGAAGTGGATTGATGTGGGTTGATGTTGGTAAATTTGAATTTACCAATGAAAAGAACAGGACCTGAACATATGTGTATTTTTTTGTTGTTTGTATTTGGTTAATATATGAAAAAAACATCCGCAATTTGTTTTACGAATAACGAAAACTACAATTTTTTTGGGGTAACAATGGCCACGAAATAATATTTCGTACCCAACTCAATATAGAAAAATATTTTTTTGTTTTAAAAAAATTTATTATTGGTAATTACTATCACAAATAAAAAATTACATAAAAAAATATAATACATAATTTACATCAACTCTCCTACTTCATTCAACTTATTTCTATATCTTTCCACTCCCACATATAATAAACACTTTTACCCACCCCACTTTTCCCCCCTTTTCATTCCCACCGATTCCACACCTGTAATTTTTCAGCAAAAAGAACAGGACCTTAGTGATCTAATATTGCCTTTAAGGATTTAAGAGGATGTGGGTTTTAAGTATGAATTTTTAAGTTGCAAATACTTTGGATGTTTATTTATTTATTTATTTTTCCACAACTTTGACACCCTCGTTTTAGAGCTTGTTTGATAAGGAAAACATGAATGAAACTTGAAACCAACATCAAAAAATTGAAGGAAAGGGGCTTGATACCACAAGTTTCAAGTTCCCCCTAATTCTTAGGAACTTAAGAGCATCTGTATTGCAAGGTTCGTGAGTCAAAAATTTGGCTCACAGTAAAAAAAATACTATGTATCAGTGATCCACTTTGCTCCCCTCATGGTACAGCTCACGGCTGTGATCCGCCCTCCACACATGTTCTCTTTTTCTTTTTTTGTCAACTAAGTTCTTAAATGTCTAAAACCCAATAATATGTTAGTGGTAGAGTTCATAAAAATATTATTTTATTTGATGATTCAAGTTGTTAATCTATAAAATGAAGAGAGAAAAAGCTAACTTGTGAGATGATATGGATCTTTATTTATGATTCAAAGTTATGAATCACCATTGCATATACTCTAAAACCTCCATTTATGAGAGTATCAAGTACCCACCCCCAGGGATTAGTATTATTTTTTTAAAAAAAGAAAAATCATTCTAATTATTTCCAACAAAGCATCGTGAATAGCAGTCTGCTTCTTCTTCACCGTTTCATTGCGCTCTCGTCTACACAAATCCTAGAAAAACATTCATTGCTCCGCCTCTCACCGTCGTCCGCGTCGGATCCTTCTGTCGCCGGTGAACACGGACGCCGCCTTCTGCCGCGTCGTCGCCGCCGGAAGTGAAGGTCAGAAATTGTTCATGTTCTTCGGTGCTTTTTTTTTTGGTTTAAATTCGTGAATCAGCCACGGATAGATTTCGATTGTGTGGTTGTAGATTTTTTGCTTGTGACGTCTTATTTGGTTGTTGATTTTTTGCTTTTTTTTGTTTAAATTTGTGAATCAGCCACCGGTAAATTCGTGAATCAGCCTCCTGTCGCCGGTGCTTTTTTTTGCTTGTGACGTCTTATCAGCCTCCTCATCAAACAGGCCCGTAGTTTTCACGACCCAGCTCCAAACGTCCCCCCTTTGAGTTATCGGGGCTCTTCTCTCTCTCCTCCCCCCACCCCGACAATTGACTCTCACCACCACCACTCCTCCGCCCAGATCTGTGACTGTAAGTTTAGTACTTTAGTTTGTTATTCAATACTTTAATTTGTAGATTAATTTGCTATTAGTTGTTTAATTTGCCAATTTCAATTCTAGAGGAGTTTAATTTATGAGTTTAATCTAACTGTTGGATAGATGGTGATTGTATGTTTTAGTTTGACTTTGATTTAATTTTTTAGTTCAATCCAATTTCAATTCTAGACACCAATTGTGTGTACATTGAAAATACTAATTATTATTTCTTATTGTAGATCAAAATACGTAGATATTTCAAAAAGAAAGCTATGAAATCATCTTCCCCTTCAAGTTCTAGATCCGAAAATGCATAAGTATGACGTCTTGTTGAGGACAATTAGATTAGATACAGATATGCAATTTGGTTTTATGACCACTTTTACATTTAATATTGTGTACCATTATTCCGAGCCCCTTTCCTTAAAATCCTGGATCTGTCATTTGCTTGAGGTTAAAGGTCAACCTTAATTAAACTTATGGGCCCTATGTGCTACTTAGGATAATATGTTTCTTACAACTATAATGGATGAATTGATTTTGTCGCTGTGCTGTGGACATCCGAGAGAAAGGAGTTGTCAGGTGAGCGTCTGAATATCTGCTTATTCGGAGCATTTTTTGTGTTTAATGTTTTAGCTTTTCCCACAGCTATGCGCCCATTCAAGGTTATCTTTCCTGGATGTTTGGAATTTTATGTCATACTATACCCTTGATCTGGTAAATACCGTGGGGCTTCGGCACCATCTATGAGTTGGGGTTCAGATGTATATATGGTTAACTACTTATTCAGGGTGGAGTTTCCATTAGTTCCCATGGTTGAGAACCTCTAACTAAATTGGTACTTCACTTGCTTAAGAAGTAGTGGACAATTAGATGTATATATGGATCCTGTTTAGGAAGGTTGCCTTACCCTGCCTACTATAGGGAGGCTGTCGCTATTAGCTCCTCTAATTGATAAATTTGAATGGCATGTTGCTCTAGATTAGAAGCAAAGGAAAAATTAAATAAGCTAGTTTAATTCAGTTTACATTTAGCCAACTATACTGTGAAGCTACAATATACTGAGTAGTTGATGCAAAATGGATATCAGAACATGTTTTTAGAGTTCTTATTACTAATTTAAAAATTTTTCTTTGGATAATGTTTTGTTTGGATATGTTTTCTGTAAGCATACTATTTAAATAGGAATATGAATAGAATCCTGATGTTATTTCTCACTAGGAATTAGGATAGTCTTTAGGAAAGTAGTACTTTGTATTTTTGTTAGGATAGGATACTAGGACATAAATCTTATCTTATTTTCTTTCTTATTTTCCAAGAAGTCAGTTACATGTAGTGTTTGCTTATAAAAAGGCCACTGTAAATCATTATTGGGGAGATTGGAATCATTGGATTGAGAGTTTCCTTTGAGTATAGAAATCTGTTCTACGTCAGTAGTACAGATGCCCTGGATTAAAAATGTCTTGCAAGTTTTTAATTTTTTTAATGATTGTCTCCTCTGATTGGTAAATGTAGAATGGCTTGTTTCTGTACTTAGATTAAAAGCACAGTGAAAAAAATAAGTTATTTAGGTTTAGGATGTTATGCGGTGAGGCTACTGAAATTGTGAGTTGTGCTCATGCCCCAGATCACAAATTGCTTACAAGCCTTTTGTTGTTTTTGTTTGTTTGATTTAATTTTGGGTCAGGTTTGTTGCATCAGAGTGTAGTTTGTGGAGGGAGGAAGGAAGTGGAAAAGAATTGAATCAAATGGCGACAGGGAATCCAGGTCACCCAAATTTCCCAGGCAGGCCTGCAGCTAGCCCTTTTGCAGCAGCACCTCCCCCTGCAACAAGCCCCTTTGTATCATCTGGTCCTGTGGCTTCTAGACCTCCCCCAACCTCAGCTCCTGCCAACACAATGCCTTTCTCATCATCTGGCCCCCTGGCAGGATCCCAGGCCCCCACATTCAGGCCTGCTGTGCCTACTGCGTTGAGCGATCCATCTGCACCTCCACCAGGGCCACCTCCATCACATGTTCCACCTACTTCAAACCATCTCCAGCGTTTCTCAGCTCCACAATTCCCTGGGGCAGTCCAAAATCCCAATATCCGTACATCTCCCATTGGGCCGCCTAATATGGCCCTACCTGTACAGCCTAACATGGCCCCACCAATGCAACGGCCTGGAGTTCCAGTTTCAACTCCACCTCTCACTTTCCGGCCCCCGCCTCAAACACCTGGTGGCCCCATGGCATCACCCTCTCAAACCTTTACTCCAGCTCCTCCAGCAACAACACCCCCATATTTTGCTCAGCAGCCAGGCTATGGCCCACCTCCATCACAACCTGGCATGCCAGTCATGCAACAGCCCCTATCTGCTCCCCCTACAACTGCTATGCAGAATTTGATAGAAGATTTCAGCTCATTGTCCATGGCCACTGTTCCTGGGTCTATGGATCCTGGGCTTGATTCTAAAGCATTGCCAAGGCCATTGGAAGGAGATGTGGAGCCAAGTGCATTTACAGAAGCGTATCCCATGAATTGTAATCCAAAATACTTTCGACTTACTACAAGTGGTATACCAAATTCTCAGTCACTGGCTTCAAGGTGGCATTTGCCACTTGGAGCTGTTGTTTGTCCCCTTGCAAAAGCTCCAGAAGGGGTTAGCATCTTAACTGGTTGTTTTGTCGATGACATCTTGGTTTCATGTAATATGATCACTGTATGTCTAGCATGCTATTTCTTATGTCTGCTCTCTCTCTCTCTCTCTCACTCCCAGGATGAAGTTCCTGTCGTCAACTTTGGTTCGGCAGGAATTGTGCGCTGTAGGAGATGTCGTACATATATAAATCCATATGTGACATTTACAGATGGGGGAAGAAAGTGGCGTTGCAACATGTGTGCACTGCTTAATGATGGTAAGGGATCAACAATAGAACTCCGTGAAATCTGATAATTTTGCCCACTGATTTGATGTTGGCTTCGTTGAAGCTTGGACTCTTTGTTTAATCTCTTGGACTTGTGCCAGACATTCAATACGATGGCTTGAGCATGGATGTTTAATACTTATTTTTAGAGTGCAAAATTTTAAGAATGGGTTCTGACAGCTGAGCACATTGCCTTGTCCAACATTTAGCTATGTCAAAGCAATGGAGGTTATTTCTGCTTTATGTAATTTTTCACTCCTTTTCATTTATGGAACTTCAAAGTATTTCTCTTTTATGTAAAGAAAATATATTCTTACCAGTCAAAACTCCAGTTACTCTGGCTTTTAGTTGCTTTGCTTCAGAAAATCTCTGGCTGACCTCCCTACTCAAGCTGCCTGCTTTGCCATGTGGCTTTGTCATTTTTGTAAATTGGGATGTTTTGTTTATGTTTGGTGATATGTTGTTGTGTGAAGAACCAGTTCTTTTAGATAGAATATATCTCTTGTTTCAGGCTCTAGCTTGATAAATTTGAGACTTTACTAGAACAACTGAGGGATTAAATTTGACACTAATGCTTTTGCAATGTATGCATGCAGTTGCTGGTGATTATTTTGCTCACCTTGATGCCACTGGTAGAAGAATTGATACAGATCAGCGTCCTGAACTTACGAATGGTAGTGTTGAGTTTGTTGCACCAACTGAATATATGGTGCGACCTCCAATGCCATCTCTGTACTTTTTCCTCATTGACGTGTCAGTTTCTGCAGTAAGAAGTGGCATGCTTGAGGTAAGCAGTCAATCCTGAGATGAACAAAAGTTTCTGGTGCTTGAGATAATTTTAACATGTATTCTATGCCTCTGGAGGTGGAGTTACCTCTTGCTTGACTTGGAATTATTTGTTTATTAAATAATTGTGCAAATATGTAAGATCCCATCTTAGTTTCTAGATATTTGAGTGGGAGAAATGGTCAAATCTAAGCTTACAAATTATTTCGTATCCCCGTAGATTTTAGAAACGGTTATCAAGTTGCGGGCTTACGTCCTGCTTCCTCACTTCTTTGCACATGATTTTGTTTTAAAAAAAAAATCTCCATTGGGCACTTTTTGTGGATGGTAATTTGAATATTGATTGGTTTTCTTTCTCAAGAGAGTAGTATCAAAAATGAAGAGGCACATTACAAAACCAGAAGAAGCATGTTTTCGTAGTCCGTTGTTGCTAATATTCTTCTGTCATCATTCCTCCCTTGGTTTCCCTGATTATGTTGTACTTGGGGCCATCACTTTATCATGAAAGGCATTGAATCATTGATCACGTTTTTGTCTTGCAGGTTGTGGCCCAGACTATTAAGTCTTGTTTGGACGACCTACCTGGATTTCCTAGAACACAAATAGGTTTCATAACATTTGACAGCACCATACACTTCTATAACATGAAGGTAAATGAAGACTCTTTCCTCTACAAATTTACTTGCAGTGGAATAAATTCCTGTGATGTTCCTGTGCTGTCATTTTAAACTTCTTGCTGCTGATCCATTTATTCTTACATTGGCCAGTCAACTTTGACGCAACCCCAAATGATGGTGGTTTCCGATGTGGATGATATATTTGTTCCTTTACCAGATGATCTCCTCGTGAACCTTTCTGAATCAAGAACTGTGGCGGAGTCATTTCTGGATAGTTTGCCCTCCATGTTTCAAGACACTATGAACGTAGAATCTGCATTTGGTCCTGCTCTGAAGGCTGCATTCATGGTTATGGTATGTTATGTTTCTCTGCTCACCAATTTACAATCCATAATTGAATAGGCATTATTAGTATTTCTTAATATTAAATAATAAATATGGTCATCTTTACTACACAATGGCCTGTTTTTCACATTTGCTAAACTAAACCTCTATGCAGAGCCAACTCGGGGGCAAACTGCTGATTTTCCAAAATTCACTTCCTTCTATTGGAGTTGGTCGGTTGAGATTACGGGGTGATGATCCCCGAGTCTATGGGACTGATAAAGAACATTCCCTAAGAGTGGCTGAAGATCCATTCTATAAGCAAATGGCTGCTGATTTTACGAAGTACCAGATTGGTGTTAATGTGTATGCATTCAGTGACAAGTATACGGATATAGCTTCATTGGGTACTAACAATTCCAAGCTTGTTTACTTGTATATTTATGGCAGTCAGGTCAATCCGGTGTTGTGTCTTTATTGGGAAACTGCATCTATTGGATTCTAAAGGATTTGGTGCCATAGGTTCAGTGGCCGTGGAAGTGCTTTTCATCAACAATGCTTACTAGTTAAAGGGAACAATTAAATAACTACCAGCCCTGTAACTTGGTCATTGCAGCATCTGTTAAAGGGAACTGATTTTGACGTGCTAGTTTGTGCAAACTAAAGAAAAATTGAGATGAGAAATAAATTATGTGGAAGAGTTCACATAAATATTAGAGAGCTCTCGTTAGCCGCTTATTTAAAGTAGTAATTGGTTTTAGAAGGCATGAGGAGCATGGACATATCTAAAGTAATAAATTTCAGAAGGCATGAGTGGCAGGGACAAATTAAAGTCTTTCAGGTGATTGTTCGAGTCTCCGTTGGCTGCTTAAAGTCTATGATTTTTAATTTGTCCGCCCAGACCACTGATTCTGTAACCAGTGAAGCAATTACATCTGAAATCTTACTAGTTGTCCTATTTGTTGATAGGAATTTAACCGCAGATCTCAGTATGCATCAGGGCACTGTCATCTTCTAGAGACTTTTAAGTTCATTTGGATTACTTGTCAGGGATACTTGCCTGTAGTTTTCATTTGTTTTCCCATTTAGCATGATCATGTTGTCTATGATGATTACGTTTTTGATTGTTGTTATTAACTTTTGTTCTATGTTTGCCTTTTTGATTGCTTCTATGTTCTCTATAGGAGTACTACAATAGCTGCTTTCCTAGCCTTCTTCTGAAAATGCAACCCCCCCCCCCAAAAAAAAAAAATTTTTCCTAATGATCTTTCAAAACGGGATCTTGTACTTGTCAAAGAGTAAGATTGCATACTTCTTGACCTCCGTGGACCATGATCTTGACATGGGTCTTTCTGTTTGTGTCAATTATCCCGGTGGTTTTTGTTTCTTCAATCATTCCAGCTAGAAAATGTTGTCGATTCTTCTATTCAGGTGATCCACAAGACCACAACTACTTGTTATTGTTGGCCAGTCAAAAGTAACTGCGTTGGAATGACCTAAAACAAGTTGCCAACATAAGTTGTAGATAAAGTTAATTCAAATCAGTTAACCAGTATCAAAGTATGAATGGCTTTTAAGATCAACATCTTCCCACCCTAGGTTGAGATTGATTTTGGGTCGAAGTTACGCCTTTTCTGTTCAGCATTAGCTAACTGTTGGTTGAACATGTTTGTCAACGGAAACAAGGATTTGCCTTATTTCTAGTGACAAAGTCCCCACCCCCTGTCAATGTTGGTTGGTGGCTGGTTGGGGCACCAGTTTGAATTGACTTTGAGTGTGGCTAATCTTAATCATGCCAGGGCCGCTGATGTTAGGGCTAGATTTGATGGGTTGACTCGGTTGTGGTTCTTCATGCCCTTCTCTAATCCTTAGGAAAGTTTTTTCATGCTCAAGTTAAGCACACAGGCAGCGGGAGGAACAAATAGCAAGCCTCGTTGGGGCCAAAATAGCCTGAACCTACTAGTTCTACCAATTATGCCAGTTGGCTGAACTGATCTTAGATCCACAACGTCTAAATAAGATTGGCTTGCTACTTTTGATGAGCTTAGCTGAATTGGACTGGGGCAGTATTCAATAGGATGGCCTCAGGTAGGTTTGATATAAGCCTGGGCATGGCCAGCCAGCTTGTTTTAATTCTGCTACTCTCTTTGTTATTGGTTTTCATCATGAGTCCCGCAATAATTATAGACTGTGTCTTAGTTCTGCATTCTTTACTATTTTGAAGGTCTGCTGATTACTACTTTGTTTCTTGTCACATCATTTGAAAGTTTAATTGAAAGAGGAGGTGATGTTTCATAACATGATGTGCCTGCAGGAACTCTTTCAAAATATACTGGTGGCCAAGTTTACTACTATCCTGGTTTCCAGTCAACAACTCAGAAAGATAAGCTGAGACATGAATTGGCTAGAGACCTCACCAGGGAGACTGCCTGGGAGGCTGTTATGCGCATAAGATGTGGGAAAGGTTTGTGTATATTTTATGCGCCTTCAGAGATTTTCTTCTTTAATCTGCCTTTGGTGACTGTTAGCATTCAAAGATCTAATGTTTTTGTAATTGTAAACGTAGGTGTGAGGTTTAGCTCCTATCATGGCAACTTCATGCTGAGGTCCACAGATTTGTTGGCACTTCCAGCTGTGGACTGCGACAAAGCTTTTGCTATGCAGTTGTCCCTGGAAGAGACATTACTGACAACTCAGACTGTGTATTTCCAAGTTGCATTGTTGTATCCTTCAATCACTGGGACACCTCTCGCTTTCAACTAAGAAAATATTGTTGGAGGTTAGGGTTTGCAGTTCAAGACTCAACCTCTGCACTTGATCATCTGTTTGGTATCTTGCTGGGTTGGGGTATTTGGGGGAGGGGAGTGATCAGGAAAAGTTTCTGTTTTTCTTAACGATTCATAGGTATACTGCATCATGTGGAGAAAGACGTATTAGAGTACATACAGCTGCTGCACCAGTGGTGAGTGATCTAGGAGAGATGTATCGCCAAGCCGATACTGGTGCCATAGTTTCATTGCTTGGGCGGCTAGGTATTGTGAGATGGTGTTTTCTATTTGCAGGGATTACTAGCTTTGATTCCAAGATAATATTCGTTCTTTAGGTATGACTTGTTAAAAAACGAAATGTCTTGCAGCGATTGAGAAAACATTAGCTAGTAAGCTGGAAGATGCTCGGAATTATTTGCAAATGAGGATTGTCAAATCACTCAGAGAATATCGAAATTTGTACGCTGTACAACATCGATTGGCTGGCAGGATGATCTACCCAGAATCACTAAAATATTTGCCTTTGTATGGATTAGCACTTTGCAAATCAGCACCTCTTCGTGGAGGTTATGCAGATGTTCTGCTAGATGAAAGGTGTGCTGCTGGATCAACAATGATGACTTTGCCTGTTAAAAGTCTATTGAAACTTCTGTATCCCAGCTTAATTCGTGCTGATGAGTTTCTACTAAAGGTATGTACAAACGTTTTCCAGAAGCTGAGATCCTGCACATATGTAGTTGGTTTTTGTGAATACTGGGACCATATGTGTGTTTTCTCTGTAGGCATCTTTTGATCTCAAGGATGTTGAAAGAAGACTGCCGCTTACAGCAGAGAGCTTGGATCCAAGAGGTCTTTATGTTTTTGATGATGGTTTCCGTTTTGTCATTTGGAGTGGCAGAATGCTTTCACCTGATATAGCTAGGAGTTTAAATATCGCTTCTGATCTTTCAGAGGTACTTCTTTTCATTCTTAGGTACTTTTTAAGTTGAAGCTAGTGAATTGTGCCTGGCCAGTTACTTTTTATGATTCGGGTTTCATTTTGCTTGATGTTGATGGTTGTTATCAAAGATTTCTTTGTTATCTTGTCAGCTCATAGGATAATAGGACCAATGTTATGCAGGTCAATGCCTTACATATTCTTGCAGATAATTTGGATAAAAATATATTGTTTGCAACTAGTATCCTGAGTCTTTAATAATATAAGAGGTTTTTGGCTTTTTGCCCCTGCATTATGGGCATAGCTTGCTTCAATTTAATGTATGACCCCGTTAGTTCATTTTCGTTTTTGGGTTGTGCGCGGCCTTGCACTGTTGCAACTTGCAATAGGGTGTAAACCTCAACTTTTGCCTACCATTTGGTCTGCTTAAAAAGTTTGTTTTGGCTTTCAACTTCTGCCTTAAATAAAATAAATTGCATCTACTTTTTTTTATGCGGTTGTTTTGCAAGTTTAGCGTCCAAAGGAAACAGCATTTGTACGATTCCTTTGTCAGACTGTATGTACATTCGATCACGAAAACCTTTTGTTGGTGGGACTCTGGACTTGTTTCATCTTAGTTTTATATAGCAAGTGGCATGTAGCCTTATGAAATAGATAATTAGTCTGTCTATTCTATTTGTCAGCTACTCAGCTTGTGTCCATTCTTTTATGCATCACCCGGTATGTGAGTATGTTCCCTCCCTAGCCTTCGTTCCTTTTTATTTGCTGCGGGGATCTACCAGTTTCATCCATTTGTGTGCTACACTAGTTGCATATTGCACCACACTATCACATTAACTTGTTCTTTACAGGTGACAAATGTGTTGTCACACCATACTATAAATTACGTGCGTTTTCAGTTGCAATGTGTGGTCATCACTCTTCAGACTCTTGCTCTTGCAAGCACCTCTTCTGTTCATGATCTATACAAGTGGCAAATATATGGATAAAATGAGTGGTTTTGTGTAGGCTAATAGTTGGATTCTTACCCCATTTCCAATGTGTCAGCCATTCGCAAAGTAATGCGTTCACATGTCCCTTCATTCAATCATTTTATGTTTCACCCATTATCCATTGCCCAATTTAGGTGCTCGGAAGATACGTTAGTGTCCTTTCACACAACATATAATTGGTCACCTTGCTTACATCTCAACATTCAACATTTGAGTCTATTTGATTTAAGCTTTAATAGGATAGCTAGTTAGTCATTGCAGGAGAAATACCTCTCATAGAAAAGGTTGCCACCTTATTGTTATCTTCCTCCTGTACTAGGTGCTACTAGATCTCTTCATCCTGTTTCGAGTCTACCTTTTTTGTGGCTAATTTTCTCCCCTTCTGCTCTTATCTTCATATATTATGGTTGGTGTGTGAAGTTTCTCAAAATGCTGATATTGTAAGCAGGGGGGGGGGGGTTGAACAACTTGTGGATCCGAATCTACCTGAAAAAGTTTCAAAATTTAGTTGAATGTTTAGTGGAAAATTTGTCAAGGTCTGTCCTGATATTAATCAATTTTTGGACAATAAGCCTACTGAAATGTTAGATCCATATCCAGCATGTGTCAAATGTCAAAAGGAGCTCCTAGTTAGAGGTTCTATTGGGAATGGCTGGTTTTTTATATTAAAAATAGTGAGTCAGCTGACTAGCGATGACTTGACCTAATCAGACCCATTCAAAGTTATGATGATTGCTTATGCAGTGTTCAGCATCAAGGATTCTATAAGATAAATCTGTGTTATCAATACCAAATATATTATCTGATTATGTGTGGGTAAATCATAAATGTTTACAGCTTTGTGCGTTAAGGTTGCCACCTCAAATGTATGATTGACAGCCATGTTACAAAGGTAATGTGTCACAGGTTCAACATTTGGAATGCGAGGTGTCTGAAAGACAAATGACTTGTGCCAATTCTTTCTGTGCTCCAAATGCCCCTTTGTCTGTGTTCAGTCCTTTAAATCTAACCTCTAATAGTCAGACAGTTTTTGGTATATCCAATAAAATAAACTTACCTATTATTTGCTGACAGGGAAGCATTTGAAATCCCATCTGAGAAGCTTTGGCCATCTGTATTTCTGGCCCTTGCTTATTCCATGATTGTGCTAGGTTGACAGCTATACCTTCGTTACTCCACAAAAACCTGTCTGAGTCTCTGTGTAGTGTAAACAACTTTGCAGTTTGGAGCTGGCGTAAACTTGTTTTAAACCTGCGTATTTCCAAGGGTTCTTATTGATCAAGCTGGATGCTAATAGTTGGAAAACTTGCAATGCACACAAGCATGTAGAAACTGATGCGCTATACGTGCATATATGCATTCTGCCCTTGGGTAAGCTAAAAGTGGAAGGATTCTCATGAGTCCTGGCTTGTTACAATCCTGCATAGCCTTGAAGTATACCGGCAATAAGATAGTGATTACTTGTACTGCTCCCTAATAGAGCATTGCTGGGTACCAGTGCAATTATTACTGCTATTTGGATCTGGTTCTCTAATCTCGATTAACAATTTTTTGAATTTGTATTTAGAAATTAGAATGAAGATTATTCCCTTTCTATTTGTTACTTATCCTTCCAGAAGTTGCTTCAGGAAGTCGACAAATGCTGACAGTACTTTTGCTTTGGTTTACTGGATTAGCAGGTGAAACTCTCTGAGAGTGACAGTGAAATGTCAAGACGGCTAACAAGATTGCTTGATAGACTGAGGGGAAGTGATCCTGCATACTACCAGCTTTGTCATCTTGTAAGGCAAGGTGAACAACCCAGAGAAGGGTACTATCTTCTTGCAAACCTTATTGAGGATCAAACAGGGGGTATGAGTGGCTATGTGGATTGGATCATGCAAATCCATAGGCAGGTCCAGCAAAATGCATAATTCTCTGGCATTTAAGGTCAGTATGGCTATTTGCATGGCATTTGCTTGCTGTATCATTCAGCACTAGTGCTTGTCTATCTTGTACAGCTCCAGCAGAATCAAGTGATGTTGGTCTTTTCTAGGAACGACTTTATTTGCATAATTTCCATGTGTTTTCATCCTTTAGGCGTAATCTGTCTAGTGCTGGCAAACATTTCGAGGACGAGCTGTAATTGTCATTAGCAAAATCTTCCCTGCCCCTATCAAGAAAAAGAAAATTCTTCCCTGGATCACTAACTTCGGGTCATTTGCTTAATGAGTTACTGGCAACTGGTTTGCAGTAAGTTGCATCGGAATACTGGTTAGGCATTTATATCTGTCAACATTTTTCCTTTGTTTTTCTCTTTTATTTTATGGGCCTGGGTGGAGGGGGGAGATAGGTGAGATTCCCATCCACCCCAACCGGCCCCTTTGACTGGGCTTCCACTTGGCTTTGGGGCTAACAGGTGCAGGTGGGGGCTTGGTGGGGCGTGGGGGCTACCACAGAAGCCCATGCCCAGAGGCTTGGTGGTTTCTCTGCAACAATTCCCATACCTAGGAATTATTTGGACCACAGGAATAAAACATGGATCCTCCCAGTGATTCCCCCTACTATGTGCTCCAAAAGGAAAAAATGGCCAACATATGTGCCATGAAAATTTGATTCAATCTTGCAGGTTGTTACTTTGTCACGAGCATGTATCAATAGAAACAAGAAAATATTAAGTACTAATGTTGAAATTGGGGGTTATTGATATGGAACTCCCAGAAATTTGCTAAATTGGTGTTAGGGGGTTGCACTGTATCAGGGTTGTCTTAATTCATAGGATGCAGCAACAATTGGAGGTTTAGTGCTGTTCTTGAACTTGTTCTCTATGTTGCAGGGCTTCGTGTCAGTCTTCACCCTTTACGAAATGGCTTCCCCTTTGGAGAGATGAAATCAACCCTGTTGTGCATCATGTTCGAAATCACCACTTTTGGACTTGGGGGTATTGATTTGTACCTCTCAAGACCGAGATTCAGAATTAGAAAGCGTGCTTATGAGTGGGAAGCTCTGATTTATGGCTGCGGATGTGCCGATAGATTCTTTTGGATATTATGTTCTTGGGGTAGATATTTAGGCGCAATTTCCTTTTAGTAAGGATCATATTTGTTTCTTTTTTGTTTTTTGTTTTTTTGGGGTCACGTTTTGTTAGTGAGCTTTACCCCCTTTCCGGGTAAGAGTCTCTCATAAATGTATTGTGTTATGTTATTTTGCTTGTGATTTTTGGCTTTCCTGCAACCTCAGCTTATTTTGAGGATTTTGCGGCATTTTTCTTGAGAAATGGATAGTTGCCTCTTCTCATATTTCAATATGGTGTCGTCACCTAGTGCTGCCTATGGCCTGGACTGGACGCCGTGCCTTCCGGCGCGGCCCCCCCCCCCCCCTCAAAAAAAAAAAAAACAAAGGAAAAGACGTTTTTAAATTTCGTAATGATATCTTGCATTCCTCAACCTCGCATGACATATTGTGCTCTTTAACTTCCAAAATTATTCATCACAAAAATATAGAAACTAACTACAACGTCTTCACTTGAAATCGATGCTTAAAAAATAAGTAAAATGTGTTCCTAACAATGATTACTTGTAACATTTCCTCTTTTGAAATAATATACTGTAAAATATGAAGTTTGATTCATGTTGTAGTAAATTTCAATAACTAGTATTTAACGCTTTTCAATGGCTTATATTTTATTATTTAATTGCTAACTTTCCGCATAGCTATCATTGA
>JACYFF010019584.1:88842187-88866103 GCA_017589665.1 Selenicereus undatus
AGTAATTTAGAAAACAAGATACATCTAAAGTTAGAAAATAGTATCGATTAAATAAAAGACATTTTCATATTTTTCAATATACCTAATCATTTCTCTTTTCCCCCTAGTTTTCTTTAGAGCAAAAACAACGACTGGCTTGCTTGAAGAGAGAGAGAGAGGCGAGCGAAGAAGTTGAAGCCTCGGGAGTCTGCACTGGTCGGTTGCGGCTCGTGGCACGACGAAGGGCTACGGGGCGCGAGGCACCCTGACTAATTTATTTTTGTCCTTTAGCACCCCAAAACGACTTCGTTTTGGGGCGCTGACCAGGTTTGTTTTTTTTTTTTTTTGACTTGCTGTTTGGACCGAAAAGAAAAGGGAAAAGAAATGATTTGAACGTTGGCCTTGTGAACGTTGGGATGGCAGTCCAACGGCTCTTTGTGCCTTTTTTTTGTTTGATAAAATTTGTCTATAAATTAACAAAATCATTTCACAAAATTCACACCTATAATTTTTATCTCATCCTCTTTCCAAAATTTGTATAATTTTCTCTCTAGCGAGGCATTTTAGCATGCGTGATTTTTTTTGAATTCAAACTCGTTTTTTTAACAGCAATTATGACCCTCTAATTAGTTGTGTATGATAATTATTACGTGCACATCATTTTTTTCCAAAGAAAATTAAACCCAAATAACCAATCCAAAAAAAAAAAAAAAACGAAAGTAAGGCAATTATTAGTTGTTTTCATTCATCATCATATTGTAATTTCTTTTAAATTGTTCACATAATGTAATTTTTATTTCGGTTAATGTCAACCAATGTATCTTTTTTAGTTTATTTATCGAACTCTTATAATTTGTATATTTAGGTATGTGTCAATTTTTCAATTGAAACTCTTGTACTGTTCATTTAAAAAAAATTATGACACTTCAATTAGTTGTGTTGTCAAATTATTATGTTCAAATTATTTTTCCTAAAAATAATTAAACCAAATAACCAACCAAACAAAAAAAAATATAACTCAAACAATTAAATATAACTATGTGTGGGGTCCATAAGTATTATATTATTTGGTGAGGGAAAGTGATGGGCCTGCCATTGAAGAGAGTGAGGATTGTGAGGCAAAAAGTTAAGGAGATGGCTGATGTGGCGGTGATAGGGCCCAACTGATAAGCCAAAAAATAGTTCACCATTGTTTTTGCTCATATGCATTTTAGTTGTTACTTTAAAAAACAACCGGTACATTGGATGAGTTCAAAAGAAAAAAAATCTAATGCGTAACTAAAATAGATTATCCAAGTGGATATCCCTGTAACTTGTTCAACATAAATTAAAACGACAAATCAGAGAAGGATTTTGTAAGATAGAATGAATTGGCTGCTGGTCTCTTTTGTACTCAACGACTAACCACAACTTCAATTTAGGGCTAAAACAATCAACATGCACATTCCGCAACGGATAAAGCCAGCCGATGAGAGGGAGTAATATATTTTCTTTAATTTGCTTTGATGGAGGAATTTGTTCTTGCACCTAACACAACGAGGGGTACAAGTGACAAGTGTCCACATTAACAGGGAGGGGGGATGCTCAAGGAATCCAACAACAACAGGACTAGTAGACTCAAACAAGAAGATGAAAGCAACTGAAATGCGGCGCCTATTTGGTGAGAGAAATAAAAATGGAACTTGAAATCTGAGGGCTCGTCGTTGCCACCGGGTCATTGCCGCGTCGCCGCCGACCCACCGTCCGCTCAGTCACACAGCCGTCGTCTCCAAGTGCCTGCCAAGTCGCCCGTCGCAGGTAAGCCACTGTGAACTTCTCCACTTTTTGGATTCTTTTTTCTGGGTTTCAGGTCTTGAATTATGGCTGTGGTTTCGATTCCTTGTTTCAGATCTTAAATTATAGCCACGGGTTCTGATTTCTTGCTTCAAATCTTGGATTATAGCCATGTTTCTGATTTCTTTGTTGTTGTTTTTTATTCTAATTCTTTCTTTTTAGTGTTCCATTGTTCTGTTGAAGCTTGTTTTGTTATGGTCATTAGCTCTATTAGTGTTCCATTGTTTTGCTGATTGTTTTTTGTTTTTTTTAAGTGTTCCATAGTTCCTTTTTTTTTGGTTAAATGAGTTATATATTCTACAAAATGGATTTGGGGTATTTTAACTGCTGCTCTGGTCGTAAATTGTCTTGCTTTTGTACTGTCTTCATGTTGATGCTATTAGGTAAATCCTTATGTTAAAATGACGCAGAATTTGCAGCAGTTGAGACGTTAGACTTAGTTTTTTTGAGGTGGATTCAATTGTGTGCCCTAATATTCAGCTTTTGCTCAAATTATTCAACCTTGCAAAGAGTTTCTTGAATTTTGCCGCTGTTGCAGTATGGCTATGATTGAACTTAATCAAGAAAAAAAGTTTTTATCAGTTGACTCAACAAATCCGCTACGTTTTTGCTGAACTTATAGTGTTGCATTGTTTTGTTGATTTCTTTTTTTTTTTTAAGTGTTAAATTGGATTTGGATTCTTTTTTTATATTTAGTATTCCATGGGTTGACTGATAATTATTACCGTAATCAAATCAATTATGTTGCTCTTATTATTTTGTAAAGTTATAAAAGTAGAAACTTTTGTTCATTGTGAGTGAAGTCTTGCTTCTATGATACAGTTTCGATTCATTTTAAATGCACAACTGCTCAAGCAAATTTATGCAATGAGTAGTGGCACTGCATGTGCTATTAATAGTCTGTTGATACTCATATGCTCGATCTTTTTTCAAGATTTGTTGAAATTAGTGTTGACATGTTTGGTATGTAATATTATCCACCAATTTGGTAATGATTTTCCAGAATGATTTCAACAGAATATGCATCCATCTCGTTAGTTGTGTCTAGTGAGGAAGAGGAAGAGGAGGAAAATGTAATTGCAATTGATCATCATAATGTGGATGTCCTAATGATGAGCGGAAGAAGGATTTCAACATCAATCTTCTTCGCCTGGATTTGCGTCTTGCTCATTATAGTTGACATTAGCTTCATGTTCTAGATTATGCTTATGTTGTGATTAGATGGCACACGTGGATGTCACTTTGTAATATTCTGATCATTGTGAGAGTAAGGTGAATATGAACCTAGGTTTTTTTTTTTTTTTTTTTTTTTGGGTGGCTCAAATGTCATCTTGTCATCTTGTTATGTGAGTAGTAAAAGATGAACATGAAATTTATTTGTGTATATTTTTCTTGAATGTTATGCTAGTGGTTGACGTGTGACGTTTATAGGTTTATTAGACCATACTCTTCTAAGTTTGTGTACATCTTGATTAAAAAAACCTTTTTAATCACAAATTATAAAATAATGATTAACTATTAAAAAGAAGTAAAAAATAATTAATTATAAATAAATATAATGAAATTGAGTACTCAAATGGTTAGAAAAATAAGGTGTTGGAACTTCATTTATAACAAAGTGAAAATAATAAAAATTAAAACAATAACTTATAATTGCATATGATATTTCTAAAATAAAAACAATTTGATTCCATTTTATAATTGTTTACTAAAGAGCAAGAATTGAAACCGGATTCCATTTCAATTTTCACCAAACAACTAAGTTTATGATTCTAGTTCTATAGCAAACCTTTCAGAGTTCAAGTCCCAGTTCCATTCCATTCCTATTTTTCACCAAATAGGCCCTGAATGAAATGCAGTGAATAGTGTTGTAACCAAATTTTCACCATGCTAAGTGCTAACTCATGCAGAACAATGCCTATACACATTAGTTAAACCATAAATATATTCACATAGTCATTTTCTTTGTGCCTCATAACTTCATTTAATACGCTCAACAATATATAGAGGGCCTCAAACTTCGGTTCTAATTTGAAAGTTTGAAAGGATTTTAAATTCTATAAATCAATGCGTGAAATTTTAGGAAAAGTACAAAATTTGCAGATTAGTGCTCAAAATTATAAATAGAAATATGACTAAGTATTGATGATGTTGAATGTTGATGATAAGTACTATAATAAATTTTAGAAAATAGCCTTATATATACCATGCGTAACACATTAGCCATACTTGTAACGGGTCAATTAATGAATGAACAACTTATCTAGCTATTAAAAAAAAGTAAGTTGTATGTTGAACGCTTGTAAACTATATTGTTACATCTTATTTTTCTTATCGATTGGGATATTTAAAACCCCCAATGGGAGTTGACACGTGGCACAGATTAAGCCAACAAAAGTCAAAGGTTGGCCACAACAGAAGAAGATGTAAAGAGGGCTATACTGGTCATTTTATCCTTAGATTGGGCAATACTGGTCATTTTATCCTTAGATTGGGCAATTACTATTTTACCCCTGGTTGTTAATCCCAAGGCTATAAATACATGAAGTTACACCATTTTGGGGATCTTGGACACTATTCCTGACACAACCTATTGCTCTCACATACCCAAAGATAGTAAAACTTTTGCCACCTTTTCTCTCCTCTTTTACTTCTTCTTTTCCTGAGATTGACTTGAGTGTCAGAGGGGCCTTTCTCAGGAAAAACACTAGGGGTCAAGCTTCGTACAGATCAGCAAGGAGAAGACATGGCTAGCTAAGCGACGTGTCAATCGAAAAGTGAGTCTGAGCTTCTCTCCCACTAATCCAAGTTTCTTCTAAAATAGATTGGTGCATGTGCGGGAAAGACTCGGATAAATGGTTGACATTTAATTCAAAGCATTAAATCAAGAAGAGAAGAGTAGATGCGGGGGCAACTGAGGATCCGCCAAAGAAGCATGGCGACTCCCTAGCTCAAAGTACAAGTAAGAACTCTATAGATCACCTTTCCACTCAATAATTCGTTACCCAGGAGCAGCTAGGGGAGGCACTTAAGCAAGTGCAGGAAGCAATGATCGAGGCATGTGTGAAAATATGAAAGCTCTCGAGCGTGAGCCATAGCCCATTTGAGGGTTCGAGGACGAACCAACTCTTGGATACACTACCCCATACCAGCAGAAACGAAATCGATGCCCATAGGGGGAGCCAAGTGCCTTATGGGGTGGAGATGCTAGGAAGATCATTGAAACCAAATAAGCTCTTGGGAAAGCTTATAATAGTGTCACACCCTCTCGAATCGCCACAACTCCTTATGCATCCAAAAGCAAGGTTGCTGGGTGGTATGAGTAGCAGGAGGAGTCCTCACATCCTAGCTACTCTGAGCTCAGGAGAGAGTGTTACCTCACTAGCAAGGTTCGCCGGAATGGCCCATACAAGAACTTGGCTACCCCGCAACACTTCTCCCCTCTCCGAACGACTAGGGCCAAGAGGGGGTAGAAATAAGGGCATCATCCAAGCATTAAGATTCACCCTCACTGGCTGAGGCCGGCCACCCTTGGCCACCTGTACTAAAGATTGGAGGTTCCTCAGAAAGAGGGTCTTTACCTTCCTGCTCGACTCCCTTTAGTAGGGAAATCATGGAGGTGACACGCCCCGAAAATGTCAAGATGTCGGCGATCAACCCTTTTGATGGAACTACTGTCCAGATGATCATGTGGATGTTTACAAGGCACAGACGACGTAACTTGTTGCCATTACTTTTCAACCATGTTGAAGGGGATTGCGCAAAAGTGGTTTAATGACCTTCCCAGTGGAAGCATTAATTCCTTCCTCTAGTTGGCCGAGTTGTTCAGTGCTCACTTTATAGTGAGCAAGAGGGAAAGAAAAACCAGCATTCACTTTGCTAAGATACGACATATCAAAGGACAAGACTTGAAGGGGTATGTGATCAGCTTCAATCATGAAGCCGACCTGATCCCAGATTTACAGGATGGGGTAGTTTACACCGCTTTCCTCAATGGATTGCTCCTAAGAAGGTTTTAATTTTCCCTTGCTGAACAGAAAGTAACAACGTTGGTAGAAGTCCTAAGAATGGCTTAAGACATCTTATAGGCCATAGAGATATGCACTGGGGACGACTTTGTCCAGCAAGATACGCGGAAGGCAGGAGGAGAGGAGAAGGGTTCTCAGTTGGATAAGCGTCCAAGGAAGGATGTGGAGATGAATGGGTGTTTCTACACCAATCCTCGGAACATTCTCATGGAGATAAAAGGCGATCCAATATTAAGGCAACCAAAGCCCATTGAGACCCCAACCAAGATCAGAAACAAGAACAAGTATTGTGAATACCATGAAGATTTTGGGCACACCACCTCCGAGCACCGCGAACTCGGAAGGGCCATCCACGAGCTAGCTGATCAGGGATAGCTTAACGACTTCCTGAGGCAGAGTAAAGGAGAACATCGCAATCGTCGCAATCCAAAAGGAAAAAAAGGGCAATGATGCCTATCATGACACGAAGATAATAGCAAGCATCATTAGAGGGATTGATGACAAAGTATTGAATGTTGGATATCGGAAGCCCAAATCCAAAATCTTAGCCATGCTATGGCGGTTAGGGAGTTGAAACCACTTGTTTGGTAAGGAAGACATGCTTCCCTTGCAAGCCCCTTACAATGATGTCTTGGTGAAACAACTTAAGATCGCAACCGCCATGGTACGATGAATACTTATGGATATGGGATGTTCTGTTGACATCATCACTCTTCAATGTCTCCAAAAGTTGCAATATAATTAGAGAGATTTGGGAGCAGTTGAAACTCCTATTGTGGGGTTTAGGAGGCAAGCTACGTACTCTTTGGGAACTAAAAGGCTATCTGTCGAGTGGGGGACAAGGAAATGTAACGAACAATAGAGATAAACTTTCTCATCGTGGATATCCTAATGGTGTACAACATCATCCTCGGACGTTCGACCCTTAACACCATCAAGGTAGTACTGGCACCTTATCTCTTACTCATTTAGTTTGAACAGGATGATGGTAAAGTCTGAGAACTTTATAAAAACCACAAGATGGTAAGATAGTGCTATTACATGAGTTTAAAGTCCTTAGAAAGGCAAGAGGAACTTCACCCGTGTGAGACGTCCTGACAAAACAAGGTTAGAAAGAAGGTAGCCACAGAAGCAATGATAGTTCTCTTTGCCTTCGCGGAAGAACACAGAAGACCTTGCCCAGAACCAACTGGTGAAGTGGTTCCCATCCCTTATATATCCCAAATATCTAGAACGACCCATTCAAATTGGAAAAGACCCCGACCCCATGATAAGGGATGGGGTCATCCAACTCTTGGAGCGATACAAATATATGTTTGTGTTTAACCTTTTAAAAATTTCAAGGATAACTCATGAGGTAATAGAACCCAAGATAAGTGTGAATTCAAGCCACAAACTAGTATTCAAAAATGAAGGCAATTGGGGGCAGAAAGGAGTGTGGCTGCAGCTGCTGAGGTCCAAAAGATTTTAGAAGCAAAGTTCATAAGAGAGCGCCAGTACCCTGAGTGGGTATCAAACATTGTTTCAGTCAGGAAACCTAAGGAGACATGGGGATTGTGTGTCAACTTCACTGGCTTAAACACGGCGTGCCTCAAAGATAGATATCCATTTCTAAAGATAGACAAGTTAATCGGCTCCACATGGGGTGTCATGAGCGCCTTAGCTTCATGGATGCCTTTTCAGACTATCACCAGATCTCTCTGGCCAAGGAGGATTAACAAAAAATAGCCCTCATTGTCAACACCATCTTATATTGCAACAATCTAATGCTGTTTGGCTTGAAGAATGCCTAAGCTACCTACTAGCGACTTGTCAACAAAATCTTTACGAGACTCATAGGAAAGGCAATGTATTTATACGTGGACAACATGATCGCCAAGAGTGTTAAGGAAATCGACCATGTTCAAGATTTGGAGGAGGCCTACAAGATACTTATGCATTATTGAATAAAGTTTAACCCAAGAAAGTGTACTTTTGGAGTCAAGTCTGGGAAATTCTTAGTTCACATGATTGATCAACGAAGAATTGAGGCAAATCCTAATAAGGTCAAGACCGTGCTAAACATGAAGTATCTAACAACGGTGAAAGAAGTGCAAAAGTTAGCCAACTGCATAGCCGTACTTGGGAGGTTGATGTCAAGATCAACTGGTAACTGCATTCCTTTGTTCAAAGTGCTAAAGAAAAAGACGTAGTTTGGATGGGATAAAGAGATCGAACAAGCATTTCAATGCCTCAATGAGAACTTAGGAAAGCTCTCTCGAATGATGAGTCCCAACACCGAGAATACCATTCAATGCTCGAACATTCGGTAGGTGCGGTTCTACTAGTCAAAAGGGATAGGCAACAACTCCTTGTCTACTATGTGAACCATGTCCTAATAGAGGCCGAGTAGCCTACTCATTGAGAAGTTTGCATATACCTTGTTAATTGCAAGTCGAAAGTTGCACCCTTACTTTGAATCTCATCACATCACTGTGCTAACCGACCAACCTATGCAAAACACTCTTGAGCAGTACAAAAGCTTCGGAAGAATATTAAAGTGGGCTGCCGAGTTAGCCCCCTATAGAATCAACTATGAACCGAGAAAAGCAATTAAGGTTCAAGCCCTTGCCAATTTCGTTGCTAAGTGCTCGGTTTCAGACGCGCCGAAGACAGAGAATAGCAAGTCATGGATGCTATATGTTGACTAATTGGCAACCAAGGAGGAAAATAGAGCATGGTAGATTGTGGTATCTCCCAGAGGCACACATAGATTTGCACTGAAATTCATGTTGAAGACATCTAACAATGAAGTCGAGTACGAAGCCCTATTGGTAGGTATGGAGATTTGCAGTGTGTTGGGAGCAGAATACCTTAAAGCCTTCTCCGACTCCCAACTTATGGCAAGTCAAGTAAAGGATGAATACGAAGCCCGTGATCTGGCTATGGTCACTTACTTAGCTAAAGTATAAGAAAAAGTCCTCCATATTTAAGAAGTTCGAAATCAAACATATGCCTGATCAGAAAATCGACAAGCTGATGCCTTGCCAAAGCTCGCTAGTGCTTCTCTAGATGACCATCCAAAGAGCATCCATTAGGAAATCTTGTAAGGACGAACAGATGTCACTAAAGAGTGGGTATGGATTAAAAAAGTGGGGCGTAGATGGATCCCCTTGTAAGATATTTATGTGATGGAACCCTACCATAAGATCCAAAAGAGGCCAAGCGTATAAAGAAGAGGTCTGAATAGTTCTTGTTATACGAAGGGTCCTCTATAAGAAAGCCTTCTCGCTCCTTCTTTTAAGACGCACTCCTCCAAAAGAGGGAAAAAGGATCTTAGCAGAGATGCATGAAGGAGAAAGTGGGTCACATATTGGAGGCCTAAGCCTTGCCATAAAGGCGTTAAGGACTAAGTACTGGCGGCCAACACTCCCATTAGACATGATAGATATGGTAAGGAAATGCGATAAATGCCAATGATTTGCTTCCCTACACCACCAACCATCCACCCCTCTTACCACGATGCATTCTCCATTGCCTTTTTTAGAGTGTGGCATTGACATACTAAGTCCTTTCCCATAGGCAACGAGACAACGTAAGTTTTTATTTGTACGGCGGATTACTTTACCAAGTGGGCAGAAGCAAAAACGGTGGCATCCATTACCGAAAGGAAAGTTCAAAAATTCATATTGAAAAACATTATCACAAGGTTTGGGGTTCTAAGAGCAACGATATTTGATAACAGCTGTCAGTTCGATACTGATAAGTTATGAGACTATTGTGCTAGTGTGACATCTAAACAAGATTCATGGCTGTTGCTAGACCCTAAACGAATAGACCTGCTGAATCCACTAATAAGAAAATCTTGATTGGGCTTAAGAAGAGGCTGAATAGTGCAAAGGAATTGTGGGATGACGAACTCCCAGCCATATTCTGGCCCATTTGGACAACTGAAAAGAGTGATAATAGGAGAGACTCCATTCATGCTTGTCTATAGCTCTGAAGCCATGCTGTCGGTAGAGGTTGCCATCCACACTCATCAAATAACTGCCTTCCAAGAGGAGCTCAACAATAAGGCACTAAGGGAAGCACTTGACTTGCTACCCATGGTAGGGGCGATGCTTACCTCAAGAAGGAGATATCCAAAATCAGGATGACTCGATTATACAATCGTAAGGTTAAGGAGAGATCCCTAAAGAAACGAGATTTGGTCCTAAGGAAAATGGAAGTCATCGAAAAGGGAGCAATCTAAGGGAAGCTCACTTCCAATTGGGAAGACCCATACATGATCATCGAGGAAGTGCGCTCTGAGATGTTTCGACTCGCAACACTTTAAAGAGATGAGATATCAAGAACCTAGCACTTTCAAAACCTTAAAGATACTTCGTATGATGTACAGGGAGGGCAGCACAGATCGTTTATGTAAAAGAAAGGCCTATTTCATTATTGCATATCGGCTGTATGTTCGGTTGACTCCCGCTGTTATCATTTATGAATTTCAATGAATGATCGTTCCCTTTGTGTTGGTTCATTGATTGTTTGTCATCAATTTGAGGCCAAAGGGGTTTAGAATGAGATAATACATCTAACCAAGTAATAAACGTAATGAGAAACTAATACGGAGCAAACCATAAAGCCTAACCTCATAATCAATATCAAGGCTTGGGCTCAACTTAGACCCTTAGTCACCTATGAGGCTGGTACCCAACTACTTTGCTCTCCTAAGTCCTTGTTGATTTGGGAGCCTTGAGGGACCCAAAGTAAGCTTAGGAAAAGTGGAATGGCATTTAGTAGCCTAAATAAGGACCCTAGCTATTTTATTTTCGAGTCACCTTATTTTAGTTTACTCCCTTGTTCTGGGCAGAACATATGGCTTGACTTCTAACTCATTTTTGGATGGGTAAATGGGATCCGTTTTGGGTAACTTTTGCAGCGATGGATAGCCCCAGATGTCAATTTTCTAATAACCCAAAGAGCATCATCATCTTCCAAGAATCAAACAAGTTATGGGTTTTTAATCCATCCATGGTCTATGCAGGGTCTGGAGGTGCACATTTTTACTCAACAATTTATTTGGGTGATCACATGGGAGAATTAAGGGCCCAAACTTAGTGGGTAGCTGATAGACTCTTCTAGAAGGCTCCCAGAAAAATTCGCACTTTAATCTTCCTTGTTTGGATAGGTCACATCACCAACGAGAAGGAATGTGCAGCCGAATTCCAGCACACCAATATCCCCTAGTGTTCCCCCTTTAATTGTACAATTAGCTTGAATTTCATTGGACAAAATCGTTATAATGCTATTGGCTAGTACTAAGCTTGCGGTAGGGGGTATCTTGCTATTTAATTCCTCATCTTTTGTATTACATTCAGGGGTCTAATTGGTGGGTTGCTTATCTTAGTGTTCTTTCAAGAATAAAAAAGTTTCCTTTTGATTTGGGGTTTCCTCCATTTGGGTTGTTCTAGAGGTATTCAACTTAAGGGGTCTTCACTTGGATGACTAAGCCTTATTTGGCCAAATGGGCTTCTAAATCCACTTCAGTTGGTATCAGAGCACAAGGATCCTTCTAGGGTAAGTATCAAACCCTCACACTTTGTGACTGGAATTTGTCGATTGAGTTCTCTCTTTTGTTATTTTGGGATTTGGATACTTTCTACTCCACCTTCTTATCTTATTCTTCTCAAAGAGCCTAAACACTCTTCCTTGCTTCCTTTTCAATCCAAAACCCTAAAAACCCACATTTGATTTCTCCATAAAACTCCTCCTTTAGTCCACAAAGAACCCTCAAAATAGCCCAAACACAATACCCAAACAAAACGCAACCCAAAAGCTCCACAAAAAAGCCAAAACACTCACCCGCGCCAACCGGAAAATCAGTACGGTCTGATTGTGCCCTCATGCACGACCATGCCACCTCTTGCCCAAATTTTTTTTTCTAGTTCTCTGGCATGGCCACCCCGTGCTAAGTAGCACGACTGTGCCCACCCCATTTTGGCCCGTGCTTCCTATGGCACAATCGTGCCATCTTTTCTTGAACCCTTAACATTCTTCCTTCTCTTGTCTACCTTCAACCATGACCAATGATGGAGAGCCTTCTCAACCTAGAGGCACCTCTCTAGAGTTAACCCATGAAATAAAGAGAGGCAAGGCTATAACGAACATTTAAGAGCAAGTAAGAAAACTCACCATGTAGCAAGAGCAAGTTAAGGGATCCGAATGATGAGTTCCCCGACCTAGGGAGCTTGATGTCAACCCCATTGACATTTCCTACTCATCTTCTCATGAGGACCATAAAGATAGAGGTATTAAGGGAAGAGGTCATCCTAGAGATGATCTTAGTGACCTTAAGGTTAAGGCACCGGAGTTTGATGGCAACCTCAAACCCGAAAACTACTTTGATTGAGTACAAGCTATTGAGAGGATCATTGAACTCAAGGAGTACAATGACGAAAATGCCTTCAAGTTGGTCATTCTCAAGTTGAAAGGGTATGCCTTCTTGTGGTATGAGACCTTGAAGAACAATAGAGCAAGGGAAACTAAGTCTAAGATCAAGACTTGGTCCAAGCTCAAGAAACACATAGAGAAGAGGTTTTTACCTCACTCATACAAGCAAGAGCTTTACCCCAAGATTACCTCTCTTAGCCAAGGGAACCTCAAGGTGGAGGAGTACATTCGAGAGTTCGAACAACTCCAAATGAGATATGGCATGAATGAAGACAATGAGCTTACTGTTGCTAGGTTCATTAAGGGACTCTCTCCTAACATCGCTCACAAGGTGGAACTACAACCGTATTTATCTTTCAATGATGTTTGCCACCTAGCAATCAAGATTAAGAAATAACTTAAGGGCAGAAAGCCCTTCACAACTCCTTCCCCTCATCGACCCCAAAGCACACCTAAGAGTTTCCCTTCCTACAACAAGAGTGACACTACCCCAACACCTATCAAGGCCTTAGATAAGGGCAAAGAGATTGCTATTGAACCTCCTAAGAGGTTGGAGGGAAAAAAGTGCTTCAAATGCCATGGTTATGGACACTTCCAAGTAGATTATCCCAATCGATGGACCCTTTCTATTAGAGAGGTGGAAGAGATCCAAGCTCTAGAGGAAAAAACTAGTGAAGAAGAGTTTGAAGAGGAAGATCACACTGCAGTCACTTCGGATGTTGGAGACCTATTGGTAATCTGAAGAGCCCTCCATGCCAAAGAGGTTCCCCTTGAACCTAGTCAAAGGGAGCGAATCTTCCACACTCGATGTATTGTTGGAGGCAAGGTGTGTGAGCTTATTATCGAAGGAGGTAGTTGCACCAATGTGGCTTCTATGACTCTCATTGACAAGCTTCAAGTCCCTACCAAGGTGCATCCCACCCCTTGTCCTCTTAAATGGCTTAAGCAAGGAAGCGAGGTAATTATTTCTAAATAAGCTCTTATCTCTTTTTCAGTTGGTCCTTATTGTGGTGAGGTCTTTTGTGATGTTCTTCCTATGGATGCTGGTCATATATTGCTTGATGGACCTTGGTTGTATGATAACCATGTGATGCATGATGGGCATGCCAACACATATGCCCTTAAGTTGAAGGGACATAGCCTTACTTTGACCTCCCTACCACAACCTATACCTCTCAAAATTAAACCGAGGAAAGGAAGTGAGAAAAACGTTTACATGAGTGATGCACGGGTAGAGAGAGTCATTAGTAGGAGCAGGCCTTTATTTGCCTTATTTATGGTTGAGTCAAACACAAGTGGGGAAGTGAAACCCTTACACCTTCTTGCTCAATCACTCTTGAGAAAGTTTGCGGATGTTTTTCCCAACGATCTACCACCGGGGCTCTCTCCTATAAGAGGAATTGAGCACCAAATTGACCTCCTACTAGGTGCTCCTTTGCCCAACAAGCCGGCTTATAGGTGCAGTCCTAATGAGTTGAAAGAGCTTGTGAGACCCAGAGTTTTGTTGTACTTGCTTAATGAACATTATGCCTGTTGGGTTGGAAAATTTTATTTTAATATCCGCCAACCTACAACTGCCATATCACCCAAGTTATTGATTTATTCAACTTTAGATCCCAAAAATAGATTTCCTAAAGTTGTGTAACAAGATAAGCCTTCGATTCCTTGAAACTTCAACAAAAGCGATTCCCAAATACGTTCAGATTATTGAACCTTGGTGATAGTTCTGTAATTTACTAAATCAAACCTTAATATAATCAAGGGCTAGTAAGCTGACCAACGATTATATTTAGGATTTCAGTTTATGATTAGAGACCCGGGTATTCGATTATTAATACAATAGGTTGAAGTTTTGTGGTAGTATTGAATAAAAAGGGGGGGGGGGGGGAGAAGGGGATTAAAATTATCACACGCGTGAACCCCCTCGATGCCTGCTTCTTCTTCCTCCTTCGCGCATGCCCGACACCCTCCTTCTCTCTGCCCTTTCTTCTGCTTTCTCCACCATTCGCAGACCTCAAGCTCCACTGCCTTCTCTTCTCTGTTCCTCGCTGCCACGCCGCGTCTCAGGCCTAACCGGACCCCAGGCGACGCCCACCAGGCGCCGATGTCTTCCCCTGCGCGTGGTCGAACCCATTTTAGCGCAGAACCGACCGAACACCGGTGGATTTTGGGCATGCAGGTGAGAATTCGAGCAACCTTACCTCTATAAACTGAATCCTTGCTTGAATTCCCTTCAATTCGTGCTAATTGTGCCTAAATCCTTCAGAAATTGTGAGTTAGGGTTTTGGGTTTGGTGGTGTTTGAACCTCACGTAAAGGCAGCCGGATTTCTGGGTGTGTGGAGTTCGAATTTAGCTTCAATACTAGCCCATTTGCACGCATATAGCTTGGATTCGAGGTGGGTAGATCTTTAATCCTTCCTATTTTAAGGATTTCGAATAATTAGTTTATGAACCAGTTTACTGAATTGGTAGATTAGATTGTTGTTGTATGAATTCGATTGTATGTGTGGACAAACAAATGAATACTTCATACGTTGGCCTCAAGATAGATTTTTGAGTCTTTATGAAGTTTCAAGACAAGTGCTGATGTTTTTGAACGGTAGCAAGTTTGGGAACATTTTAAGCCTTTAGTTTATCCTCACACCCATCTTGAGTTAAAATGAAATTTTCAAACGAATCTAGCTTGCATTTATGGCTAACTAAGTATCTAAGTTTCAAATGGGTTTCGATTTATGATTTACCAAGCTCATTACGTTCATAATAAGCTTTTAGTAAAAATCGAAATTGTTCCACGAATTAGTAAACGTATTATGTTATCAAGAAGCCTTTAAGCTAAAATGGAATCGTTTTACGAACTAGCGATTGTTTTACGTTCTTAAGAAGCTTTTAAGTTAGAAATGAAGTTGTTTTGTGAATTAATAGACGTATTATGTTTGAGAGAAACTTTCTAAGTTATACACGAAATCGTTTTATGATTTAGTAAACTTATTACGTTTATACGAAACTTTTAAGTTAGAAGTAAAATCCTTTTACGAGTTAATAAACGTATTGCGTTTATACGAAGCATTTAAGTTGGAAACTAAGTCGTTTTACGATTTAGTAAACGTGTTACGTTTATAAGAAACTTTTAAGTTTAAAGTGAAATCATTTTAAGTATTAACCAACTTATTGCCTTTATAAGAAGTTTTTAAGTCTAAAAGGAAGTCGTTTTACGAGTTAATAAACGTATTACGTTTATACGAAACTTTTAAGCTACAAATAAAATCGTCTTACAAACTAGCAAACGTTTTACATCTATAAGAAGTTTCTTAAGTTAAAAACGAAATCACTTTGCGAGTTAGTAGCCGTATTACGTTTATACGAAACTTTTAAGTTCGTGAGGAAATTGTTTTACGACTTAACAAGCTTATTACATTTTTAAGATGCTTTGAAGTTTCAAAGGAAGTCGATTTATGTGTTAATAAACTTATAACGTTTATGAGAAGCTTTTAAGCTTCGAACTTAGTTTGAATTAAGCATTGACTAAACACGTTATGTTTCAAACGAGTTTCGATTTACGATTTAGCAGACATATTACATTTAAAAGAAGTTTTTAGCTAAAAAGGAAAGTCATTTTATGAGTTAGCAGTCGTTTACATTTACATGAAGCATTTAAGTTAAAAACTATGTCGTTTTACGATTTAGTAAACCATTTACGTTACAAGAAGTCTTTAAGTTATTTATGAAGCTGATTTACGTACTAACAAATCTTATTTTGTTTCTAAGAAGCTTGTAAGTTTAAAACCAAGATGTTTTACAAACTAACAAACGTATTACGTCATTAAGAAGCTTTTAAGTTGAAAACGAAATTGTTTTACGATTTAGCAAACTAATTACGTTTTTACGAAGCTTTTAAGTTAGAAACGAAGTCGTTTTACGAATTCGTAAACGTATTTTACAAAGTTAGTTTACACGTTAGCAAATTTATTTAGATTATGAAAAGCTTTTGAACTATTGATTTATGAATTAGTAAACTTGGTTTATATCAAATTCCTTCTTTTGCGTTTAAAAGATTGAAACGATCTGAAAAAGGACAATTGGAGTTGTGTATATGAATCCTAGCTTTTAAGAGCATGCTAGTAACTACCCAAGTTCTGAATCGTGAGTTAGTATACTCACCATGTTTTTAAGAGGCCTTTCTCGTTGTTTGCCTAACGCTAAAGTTGTAAGAAAATTATGTTTTCAGGTTTTAAGTTCATAAAACCTATATATGAATAAGTATAAGCATGTTTGTCTACTAAGTATATATGTGTATGTAAGTATTTATGTGTATGAATGTTATAAGTTCCTAAGATATATATATGAATAACTATAAGTATGTGTGTGTACGAATGATTATGTTTATGTCTATGTATACATGAAGGAGCTACTCTAGAAACTTTAAGCTTAAGTCTGAGACCCAGGGATAGTGGCTTAGTTCCCGCCTGGTATCACGTATGTTATGTTATGATAGATTTAGGGATGGTGGTTTGATTCCCGCCTGAAGTCTAAGTATGAAAATTACGTCTCAGCATAGTATGATGTCTGTCCGGATAGGCGTATGTTGCTGCTCGAGTTTGGCCGACTCGGGATGGCAGTAACAAAGAACCTCTAAGAGTCTAGTCTCCTCATTTACGTGAATAAGTTACTATGTATGTTTTCGGTAAGTGAAACTTAAAACGCCTTTTATGCTATGTTTCTGGGTTTACGTAATTTTATTAGCAATACGGTTTCTACTAAGGTTAAGCTTTTTGGTATGACTATTCCTTCACTTGGTTTATGGTTCGAATATGATGTATTATGTGTAAACTCTTCAACTAAAATAAATTACGAAAGGCTTTCGTAAGTTAGTATGTATTTTAAGTATGTTTTGGGAGAGAGGGTTTACTCACTGAGCGGTGGTTGCTCATTTCCATTACTTTTCCCCCTTTTCCCAGATTCATAGGTATGTGACTGATGCATGGAGCGCCCAGAGTGGACTTGCTTGGACTGTGTTGCTGTGTTTATGATATTGTTATGTAATGTCGATTGTGATTGTAAGGTTATGTAAATAATCATTTTCCTTGCACAGTTTATGAAAAATAGAAAGCTCTATATACTCCAGGCGTGTGACCCATAGAGTTGTGGACTCCGGCGTGTAGCTGTTGAGTTGTTGGTGTTATTTAGTACCCTTTTTGTATTGCAGGGATATAATGTAAGGCTTTAAGCCTGGGAAACGGTAAGTTTTTAGGGGAAACTCTGCCCGTTTTGCCTCAGAAAATTAAGAAAATCCTAGCATTCCTAACCCGAGGGTTAAACTCAAGACTCAATTATGTTATAGTGGCTTAAGTTTTAAATATTCAGTCTCTTTTATGTTATGTTTCAAATAAGTTTAAGTAAGTTACATTAACAGTCTTTCCCAGGGAAGACTGTGGCGTGTAACACATCTCGGTGAGGTCGGGGGTGTTACAGAGCTCCAAAGATAAGTCCAAGAGTTGCTTGATCGTAGGTATATTAGGGAGAGTTTGAGTCCTTACTCGATTCTTGCTCTTTTGGTACATAAGAAGGATGTCACGTGGCATATGTATGTGGATTCTAGGGCCATCAACAATATCACCAACAAGTACCGGCTTCTTGGTCCACGATTGGATGACATGCTTGATGATTGCATAGGTCCAAGGTCTTTTCCAAGATTGGCCTACAGAGTGGTTATCATCAAATCTGAATAAACGAAGGAGATGAGTGAAAAACAACCTTTAAGACCAAATATGGGTCATATGAATGGCTAGTAATGCTCTTTGGTCTTTCTAATGCCCTGAGTACTTTCATGAGGCTCATGAATGAAGTCTTGAGGTCATCCATTGAGAATTTTGTTGTGGTATACTTTGATGATATCTTGGTGTATAGCCAAGATGAGATATCTCATATGGAACACCTCACTCAAGTGTTCTAATTCTTGAGGCAGCAGGCTCTATATGCTAAACTTGGGAAGTGTGAGCTCTTTACTCCTCAAGTTGTCTTCCTTGGGTATGTTGTTTCCAGTGAGGGAATTCAAGTTGATGAAGCCAAGGTTGAGGTTGTTAAGAGTTGGCCCATTCCTACAACCATCATGAAAGTCCATAGATTTCATGGGTTGACCTCTTTTTATCGCCGGTTCATCAAGCACTTTTAATGTTGGAGACCTCGTTCCCTACATTGAGGATGAAGATGAGGACATTAGAGGTTTGAGGGCAAATCCTCTTCAAGGAGGGGAGGTTGATGCGGAGCAAACCATGAAACCTAACCACCTAATCAATATCAAGGCTTGGGTCCAACTTGGGCCCTTAGTCACTCATGAGGTTGGAGGTAGTTACACCAATGTGGCTTCTATGACTCTCATTGACAAGCTTCAAGTCCCCACCAAGGTGCATCCCACCTCTTATGCTTTTCAATGGCTTAAGTAAGGAAGCGAGATAACAATTTCTAAACAAGCTGTTATCTCTTTTTTGGTTGGTCCTTATTGTGATGAGGTCCTTTGTGATGTTATTTCTATGGATGATACTCATATATTGCTTGATAGACTTTTGGTTGTATGACAATCATGTGATGCATGATGGGCATGCCAGCACATATGCCCTTAAGTTCAAGGGATGTAGCCTCACTTTGACCCCCTACCACCACCCAGACCTTTCAAAATTAAACCGGGGAAGGGTAGTGAGAAAAGCCTCTACATGAGTGAGACACAGGTAGAGAGAGTCATTAGTAAGAGCAAGCCTTTATTTGCCTTACTTATGGTCAAGTGAGGAAGTGAAGCCCTTACACCCTCTTGCTCAATCACTCTTGAGCGAGTTTGAGGATGTTTTTTCCAACAATCTTCCAAGGGGGCTCCCTCCTATAAAAGGAATTGAGCACATCCTTTGCCTAACAAGCCGGCTTATAGGTGTAATCCTAATGAGTCGAAAGAACTCCAAACACAGTCCAAGAGTTGCTTGATTGTGGGTACATTAGGGAGAGCTTGAGTCGTTACTCGGTTCCCGCTCTTTTGGTACATAAGAAGGATGACACGTGGCGTATGAGTGTAGATTCTAGGGCCATCAACAATATCACTAACAAGTACCGATTTCCTATTCCACGATTGGACGACATGCTTGATGAGTTGCATGGGTCCAAGGCCTTTTCGAAGATTGACATGTGGAGTGGTTATCATTAAATCTGAATGAAGGAAGGAGATGAGTGAAAAACGTCCTTTAAGACCAAATATGGGTTGTATGAATCACTAGTAATGCCCTTTGGTCTTTCTAATATCCTAAGTACTTTCATGAGGCTCATGAATGAAGTCTTGAGGTCATTCATCGGGAATTTTTTTGTGGTATACTTTGATGATATCTTGGTGTATAGCTAAGATGAGATATCTCATATGGAACATCTCACTCAAGTGTTTTAAGTCTTGAGGGAACAAGCTCTATATGCTAGACTTGAGAAGTGTGAGCTCTTTACTCCTCAAGTTGTCTTCCTTGGGTATGTTGTCTCCGGTGAGGGAGTCCAAGTTGATAAATCCAAGGTTGAGGTTATTAAAAGTTGGCCCATTCCTACAACCATCATGAAAGTTCGTAGCTTTCATGGGTTGACTTCTTTCTATTGCTGGTTCATCAAGCATTTTAGCTCCATTATGGCTCCCTTGACTGAGTGCATGAAAGTTCGGCCATTATCTTAGTCCTATCCAATTTTGAGCTCCTTTGTGAAGTTGAATGTGATGCTAGTGGAGTTGGGATTGGTGCGATTCTCACTCAAGCCAAGCGCCCTCTTGCCTACTTTAGTGAGAAGTTGAATGGTTTAAGACTCAACTACTTCAGTTATGATACGAAGTTCTATGCCATTGTTAGGGCTTTGGAGCATTGGAATCATTACCTCAAGCCCAAGCCTTTTGTACTCCATTCGGATCACAAGGTTTTATCTTTCATCAATGGTCAACACAAGTTTAATACAAGGCATGCTAAGTGGGTTGAATTCCTTCAATCCTTCACTTTCTCTTGCAAGCATAAGAGTTGGAAAGAGAATGTAGTTGTCGATGCCTTGTCACGGAGGTATGCTCTTTTATCGGTTCTAGAGGGCAAGGTTCTTGGCTTCTATTCCATCAAGACCTTGTACATAGAAGATGGAGATTTTAAGATGGTGATTGAAGATCCCTCTACCTATGGCACTTCTACCTTTCAAGAAGGTTTCCTCTTTAAGGGAACATGTTATGTATCCCTAAGAGTCCTCTAAGGGACTTAATTGTCAAGGAGGCTCATGGAGGAGCCTTAGCAGGGCATTTTGGCATCAACAAGATCCTTGAGATCCTCAAGGAGCACTTCTATTGGCACAAGATGGGTGGGGATGTCCACAAGGTAATCTCAAGGTGTGCCATTTATCATATGGCCAAGAGTCACTTCCACCAAGGCCTTTACACCCCTTTTCCGGTTCCTTTAAGGCCTAGGGATGACCTTCGTATAGACTTCATTATGACCCTTCCACGGACCCCTCAAGGGAAGGATGCCATCATGGTAGTTGGTGATCGGTTCTCCATGATGGCACATTTCGTTGCTTGCCACAAGTGTGATGATACTACATATATTGCGAATCTCTTCTTCCAAGAAATCGTGAGGCTTCATGGGATCCCAAGGACTATTGTATCCAATGGAGATACCAAGTTCGTTTCACACTTTTGGAGGAGTCCATGGAGGTTAGTGGGGACTAAATTACTTTTTAGTACTTGCCACCCCCAAATCGATGGACAAACGGAAGTGACCAACCGCACACTCACTATCTTGTTGAGAGGTATGGTGAGTAAGAGCTTAAGATATTGGGACACCAAGCTTCCCCATGCGGAATTGGCCTACAACTGGACTCATTCCTATGCTACTTCTCATTCACCCTTTGAGGTATGCTTTGGCCTCAACCCTCTCACTCCTCTTGATCTCATTCCCATTCCTCAAGAATCAAAGTGAGCTTTGAAGTTGAGGAAAGGGCTAGATCTATAAAGAAACTACATGAGCAAGTGAGAGCTCAAATTGACAAGGTAAATGAGCAATATAAGACCAAGGCCAACAAGAATCGAACTCAACTTGAGTTTAAACCAGGAGATTGTCTATGGATACATTTGAGGAAGGAGAGGTTCCCTTCAAGGAGGAGAAGCAAGCTTATGGCAGGGGGAGATGGTCCCTACAAGATCATGCACAAGGTGGGAGACAATGCCTACAAGGTAGAGCTTCCGGGTGACATGAACATCTTCACCACTTTTAATGTTGGAGGCCTCACTCCCTACATTGAGGATGAAGATGAGGACATTGGAGGTTTGAGGGAAAATCCTCTTCAAGGTGGGGAGGTTGATACGGAGCAAACCATAAAACCTAACACCTAATCAATATCAAGGATGGGGTCCAACTTGGGCCCTTAGTTACCTATAAGGGTGGTACCCAAGTACTTGGCTCTCCTAAGTCCTTATAGATTTGGAAGCCTTGAGGACCCAAAGTAAGCTTAAGAAAGTTGGCATGGCACTTAGTAGCCTAAATAAGGAGCCTAGCTATTTTATCTCAAGGTCACCCTATTTTAGTTTACTCCCTTGTTCCAGGCAGAACATATGTCCTAACTTCTAGCTCATTTTTGGATAGGTAAATAGGATCTATTTTGGGTAAATTTTGCATGGATGGATAGCTCTGGATGTCTATTATCCAACAAGTCAAAGACCGCCATCAAATTCCAAGAATCGAGCAAGTTATGGGGTTTTAACCAAGCCATGGTCTGTGCAGGGTCTAGATGTACATTTTTGCTCAACTATTTATTTGGGTCATCAAATGGGAGAATGAAAGGCCCAACCTTGGTGGGTACCTAATAGACTCTTCTATAAGTCTCTCATAAAAATCCCCACCTTAATCTTCTCCATTTGGATAGGTGAATGACATCACCAAGGGGAAGGAATGTGCAGCCAAATTCTAGCAGACCAATATCCCCTAGTGGTCCCCCTTTAATTGTACAATTAGCTTGAATTTCATTGGATAAAATCCTTATAATGCTATTGGCTAGTAATAAGCTTGGGGCATGGGGTATCTTACTATTTAATTCCCCATCTCTTGTATTATATTCAGCTTTGATGAATATGAATGAATGAAAAGGTTAGAAGCCATTATTTCGCTCAAAATCTCTTAATCTTTATCTTTTATTAGAGTGGTGATTTAGAGTCATCCCTATATTAATCCTTGGCGCTTAGGCTTTAGGGGATTAATTGGTGGGTTGCTTATCTTGGTGTTTTTTCAAGAATCAAAAGAGTTTTCTTTTGATTTGGGGTTTCCTCTATTTGGGTTGCTCTAGAGGTATTCAACTTAAGGGGTCTTCACTTGGATGATTAAGCCTTTATTTGGCCAAATGGACTTCTAAATCCACTTCAGAAACCCTACTAGCTATTGGGACATGCTGATATAAGGATCATCTAAACATGTTGATGTCAGGTTCATCCTATGAGTGGGAGGAATAGGACGTATGCTTTACAATCAAACTCATCCTACCCCATGAAGGAAGGGGTCTAGCAGACCATGACATTTTTGTTGAATGGTATGCTAATGCAAGGATTAACTCATTTGAGTGATGTCTAGACCTGTACCATGAGTGTCATGGTAGGCAATTGGAACGATATGACATCAACCATGCAACTAAACTTATCCTACTCCATTAAGGAATAACGATACGCGATAGTTTGGTTAAATGATATGCTGACGCAAGAATCAGCTTGTTCAGCTGATGTCTGGACCCATCCCATGAATGGCATGGTAGGCAGTGACAGAACGACAACCTTACAATTGAATTCATCCTACCCCCTTAAGGAAGGGGTCCACTAAATGCAAAATTTTCATTAAGCGATACATTGATGCAAGGATTAGCTTATTTAGCTGGTGTTCGAATCCATCATATGAGTGTAAGGTCTCCATTCTGCAGTTGCGTTCAAAAGAAAACTTTGCCTCAAAGTCGACGATTTTCTTGAGTTCATCGCAAAAGGATGGATTGATGTAATGAAAACTAGGTCTGTCCTTTGGGTTGGAGCTGGAAGCACTGCTATAAAGGGTTGGATCCAGCTCCGACTCTAATACCATGTTTGGAGGCGACATGCCTATAGTAGCAAAAGGCCCAGGAAGGGGGTTAACTACTGACACCGCCCGGGGATATTATATAGGTTAACCAAAAGAATAAGAGTTAAGG
The DNA here is from genome assembly GCA_017589665.1 of Selenicereus undatus. Classification (NCBI taxonomy): domain Eukaryota; kingdom Viridiplantae; phylum Streptophyta; class Magnoliopsida; order Caryophyllales; family Cactaceae; genus Selenicereus; species Selenicereus undatus. The sequence continues at coordinate 88,865,657 of JACYFF010019584.1, forward strand.
GATCATGAGCCACTAGAGCTCTCCTCAAGAAGGGTCAGTTTTGCCCGAAGGAAGTCCCATAGTAGAATGATAGCGGGCGGAATTTGGGGGTGCTTAGATTCTAGTTCAAGGCCATTATAGTAGACAACTAAAGAGTCGATGACTTCCCCAGGGGGAGCAGATGAATATGGATCGAAGAAATCATAACTCAACCGATCATCTCCAAAGCTTGGGCAAGGGCAAGAGAATGATACTAATGAATAGGAAAATGAAGACAAAGCTATGACACAAGAATGCTAAGGGACATGCAAACGGGTCGATGCCTTAGTGATCATTGAGGAAAAAAAGGTACCCCCTCAGAGTTTCTCTCTCTAACTTTCTCTGTCGAAGAAGTTTTGATAATGCCGCATGAGTGAAAGTCAGAAATGTACAGAGATGAGGTGCGTGTGTATATATGTGTGTGTGTAT
>JACYFF010019584.1:88866503-88876680 GCA_017589665.1 Selenicereus undatus
ATATATATATATATATATGTAAGTATGTATGTGTGTATGTTTGTATGTATGTATGTATGTATATATATATATATATAGACACACATACGTACATGCATATGTATATATAAGTATGTATGTGTGTGTGTGTGTGTGTGTGCACGCGCGCGCACACAAGTATCAGCCTGAGATACTTATCCAAATCCAACAGTTAGTGTCAGATGAAATGGCATTTGTCAAAATCTAAGAGGGGACAAAAAGAAAAGAAGAAAAGGAGAGGACGAAGACCCGTGTGAACGGGGCCTAGTCGAATGAAGGACAGAAGTGTCCTCCATCCTCTCTATTCAGAGTGGTCGAATAGAGGGTGAAGGCTTGCCTCCTCTATTCCGCACGGATGCATAGTCTAATGGAGGGAGGGGACCTTCATCCTCTATTCGGTCTATCTTAATGAAGAGGGGTCCCCGTCATCTGGTCAGCTTAGTCGAATGGAGGGGAGTTCCTGCCTCTGTTGTTTGGCTCAGCTGACTGGAGAGAGGGGACCTCTCTGCTCTATTCAGCCAATCCAAATGGAGGAGGGGGTTCACCCTTCTCCGAATAGAGAGGAATGATCTCCCTTTTCTCTTTAGCCTCACCGGATAGAAAGAGGAGACCTCCCTTTTCCATTTGACCTTGGAGAATAAAGAAGGAGGTCTCCCTTCTCTATTCGGCCTATTGAAATAGAGGGAGAGAATCTTCCTCCTTGATTCAACCTAGCCGAATGGAAAGAAAAGGTCTCTCTCATCTATTCGGCTAGGCCAAATAGAGGGAGGAGGTCCTCCATCTTTTTTATTCGCCCAGTCAAACGGAGAAAGGGGGCCTCCCTCATTTATCCGGTCTAGCCAAATGGGAAGGGGAAGAACCCTCCTCTTAAATTTTCGCTGACCATACTGGAAGGGAAAGATGCTCCCCTCAACTTGGTGTAGCCTAATCAGAAGGGGAAAGTATCTCCTTTCTGTCCATTATTGATTAAGCGGGAAGATATCTTTACGTTCAAGTTCGATCGAAGCTCAAAAGAAGCGGTGATTTGCCCACCTTCGAATAGAAACAGGTGAGGCAAGGAGACCACCGTGAAAACTCCTACTAATTGGGTTATGCACAGATATTCATTGGATAAAGAAGAGCAACAAGTAAAAGGTCAAAGAATGAATGACCCACAAATTATGGTGCATAAGAAGTACACATAGAACTGATTCGGCAAAGTGAAAAGATTCATTGATATGAAAGCTTTATAAGGCCTGCTTGGAAAAAGAATAAAGATGTTAAGCAAGTTAAGGTAGGTACTTCAACCTATCACTGAAACAAACGAACGCTAACTATACAACATCAAGGCTCGAAAGTTGAGCTAAGCTTCTTTTCAACTGGAGGAAGTCCTTTATTCTCTTTGGGAAGGAGTCCTTTCTGCTTAGCTAATGGGGGATACGCCTCCACCCATGGTGTACCTCTTGTCTTTCCTTCGGAAGAAGCCGTCTTCAGTTGTAGACGATACTTGATTCTTCCCTCAAGGATCTCTCCTATCACTCTCTCTCTCCATGGGAAACTTCCTCATCTTTTCCTTTGACAAGGATCTCTTTTGCTCCTTTCGAGGAATGCCACCGGGGAGGGCGAGGGGAACGACTGACGAGCTCGAGCTCTCGGTACCCTTATGAGTAATAAGGACATTAGCACCTGTCTCCTGTTTATGACACTAAACTAGTCAGTCGCCATATGCATCTAGTCAAATCTCAAAGAATTCCTAGCGAAACTCCTCCAAAGCTTTCCTAGTGAAACTCTTCCAAGGCCCTGGTCATGTCTTGGGTCAAAAGGGGTATAACGATCTCAACGCGAATCACTTTTTGAGGATGGAAGTATACAAGATAAATTGAACAATCTTAGGAACGCCAACATTGTAAATATAGCCCTCTACCCTCGTCTGCGCAAAGTGGGGATAGAGTGACGGCCATCATGGTAGAAGAGGCTTGGCGGAGGGATCAAGGGCGCCTTATGAAGCTTCCCAAAGTCGAACCGCAACAAGATAAACTTAGCATCTTCTTCACTCCTAAGATAAGGAAAATTGTGTTTCGACATCGGGGACTTGCAAATGGAACAAAACTTGAATGGAGGAGTTGAATAAACAGATTTACCATTTTAAAGGGTGAATCAAATAAATCCACATCTAGCCCAAACAACTCTAAAGGTGGTTCCGATAAGATGTGACATGTGAGGGGCCAAATGATTGAGATACTTAGGATCCCCCAAAGGGAGGGTGACATGTGGCAAATACAAAACAAACACAAGTTAAAGGTTCACCACAAGGGAAGAAGAGGTAAGCATAAGGGGCATAATGGTTATTTTATCCATAGATTGGGCAATTACCGTTTTACCATTGGGTGCTAACCCCAAGGCTATAAAGACCCCAGGTTACACTATTTTGGGAATCTAGAACACTATTTATGCTATGGCATATTACTCTCACATACCCAAAAATAGTAAAACTCTATCCGCCTTTTCTCTTTTCTTTTACTTCATCTTTTTCTGAGATTGACTTTTGTGCAAGTAAATAAGGAGAAAAAATGTAACCTCCGCTAGCTAAGCGACACGTCAACAGAAAAATAAGTCCGAACCTCTCCCACTCATTTAATTTTCTTCCCAAATACTAACAATAAAATTTAAAAACAAAGGAAAAAAAAGGGAAGTAATACATAAATAATTGTGTCTAAGGATGTTTCATTCCTATTTTGAAAACTTGTTAATTTCACATATATATTTTTTGATCAGTTACAAACCTTAACCGGTAGTTTTCAATAAGGTTCTCTCCCCTTGACCCCCACCTCCATTTTTGGCTTTTATTCGTCTTATTTTTCAATTTCAAGAAAAAGATAGTTATTGAAGTTTTGTACACTTTACAAGATTTTTAAATTAAATTAGAAAAGGAAGATTCTCACATAATTGACATAAAAATTCTACTAACATAGTTAACTTTATTGATAATCGTTGATTTACTCTGAAGACATCTTAGCCACACAATTTACATTTTGCAACCTACCATTGCAGGTTGAAAGCAACTAGCAGTTATATCCCTGTAATTAACCTCATCTCTTCCCTATCATTCTTCTCTCTCTTTATGATTTCATTCTCCCAATTTTCCAAATCACCCAATCCCCAATCCCATGTGTAATTCTTGCGACAGCTAAAACTTTCTTAAGAATTAAATAGTTACCTAAGACAACAATTGAAAAATTAAACATTCTTAAAAATCAAAGGCCACTGAAAAGTAATCAGCAACATTGACAACTAAAGGCTTGATGAATACAAATAAAATCGAACTCAATTCCATGAAAATAGGACATTATTTTAGATCGATAACGAGCACATTGATTGCAATTTAAGGCAAAATGTTCAGCTCGGGGTTAGAATTGAAGATGTGAATTAAAGTCTCTATGTCCACAGAAACTACTGAGAGCAAGGGGTAGAATATGGTTGTTAAGACTCAAGAATTGTGATAACACTGAGCATGATTGAAAAAAAAATCACGGTCAATAGAATGTTTCTATTAGGCCTTAAGAATTGCAATGACATTGAGGACGATTGAGACAAAATTAAGGTCAAGGCTGACATTTAACGGGAAAAGAGCACTCGACGCTTGAATGAAAAGAGAGACAGAGGACAAGAGATAAAAGCTGTAAAATTGAGTAGTTTAAACTCGGAAAAATATGTCTCCATGGCCATGGCCGTCACCGAGGTCCAATGATTACCATTGTCAATAGTGGTACTTAGGCGATTGATTGCCAACTTGCACCAATTGGACAAAGAAAGATGGGTTGTGGACGTTGATATATTGGTTGCTAGCTTTAGACAGCGGTGGTGACGACAGTGATCATTACTCAACGAGATAGGCAAGCTTGTAGAGTTGTAGTGGCGATAGTTGTGGTGATCGTGATCACGATCATGATAGTGATAGCTTCTCAATTTAAGGATAAGGTTGGTGTGTCTAAAAAAAGGGATGGAATAGGTGAAGTAAGTTGCCGGTTACCCTATTTGACGGTGTAGATTCACCTTGTGAAAATTGATGGTGGTGATTCATTGGTGATTCATCAAGTACAATAGTTGAAAAACATTTCAATCATCATAGAAATTTGCATTAGAAATTCACAAAGTCCTGTAATTTTAATAGCTAGGTCAATGTTCTGTCATCTTCCTTTTTTTTCTTTCCTTTTTGTTTTGTTGTGGACAATATCATATCTTATATTAATGCAGTCATTAATTTTATGTGCATGTTGGACGTGCAATCATGTGCGCAATATAAACGTTAAAACTAAATTTCACCATTAAAAAAACACTTGGAAAAAGAACTTACAACTGATCATTAGGGGTGTTCAAAAATATCTATAACCAATAACTCAAACCAAAAATCCTCTACCTGACCCAAAATCTTGGGTACCCGAACCAAAATATTTTCAAAATTTTGGTTTGGATACAGTTCAGGTGTTTTGACGATTCGGGTACTTGAAAACCTGAAACTTTTTTTTTTTACTTTTTCAAAACTTTTTTTATATTATCCTTCCCTAAAGGCTTTGTGAATCAAATATTCACAAACCCGAAGAAAACAAGTAGTTTGACTTCGTTGCATTGTTTTGTTTGAACAGGTTGGACATGAATATGATGTTAATAAGCTTATCACTTACAGAGGTGTGGACTAGTTAAAATATAAATGGTGGTACAATATCGGGTGATATTGTCATATTGTGTAATAAGTTCAAGTGCAACTTGGCACAATACGACAACGTTTTATAGCATATTATAGATACAACAAAATTATTCGGCAAAGCAGGAAAAAAGATTTTGGAAAAAATGGGTTATTAGGTAACCAAAAACTCGAACCGAAATTATCGGGTACCTGAATTTTGATTACTTGAATATTTTGGTTCTGATACGGTTCACCATTTTACCGACTCGAAATTTCGGTTACCAAACTGAAATCTCTTTTGGTTCAGGTACACGAACCATGAACACCCCTACTGATCATATAATTTCACATGTTTCCACTCTCATCCAAGGTGCTTCCTTATAAGGGACTCACTCCCCTTCCCTTACTAACTAACGCAGTACAAATGCCCTTTACTAGGAAAGACTCAATTTTAGCTGGTAATTATGGATACCACCATGAAGACGATGAAGCTCATGGCCACCACTCTCATTTTCGCTCTACTCATCCTTTCAACAACTCATAATGCCTATCGTGATTGCCCTGCTACCCCATCTTATGTGATCCCCTCGCCGCCCCCTCCAATCCCTACAATTCCCCCTCTAACAACTCCAACTCCACTAGCAACCTCCTCAGAACCGTTCTGTCCTCCAGGCTGAGACCCTGGCATGAGCCATTGCCCTAGGCAAGTGCTTAAGTTTGGCTTATGCGCTGACATCCTAGGGCTTGTCCATGCAATCATAGGGAACCCACCATAAGGAACAAAATGTTACGCCATGTTTGGAGGGATGGCTAAAATGGAGATGGCTATGTGCCTTTGCATTGCCATTAAGGCCAAAGTGCTCCACATCGACTTGAACGTCCCTGTCGCTTGCACTGTTATTCTCAGCGCATGTCAAGCAGATGTTCCTCTTGATTTCAAATGCCAATCAAACTTTGATTTAATTAGTCATGCAGCTACTAGCTAGTTATATGCTCCTTATCTATTACCAATCTTCCTACTAAAATATTGGAAAACTCAACTTTGATTAAAAGAGAACACAGGGCAATGCTAATGTTTGAATCATTTGATCAACAAAGCATCCAAGCTAGGTGTTGTCTATTTGATATGTATGAATTTGCTTAATTAGTTGAATTTTTTGGACGTACGTTTGTTATTTGTGAAAGAATAGCTTGTGTTCTGTAAAGGTATAAATGATTTTGGTTTCTTGTTTCTTCATTTCATTGGACATGCAGGTTAAATGTTACCAAATAAGTAGGCAAATATTTTGCCCCACACACATCTTGTGTATTTTACATATATTGACGTATGTAAATTGTTTTTCTGGATCATCTTTGGCAACATTAGATGAACAAACTGTATAGGTAGGTGTTGGTTAAGTTTGGGAATATCCCATATATGTATCCAAAGAAGAGGATATTTGGCAATATACGTAATCACCTTTTCAGCTACTAAATGGCTGGGTACAATCCATTGTAAATGGATTTGTGGGTTAGGTTAGATACGCCTATATGAGCTAAATTGTTATTAGATAATATGTGTTGTTACAAGTGACAATGGAGGATTCGAAAATATTTTGTCGTGTGATAGCAGACCTGGCAATTTGAGCGAATGGATAAAATGCAGATCGATTATACTTCATATTCGAATTTGAAAATGATAAACTCTAAACCTAAAACTTCAGTTTTTGGATCAACCCAACTATTAGAAGCCTATATTTTGTTTTTTTATTTTTCTATAAGCATTATAAGCATAAAATAGTTCATTAAATTAAAAAGGTTGATCTAACTTACATAACTTAAAACTTTTGATAAAGAGTCAATTTACAAAATATTAGACTCACATTGGACCTCAAAGACAAAAAATTTTCAAAAACAAAAAAAAAGAGGCAAATGTCTAATTGCTAGAGATGTGAAATTTCTAAAAAAATTTAATATTTATGATGCAGATATGTCAGTTAGTCTATGGTACATACCTATGCACCATAGAAATATACACACCTATATATAAAAAGATCCTATTAAATTGAGTTAGAATAAACATATGTTGTAATCTACATATACAAAATTGGGCCCAGCTGTTTCTTTGCATTTGGGCGGCCCACAAGACTAACATCTGAAGAGAAACACACGTGAAAGCTGAAGCAAGAAAATTTTGAGCAAGAAACACACGACCAAATCTGCAAAATCAAACACTGCATATTTGAATTTTGATCAAGATAATTTTGAGCAACATACATGATCCATCATAAAAATTAGCAATACAAATCACCAAAATCAATGGATTTTAAGGAACAAATGGTAGCTGAAGCAGAAGAATTGCTCATTGAAGAGTTACATATGCTAGGATTTCAAGGTGTGGTTTATAAAATTGCTCAAACAAACAATTGTCTATCAATCTTCAATGCAAAGAATAGCAACCTAGTGCAACTTTTAAAGTCAAGCATGGTTGCACATAAGGTGTTTGAGAAAATTCCCCAAAGGTAGGATTGTAATAACAAAATCGTTGCACATAAGTTGACAAAAAAGGTACACTAATTTAGGTAAAAGTCTGCAGTGTACAAAAGTTTCACTGTATTTTTGGAAAGATACACCAAATAAATAAGAACGATTAGTAGTATCAAATTCTACTATTCATAGGATAACTATAATTTAATGAACATAATAATTATTGAGGTATCACTGTACTCAGATTTTCAAAATTTAATTAAAGAAATAATGGAAAAGTTTCATTTTCACTTTATAATTAGAAGAGTAGCTTATGTGGTTTTTGAAGACAACAAGTGGTCTACATCCTTCGGAAGATCCCAACATGTCCAACACTAATGTTGGAGCTGCAACTATTGAGGTAATAAACTACATGATCACTTTATATTTTAACAAATATAGTTAGAAAAATTTTATAATTCAGGGACAAAATATTTATTGATGCATGTGGCATGTACCGCGGCGTCTGTCAGAGATGGTGCACTTGGAAATATTTGATAACACTATGAATGTCAAAATTGATAGCATGAGGACACCATCATTTCTTTTTACACAGTTTAATATTTTGTGGATATTAGAGCTGATTGAATTTGTCGATGTTAGTTGGTTGTAGATGTGCATACTACTATTGATTCCTATTTAATGACAGGGTATTGTTTGTAACTGTACATCTTAATTTTGTTCCAATGAATCTTTTATACAATGCAGTAAATCTTTTCCCAACTATAGGGAACATTTCCTCAATTGCAGTGAACCTTTTGTGGCAAGAAGCAAAATGGAGATGCTTTATACAATTCAGTGAATCTTTTCCGAACTGTAGGAAACCTTTCCCCAATTGTAGTGAACCTTTTGGGCCAAGAAGCAAATTTAAGTCCCTTTTTAAGACAAATTGGTTGTTAATCTCCTCTTTTTTAAGGTTTTGTCTGATAATGTTGTGATTGCTATGCTAGGGAAAGTTGTGAGGATTGCTGGAAGATAAGGTATTGTAGACCTATAAGGAGTTCTCAATGGAGGATCCTAAGGATTTCAAGCCTCAAGATATATTTCTTTTTGTTCGATACATAGTTGATCTATTTAACTAGACATATGGACCTTTACTACATGTAATTACACTCCCAATCTATCTGGACGTGGCCCTTGGTAAGTAGACAGGATGGATGAGCTTCTTCAACAAGGGTGCCTGTTGAGAGCAAAAAATTTGTTAAAACTTTTGATGATATAATTCACTTAATTATAACAAAGAAAAAAAAAGTGAACTGACATTGAACTTCTTAAACCCGGTATTCCATTTTTCAACATCTCCCATGTATATATCCAAGTGTCGCATTGCATACACTCCTGAGTTAGGATAAGCTTTTCTTGAAACTTCCATCCAAGGTAGTTTCAGTTGCTCTAATTACAAACTCTCCATAGAAATAGCTTTACCCCTAGCTGATTTGGGGATTTTATTAGGAAAATACTTTGAGAAGCACCGAACCTAGGGGGAAAAAGTAGTATACATTTATAATAGGTAACTTCAAATATTAGAGAATTAGAATATCAAAAGGACGAAAAGGTAATATAGAAAATTACCAAGAGGCTGACACAAACAAGAATAGCATCATTGTCCACATTGTTATGACTAGCAAACTGGATAATCTCCACGTTCTTTGCCAAGAAATTGAAACACACAATAAAGTAATATTCATCCTGAATTACTGAAAAGAATATCTGCATATCAACACAGCTACATAAGCATATGTACACCATTCAACTATATAAGCATATGTAAGTCATATTGTAATTGTAGCGTAACAATGGCAACGATGAAATATGGACAACGTAAAACCATCATTTACTCCATAGTTTTACATCTTAATTTTGATCAAATGAATTTTTTATGCCATGCAGTGAATCTTTTTCCAACTGCAGGGAACCTTTCCCCAATTGTAGTGAATCTTTTGCGCCAACAAGCAAAATTAAATTATTTTTAATTACTATAAGTCAGAGGCTGTGCACTGTACGCGCAACATATGTACCTAAGAAGGTACATACGTATGTAAGGTAATATTTTCCCAGATATGTCATCCTAAATGTCAAGAACTGCTCATTCACATGTAGTTTCTTATTTTTTCTTTTTTTTATAGAAACTTTTCTATTTTTCCAACACATACTACTTTACACTACGACATGATTGTTCTAATTAGATGATGAGGCAGTCGATTGTTCTTTAAGAAAAAAAATGAGGCATTATCAATAATAGCACATCATTAATCTAGTATTATAGTACTTAAGTACAATGACATCCTTTTCTTTTCTTTTGTTTTTTTTTTTTTTATCTAGACGGTGACGGTTATGAGAATGAAAAATAGAAACAACTTGAAAATGGGTGGCAATTTATAGATTTAGCTCATTCAATGTGGAGTTTTGCTTTATAATATACTTATTGGAAGACAAAAGGCCAACTCAAATAATTGAATAACATGTCAACCCTCACCCTAACAGCGCTAACTGAAATGGATTCGGGTTTTAAAATCTTTCCAAGATCATAAATTTCTTAGGCAGGTTCTAGTCAACTTATTGTGTCTGGCAAATACTTACCAGGTCTACATAAGACTATAAGAGTGTTCACTTTTAAATGCTTTGGACTTCAATTAGTGCTAATGGACAATTAAGGTCATCCACTTTGAAAATTTCCACAACGTTTAACTTAAGTACGATTTTCTTTTTTAGTCTAACAGCTACAGTAGCTAGTACTTCGATTGGCACATTACAATCCCAATATGCAGGCACCACACAAACAGAAATTTGACCTTGATACCAAATTAACTACCAGTCATCAAGTTATCTAAGCAGTAATCACATATGTCTTGAACAAAATGTTGCATAATCTTACAATCCTGATACGTTAGATATGTATGGACGGTGAAGCTGCTCTCTCTCTCTATATATATATGTATGTATGTATGTATGTATGTATGTATGTATGTATATGTATATGTATATGTGTAT
>JACYFF010019584.1:88877080-88897575 GCA_017589665.1 Selenicereus undatus
ATGCAACGTCGAAAGGCATAAAAGTAGACATACTGAATTCTAAAAACAAGAAGCAATAATGGAGAAAGAATGGAAACTTCACTGTTTCTTGTTTTGGGAAATTGTAGTTCATATGCGAATACGTAGACTTCTGTGTCTATCGTCAAGCCTCCTTTATATTAATCATTCATTTTCCATGTTTCATGTATTATTATATTCTAAAGGAGAGAATTACGAAAATACCCAACTTATTCAATTAAAACCCTTTGCACTCCCTTTGATATATTCACGAGTCCTTTATATATGGAGTTGAAGCTCCCCGTTTGCAATTCAACAACCCACTCATGCAAAGAAAACCCTAACTATGTACAAAGTCACAATATATAGCTAGGTGTTGCCAACTACTCCTGGCTGATAACATCACCAAGAAACTCATGGTCATGGGCACCCCCATCATGTCTTCTATATTCATGATCCTCTTTTTTGTTTGCGTTGTTTATAGCGATTGCCCTTTGCCTCCAACTCCAATGAATTGCTCTGAACTTACTCCTCCACCACTTTCTTCTAATAAGCCCCCAAGCCCCAACCCAGACCCAGCCCAGACCTCTTGTCCTAGGGACGTCCTCAAGTTCGGGACCTGTTCGGACATACCAGGGTTGGTCCATATGGTCATGGGGGCCCCGCCATCAGGGATCCCATGCTGTGCCATGCTAGGAGGGATGGCCAGAATGGAGATGGCGATGTGCCTTTGCACCGCGATCAAAGCCAACATACTTGGTGTCTACTTGAATGTCCCTATTGCCTATAGTGTTGTTCTCAGCGCTTGTCAAAAAACCACCCCTCCTGGCTTCAAATGCGAAATGGACTAGATTTTTCGCTCTTCAAATACCCTATGAAGAGGAAAATTATAGATAATGCATGCCTTTCAGCATCGCATATGCATAAAATTTGTAGAAGTTAATTAATTAGCTAGCTAGCTAGCTTAGTTTCTAATTGGTTTGCCAGTACTTGTTGCTTGATCAGTTGATCTCCTTGTACTTTTTTTAAAAAAAATTCTGTTAAATTTTATATAAATTGGGTCTTAAATGAAGAAGTCATGCATATAAATTCAAGTGAGGTTCCAAACCAAAATCAATTGGCAATGGGTGGAGTAATTCAATAACTTAAAAGTATGCTCAAGGCCTTCCATTTTATTAATACCGGACAACATTTACTTTCATATTCTTCACAATTATTTTTTTTTTTTGATAGAGTTTGATGTATGGTGTTATAACTATTTGAATTATAACTACTTGTCTTTGGCCAGAGGCATAATTCTTATTTTGTTGTTTTTAAGGTGTGTTGGGTAAGGGGGAAAATTATTTTCCCAGAAAATCATTTTCTATGAAAAATATTTCCCCGGAAAAATGATTTTCTACTTATATTTTCAGTTGTTTGGTAGAATGGAAAACCATTTTCTTTCAACTTCATTTTTTGCTATTTGATAGAATGAACCCTCCGCCCTCGCTTCGTTTCTTTTTACAATCAACCCTCTCCCCTGCTCACTGCTCTAACCCGACCCAACCAACGAATTCTATTTCTCTCTCCTCTTCAAAATCGAACTCAAAATATCAATAAGAAATATACCCGGTTATAAACCCAGAAAAAGAGAGAATCAACATTAATGAGTCTCAATTTTTTCACTATTCTCAATGATTACCCAATTGACTTCGAGTGATATTAAACCCAAATTAAAGAAAATGACGAACAAGGAGATGATCAGATTGCGAAGTTCTTCAAAAATGCAACAGTAACAAAGTCAGAGAATTCAAGAAATAATTGCAGATATGGACGATGGAGATCATCGATGAAGATGATAAACATGAAGAAGAGGGGAAGAATGAGAGACGAAATAAGAGTGAAAATAGAGTGATTCTGGACATAATTAAAAGAAAATAGAACGAGAGATAAAATTGGACAATGAAAATCGAGCCAAAAAAATTATTTTTTCTACTTTTTCAAGAGAAAATAATTTCCTTCAAATGAGATAAAATAATTTTCTCTTGAAAATGATTTTTTCCGTCTTATTTTACTAAACGGTGTAAAATAAGAAAATTATTTTTCGAAAAAATAATTTCTCCCCTATCAAACACACCCTTAGTGGTCCTTAATTTGTGGCGTACATGCATGTGAAATTTGCCACTAGTAGATCATTTGCCCCATGCAAATGCGTGTGTCACATCCATGCTTGTTTCGAAAATTACTTTTAGAAAGGGCCATCTATTTGTAATTATAAAGTGGATACTTGTAATAAATGTATATACAGTAGCGGGTCTGGTGATGGGTACCTGATTGGCTACTATTCAAGTAGGTACATCTATGCCCCCTAATCAGATGTTTCTCCAAATAGAGACCCAATTTGGTGACGTGGAGAGATTAAAAGAGTGGCCAATTATACTAATAGATTATTTTAAAAAATTATTTAGAGTTGAATTTGATTATATTTTACTGCTCTTTATGAGAAAAAGATGGACTGCTCGAAACGTTACGTTGTTGATATGCTTGGAAGACTTGACCCCCTTTTTCTTCTGTGATTGGAAAGATTTAGCTTACAACTTACACCTCCTTACAACTCTTTATATTCTCCTTACATCTCTTTACATTTTCTTATATCTCTTTACATTTGCTTACATCTTTTTACATCTTCTTAGATCTCCTTATATGTATATATATTTTTATAACATTTAACTTATGATCTATTTTATTCTCATATTTATATAGAATATGTATATATTTTGTATATACTACCAATATGAAAAATCTTACATTTTTTTATGAACTTAATATTTTTGAAAACATAAAAATAGAATTTAACGATGTGAATAAATATTAGAGATTCGACATAAAGTATATATGCCATTATAGGAAAAATAAGTCAAAATGTTTGAAAGTTGTAATACAAAAATCGTATTTATGTTTGAGATTCGATGTGAATCATATATGAAAATAGTCAAGCTGTAGGTGATGAAAATATTTCGACAATTTCACCCATAAGTTTATCAATGACAACTTGATTGCTATCATTGTATAATTCAACATTAGATTGAATTTAATTCCAAAATGTTTAATTCAAATAGGATTCATTTTCAGGGTTCTATTCAATTTTGTTGAGAAAAATTATTATTTCTTTTTATCTACTTGAGGTAAAACCAATGTTAATACCAAAAAAACACCTTAAATGCGAAACATATTCAGTTCTACATATTTTTCATCTTGAATTTACTTTATTGATATTTAATTGACTTGTTTAAAGGTTTGTTTTCATTAATTGTGTTATTTCAATATTATTTTTTATTATCCAAAACAATAATTGTAGAAAAATAATTTTTTTGTAATGTTAAAATATAATTTGTTTAGTGATATATTAAAATAATTTTCATACATATCAGTGATACATGTAATTTATTTTTATGAAATATTTTTTTTCATAATTCATACATTAAAGACCAACAATTATACATACATCTCTAAAAATTATACTATATAACTTTTTAATAATTGAACAACTCCCGCATCTATCCTTATAGCCCCTTGAAACTCCTTACATCTTTTTACATTTTTTTATAACTTCTTACAGCTCCTCGCATTTCCTTACACCTTACAACTGTATTTTGTCATGGAAAAGAACAGACCCTATATCACCCTCTTTCTTTATAATTGTTCTCTATGAATAGGACAAATTTTTAGTGGAGTCTTCAAAGTTGCTATATTATTTTTTCAAAAAAAACTTGATGCATAAGGACTAGAAGTACAGTAAACTATGAAGGTAGAGTTTGTTTTAACAAATGTTGAGATTACTAGATATTTTTAGATATTTACCAATTCTGTTATAAGATAGTTCTAGATACAAATTGTAGAGGTGTATATGTAGACACATGGATGTGTTCTTCCTTGACTTTTACAATACAATACAAAGCTTTCTTCCTCTTTTTATCTCGCTAATTTCTCTCTCTTAGATACTACATGGTATCAGAGCTTTTAGGTTTACAATCCTAGATCGATTGATTTTGTTTCTTCTTGTTCAATAAGTTGATTTTATTCATCAACATATCTATGTTAATTCTTCAAAACACGTGTTCTTTCTTGATTCAATTGATTGAATTGTTTCTTCAATCAATCTTGTTGTTAATGCTCAGATCCAAGACTAGATTCTTGATTTCTTCTTGATTTAGTCATCAATGGCGAGCGGTTATCAGCTTCATTGTAAACAAACAGTAAGGAATCCTTACTACCTTTTGAATTCATATCACCCATAATGATTTTAACCAGTAACCAATTCAATGGAAGCAATTATTTCAAAGTTTATAATTTTGTTGACTTGATAGTCTTTAGCTAACTTGGAAGTATTTCATTTTTGATCACTTGGAAATCTATGACTTTGATGGCTTGAGAATCTTATGGGTGATTTGATAGTTTGTGATTATTTGAGAATCTAGAAGCTTAAATTTAGAATTAAGGGCGCCTTGAGAGTCGAAATTGTTTTGTGACCTAGGAGTTAGGAGTCTTTAGGGGAAGCATATAGTTAAGTTGACTTAGAAGTCTTGATCGTTTGCTTTAATAGTCTTTAAGTGACTTTAAGGTATGCTCCCTACATGCTCATTTTGGGTTACTCCTCTTCTAGAGCACTTTCCAATATAATTTTAATAGACCATCAATCAAATTCTTCAATGTCTTCTTCCGCTAATGTGATCTTTCGTTCCTTTGCAGGTTGCAGGACTTGCCGCTTGAATGCCTTGCACTTCTTTATAGGATGACTGATGATCCTATGATACTTACAATATTTAGGATCATTAGTTTTTCTAATTTCTTCAAGACGCCTTGACTCTAGGAGTTCTATAAGCCCCCTTCTCAAGAAGCTTGTTAAGCACTTTTGCCACATCATAATCAGAATAAGGAAATTCATTCTCTTCAGAGCCTCCAAGCATGGAGCTTCTATTGCTTGACGATGTCATTGATTCATCATCATTGAGCCATCTTTCATAATAGGCAACTCTAAGCTCTATATTATGAGCTCATGTTGCCAATTCTTGGAATGTTTTGGGCTTGTTCACTTATAAGACATAAAGTATATCCCAATTCATCCTTGGGTACATGTCTCAACAGCTGAAGATTCAGATAAATGATCTTTACACTTCAGAGAAAGAGCACACCTATGGTTAATGTAATTGATGACTGGCTCATCGTTTCATTGCCTTATGTTAGCCAACTCTATTATGCTGACTATGCAGTGCATACTATTGAAGCGATTCAAGAACTCACTTTCCATTTGTACCTATCCGTCAATGGACTTAGAGGCTAGGCCTGTATCCCAGTCAGATGCAATTCCTTTAAGGGATCGCGCGAATTGTTTCACCAATCGGTCGCATTCAAAGCTAGTGTTACTACAAGTTTCGACAAAATGAGCAATGTGTTGTTTGGGGTTACCCTTGCTATCAAATTGTTGGAACTTAGGTGGTTGATATCTATGAGGCATATGAAGCGCATCGATCCTCTTTGTATAAGATTTCTTATACAAGTGAGTTTTATGAGAATCTTCTCCCATACAAGCCTTCACCACATCAGCTATCAAGTTTTGAATTTGCTCAACTGATATTGAGTTCAAGGCTGAATCGTTCTTTGGTTTGCATTTATCGTCAGACTACTTGTTGTGATTGGACTCTTTGTCAGAATCTTCACCGTCTAAGCCTTTGTTCGAGGCTTTAGATAACTACTTCCCCTACTTCTTTCTTAAATCAGCAATCTGTTTATTTTGACGCTTAATTTGAGCATCATTTTCTTCGCCCTCCTTAGAGAATCTTTCTAGAGTTGCCTTCATGTTTGTCAATTCTTCGTCTAAGTTGATAGCCTCTGTCACCATGACTGGCATGGCAATAGTGTCAGACGATTTGACTTCAACTTGTGAGAAAAGTGAATCCCTTGGAGATATTGGTGAAGAATCACTACTACCATAGCCATAATCCTCCTCATCGAAAGGTTGGAAGACATGATTGGTGTAGGCTTAGAATTTTATCTAGTCTACATGGTGGAGTCTTCCTTATAATGAAGACAACAAGAAGTTTTAATTTCAAATTAGGGAGACAAGTAGTTTGATTGACTCCATCAGCAGACAAATTGAAGCCAATTTTTTGAGTTTTGCATGGCTGCAAAGTTGGAATCACAACTTGTTGTTTTATGGTGATGGAGGCAGCAACTTTGGTCATACTCCTAGTCATCACTCTGGTGCTTTGATTGCGAGATGCAATGTTAGCCTTTGTAGATCAGATGTAGATTCGATAGTCTTCTTTTTCCAAGATTGAAGAATGGCGTTCTTGAGAGCCATTTCTTCTTCAAAGGAGGGTAGAACTTGTTTGCTTAGAGAAAGATATGAGAGGCAGAGAAGTCCCATCGGGCATGCCAAAATTTGTGAACACAAATTTTGAGTCTAAAATTAAATAAAATGAGAAATATGAGCAAATTTAATTTGCATTTATTTTCGAAGGTATGGGTACAATCTGTGTATATTTACAAGATGAACAAATAAATAATTACTCTTATTTGATATCTAATTTGTACTTGAAAAGGGTTGATTAACTTGAATCTCAATCAAGTTGATTGATTTGATTTCCTTTGAATGAATTTTAATGAATTTGATCTTGAGAGAAGGCCTAAGAGGCTTGATCTCAATCAAGACAAGTTTTCTTTAATCTTCGATGGTAGATTACACTTGCTTTAATGTGTTTGTTGTTTTCTCTAGAGAAATTAACTCTTTGGAATGCATTCAGAGTGAATGAATTTTCAACCCCCTGAGTAGGAAAGAGTAGTGCTCTATTAATAGGGAAAGAATCTCCTTCCCTTTACAAAGGTTTGTGATTTATTCGCATTCTTAGGCGTTTGACTTGTTAGATGTCCATTTGATTGGCAATTTAATATTCAATTTGATCATTGATTTCATAATTGTATGGGTTATGACTTGGTAGTCGATTCCACCAAATATATTAAATAAATCAAATTAATCAAATGGGCTGACTCGAAATAATTAATTTATATTAATTTTCTGATGTGGAACTTTTCATTTTTTTAGTGCCTATAAGTTTGTAGCCCCACTTGCCTCATGAAGGAAGAAGACATTTGTCTTATCATGAGAGTATGTGTGACACTCCACAGCATGATTGTTAAGGAAAAGTGGGAGGGAATTTGCTAAGTCATAAATCATGCATTGTTTTAATAATTATTTTGATTATATTATATACATTATTTCGTCTAATTTACTTTATTTTATATATTTTTCAGGTTAAGCGTTAATAAAATAAAGATGAGAAGAGAAGACGTCGATGTTTGGATTTTACACGTTAAGTTATCAAGTCGGTCCAAAAATAATGATTCATGGAAAAATGTTATTTCCATAATGATTTATTTGAGCAAGGGTTACAAAATTAGTACTCCTAATTGAACAGAAATTAGAAGACTCGGAAGAGAATGAATCCAAAGAAGAAAACCCTAATAGAATAATATTATAAAAAAAAGACCTTCTCTACGCCTCACCATCTCACACCTTATGCCATCCCCCCTCTCTCACGCCTAACCCCCTAAACCACTCACATTAACCATCACCATAGAAAACCTCATTATCATCCACGCATCATTCTCCTTCTAACTTCTCTCCATCATGCATCACACGCAGCGTCACCACCGTTAGATCCTCATAATCATCATCATCGTAACACACCCCATCTCCACTTCTCACGCCATCACACACCCCCTTCTTCATCATCATCATCGATCATTGTCTCATATCATCACCATCATCATCAGCTAGCATAATATTGTGCAAGTAATGTTGTTTCTTTTTTTTTCCTCTTTTATTTTATTAGTTTAGTGATAAATATGATTTATTTGGGTAATTCATGTACTTTAATTTATAATATGTGTGTATAATTTTCTTGTACTTAGTATAATCTATTTGAAACCATGCTAAATTAATTATTTTGAAACAATTTTTATGCTTTATTGTCTAATTGATTTTTATTCATGATTCTATAACAATTAGTATTTATCGTTTATGATATTCGCGTTAGATTAATTAGAATGCATGCTAATTAGTTTAATATGAATTCATATGATAGTTTAAAAGGCTTTAGTAGGTAAATGTTATAGTTTTTTAGGCACAAGTATCACCCTAATTAATCATGGATGACTCAAACCCATCTCTTTTGATTAGGTAATTATTATAGATCTTTGTTAAATGAATTTGCTAGTAGATTGGTTACAAGGCGTTAGATGATGCTTTTTTAATACTTAATGCTCTAGTTTGATTAAATTCTTGCGCTGGTGTTAGGATTGTCAATACTAGGAGGGTTTATATTAGGGCTTGGCCTAAATAAGCTACAATATAAGGAAAAACGACGAAGATCCGCTAGTGGGTGTTTTCTACAGTCTAACTCATGGAGAAATCGATTTTTGTGTTGATGATAAATATTAATTTGCATAGTGGATATAGATTATGCTAAGTATTTTTCATAAATTTGGTATCGTTGATAATTATTTCTTGCTTTTTAGTTAATTTCTTTAGTTTGTCAATTTTAATTCTAAAATTTATAAGCTTTAATATAAATTTCATTTTCCCCCCCCCCCAGAGTAGTATTTTAGGAGTGTGTTAGTGATTTTAGATTAGTTATATTTTAGCTTTTAGTGTGATTATAATTTTTAAATTTATTTTCTATTCTGTTTTGCCATTTATTTACTGGTTTGTAAGAAATTAGGCTAAAAATAGTCTCTTTTGTGTTTTTTTTTGTGCTTTATTCCATTTTAGGGTTTATATAGTATCCTAATTTGCCTCTATTTAATTTCGGAATATTCAGAAATTATTTGATAATTTTTCAGAATTATTTCGTGAATTGGATATGTGCAGGTTTTTACTTTAATAAATCTGAAAATTATGTTTTTAAATTTTATTTTATGTTTTTAGGGTTTTATTAAGTCCATAAAATTATATTCTAAAATCTGGGTAATTCTATTTATTTTTGTATTTATATTAGTGCAGTTTATTATTTCTCTAATTTCATATTTTATTTTCTATTTTAATTTTCTGTAGTTAATTTTCTGTTTTAATTTTTCTGAATTTAATTACATATAATTTTAGAGATATAAATTTATAAAATTGCAGAATATTAATTTATATTACTTTCTATGATTTTTAATATTAATTTTCCGCTTGTTATTTTCTGTTTAATTTTCAGTCTAATATTGTGTGGTTATTTCTGTTTTTATTTTTTAGAATATTTAGGATAGCTATTTACTATTTTTATTTTTAGAATTAAATTTAGAATATTTAGGGGTAGTATGAAGTTTTTTTTCCAGATTTTTTCTTGTTTAATTTGATTTCTTTTAGTAATATAAAGAGAAAGTAAAATAAATTAGAATAGTAAACTTAATTAGATTTAAACAAGCTTACTATCACAATCTTTCCTCGTGGGATCGATCCCTACTTTCCTATGCTATAAAGCTTATTTATAAATCAAAGTGGTGGTTTAATTTGTAACTCTACGACAAACTCTACAAATTTTGACGCCGTTGCCGGGGAAAGAAAATAAAATTGATAGTTTGCTTCTATTAGTTTTACTACTTTTATTATTTTGTTTTAACTCTTGTATTTTTTATTTGTAGGTTGTTTAGTTTATGAGATTAAGGAGTGGTCGCATGATCGAAGCGAAAAAGGAGCATATGTTTGAGGTGTTTGAAAGTAAAGTAAGTGGCTCTGAATCTATAAGCTCCGAATCGGTAAGTTGTGAAGATATTAAAGTTGAGATGACTACTTTACGTGAACTTGTTGCACCTAATTTGGAAACTCAACATTTGTCTATTACTTACCTTGTATTAGACCGACCATTGAAATTGAACTCTGGATTTTTAAATTTACTGTCTAAGTTTCATGGATTGCCTGGTGAGGAACCATATCGCTAGATTAATGAGTTCATTATTAAATGGTCGACCATCCAACCTGAGGGAATCACCCAGGACCAAATTATGTTGAGAGCCTTTCCTTTCTTACTTCAGGATAAGGCCAAAGACTGGTTATATTACTTGCCCCCGGCAACATTCACTATATGGACCCAAGTTCATAAAACATTTTTAGAAAAAAAAATTCCCACGTCTAGAATTGGATCCATTAGAAAAGAAATATGTGAAATTAAATAGATGAAGGGAGAAACTTTCCATGAGTATTGGGAACGTTTTAATAAATTATGTGCTTGTTGTCCCCAACACCAAATTTATGAACAATTATTGATTCAATATTTCTATGAAGATTTATTACCTATAGATAGAAATATGGTGGATGCTGCTAGTGGAGGGCTTTGGTTAATAAGACTCCAGCTCAAGCTAGGGAATTATTCAATATCATGGCGTAAAACACTCAACAATTTGGAACTAGGGAACCCTAGTTTAGAAAGGTCAATGAGCTCAGTTTAGGTCCATATGTAGAGACCCAGTTGTCTCAGATCACTGCTACGCTGAACAAACTCGTCACTAGAGGAGTTCAGAAAGTAGTGGTGTGTGGTATTTGCTGTTTAGAGGGACATGCTACCGATGCGTGCCCTACACTTAGAGGGGGTGATGTGAATGCTATGTTTTCTAACCAATGCCAAAGGAAGTATGACCCTTACTCCAACACTTATAATGAAGGATAGAGAGGCTACCCTAACCTTAGGTATGGACCTAGGAACAACCCCCCAGGTTTTGACCAACTATCACGTCAACCATCTGCTTAGGATAGAACAAATTTTCTTTTAGAGCAAGTCATAAAAAAAGATGGATGACCAGAAAAAGGAGGTTTGACAATAGGTTTCAGAACATAGAGATGACTCTTAAACAGGTCCAAGAGAGACAGACTGCTACTGATACCATAGTTAGCAACCTTTAGGCCCAAATACAACATAGGTTGCCATCTCAACCATTCCAGAACTCAAAAGAAAATGTGAGTGCCATGTCACTTAGGAGTGGGAAAGAGTTGACGGAACCTAGGAAGAATAGAGAGGTAGAGCATGAAATAGAGATTAACAAATCTGAACCTGAACCTAACCAAGATCAAGACACCACTACTAATGTTAAAGAAGTAAGTGAGGATAAGAAAGAGCCTTACAAGTCATTACCACCTTTTCCTAGTAGACTGAGAGGGAAAGCCCCTAAGGTAGATGAAGCAAACCAAGAAATCTTAGAAACATTTAGGAAGGTAAAGATCAACATTTCTCTCCTAGATGCCATAAAGCAGGTACCTAGTTATGCCAAGTTCCTTAAAGAGCTTTGTACTGCAAAACATAAACTGAAAGGGAACGAAAAAGGTAAGCGTGGGGGAAAACGTGTCTACTATTTTCCAAAAGAAGCTTCCCCCTAAATGTAAGGGCCCAGGTGTATTCTTCTTCCTTGTAAAATTGGAAACCTCTCCTTTGATAGAGCTATGCTTGATTTAAGAGCTTCCATCAATGTGATGCCTAGGTCCGTTTATAATAAACTACAGTTAGGAGAGTTAAAGAAAACTAATTTAATTATTCAATTAGCTGATAGGAGTAATGCATACCCAGATGGAGTTTTAGAAGATGTCTTAGTCCAAGTCAATGAGCTTTTTTTCCTGCTGACTTTGATGTATTGGACATGGGTGATGCATGTCATGATATTCCTATATTGCTTGGTAGATCATTTCTTAAAACATCTAGGACAAAAATAGATGTGCATGCAAGAACACTGACTATGAAATTTGATGGTGAAATTATTAAATTCAATACTTTTGATGCTATGAGATTTATTGCTGATGCAAACTAACTGTGTGCACTAGATGTGATTAATGAACTGTCTCATGATGATGAATTGTTAACTTTACTTACTCAAGGTTTGGATCAGTTTGTGTTTCATAATGTGTCTTACCATATTAATGATGAGTTAGTGGGCAACATAGAGTCTTTGTTACATGTAGGTGACAGTCCTAGGAAGCTAGAATTGCCTGAAAGTCATGCGAAGATGCTACACTCTCACATTTCACCCCCTAAGTTAGAACTAAAACCACTGCTTGAAAATGTTAAGTATGCTTATTTAGCGGATGATGAGATCTTACCTATTATAATCTCTAATGCACTTACATCTGAACAAGAGGATAAACTTATTAGGGTGCTTATAGAACATAGTGAAGCATTATGGTGGAATTTATCAGACCTTGAAGGACTTAGCCCCACATTATGTTCACATAAAATCACATTAGAATCAGATGCTAAGCCTAAGCGAGACCCTTAGTGAAGACTAAATCCACCTATGATGGAGGTAGTTATTGGAGTAATATACCCATCACTGATTCTGAGTTGGTTAGTCCTATCCATGTGGTTCCTAAAAAGGGAGGAACAACAGTAGTCCAGAACAAGGAAGGTGAGTTAATACCTACTAGAGTCCAACGTAGTTGGAAAGTGTGCATTGACTATAGAAAGCTTAACAAGGCCACAAAGAAGGACCATTTTTCATTGCCCTTTATGGACCAAATGTTAGAGAGACTAGTTGGGAGGTTACATTATTGCTTTCTAGATGGCTATTCAGGTTATATTCAGGTCCCTATAGCTCCTCAGGATTAGGAAAAGAGCACTTTTACCTGTCCTTTTGCACCTATGCTTTTAGAAGGATACCGTTTGGTCTATGTAATGCTCCTGTAACATTCCAAAGATGTATGATGAGTTTTTTTTCTGATTTTATCACCAAAATTATAGAAGTTTTCATGGATGATTTTGCTGTACATGGTGATTCATTTGATAAGTGCTTGCATCATCTTACGTTAGTACTTAAGCGTTGCATTAAGACTAATTTAGTGCTTAATTTTGAAAAGTGTCATTTCATGGTGGAGCATGGGGTAATACTAGGTCATATAGTGTCATCCAAGGGCTTAGAGGTTGACAAGGCTAAAAGTAGAAATCATTCAATCTTTGCCATATCCTCAGTGTGTCAAGGAGGTGAGGTCATTTCTAGGTCTTGTTGGGTTATATAGGAGATTTATCAAGGATTTTCCTAAGATTACCTCTCCTTTATGCGTTTTACATGCAAAAGATGCTTTGTTTGATTTTAATGAGGACTGTAGGAGAGCTTTTAACCAATTGAAGTTGAAATTGACTACCACTCCTATGGTACAACCCCCTAATTGGGCCCTACCGTTTGAACTGATGTGTGATGCTAGTAATAAGACACTAGGGGCAGTCTAAGGCCAAAGAGTAAGAAAGGTACCTCATGTGATTTATTATGCTTCAAGAACTCTTGACCCAGCACAGTATAACTATACTACTATAGAAAAGGAAATGTATGCTGTTGTTTTTACTCTAGAAAAGTTTCATCCTTATTTGTTTGGTGTTAAAGTTACTGTTTATATTGTTTATTTTGCTATTAAACATCTGTTAAGTAAGAATGACTCAAAACCTAGATTGATTATATGGGTCCTACTATTGCAAGAATTCCAATTGGAGATTAAAGACAAGCCAGGAGCTGAAAATTTAGTAGCGGACCATCTAAGTAGGATAGACAATGGGGAGAATGGGAATCCATTAAGCGATTGTTTTCCTGATGAGACTTTATATACTATCATTGATAGGCTGCCTTGGTATGCTACAACAACAATAACAACAACAACAACAACAACAACAACAACAACAACAACAACAACAACAACTCCCAGGGCGGGTCCCGCTTTCGCGGGGTCTGGGGAGATCCAGCTGTAAGCAACCTTATCTCTACTGGCATTCCTACCCGTAGAGAGGCTGATTCCAAGTGACCCACAAAAATAATTTTTGAAAATATTATATAAGAGAAAGGTTATGTAAAACACTAAATGGGAGAATATTTTTAGAAAGAGAGATTTCATAGCAAGGGATGACTGAGAAATATAAAAGAATAGTAGCTGAAGCAACAAAATACAAGAACAATATAACCGAGGAAGGTAATATGCCTGGACAACCAGCGGTAAGCAACCGAGATCTCTTCTCTGAAGACATGGCCACCTGCATACACAACAAACTAAAAGTACCTCTAATGACACAACAATCACAGGATAACTATTGGGTCGGCTCTCAGCGCTCTAAGATCCTAATCCTATTCCGCCATACCTTCCTATCCTGAGTCAGGTTCTCCGTCAAACCGACAATTTTTAAGTCCTCTCTAATCACCTCGTCCAGGCTCTTTTTAGGACGTCCCCTCCCTCTTTTGCCTTCGAGGATGTTGATCCTCTCACATCTCTTCATTGGATCGTCCATACCCCTCCTTTTTACATGACCAAACCATCGGAGTCTTGTTTCCCTCATCTTATCTCCGATGGGAGTTACTTTAACTAAATTCCTGATAACTCCATTTCTAATCTTGTCCATCCTCGTAAAGCCACACATCCATATCTCTGCTACCGTCAGCCTTTGACCTTGCATCTTTTTTAGAGGCCAACACTCCGATCCATAAAGGACGGCCAGTCTAACTACCATGCGATAGACTTTGTCTTTCAAGCCCAGGGGCACCCTCTTATCACGCAGCACAGCAGAGGAAAACTTCCATTTTTTCCAGCCTACTTTTATCCGTTGGGTAATATCTCCGTCAATATTCCCATTCTGCTGAATGATGAAGCCTAGATACTTAAACTTATCGACTTTAGGTATCGGCCCCCTATCTAGGGTGACTTCTCCGCTCGCATCTCCCCTTCCACTGAAACAACAATGAAGGTACTCCATCTTCGATCTGCTTACTCTAAAACCTGTAGATTCCAGAGTATGCCTCCATCACTCTAACTTATCATTAACTCCTTGTCTGGTCTTGTCAATAAGAACAATGTCATCTGCGAAAAGCATACTCCAAGGTAACTCATCTTGAATCTCTCTTGTAAGTACATCCATAATTAGAGAGAAAAGAAAAGGGCTCAAGGCGGAACCCTTATGCAGGTCCATGCCAATGGAGAAGTCATTTGTGACCCCTACTGGCATCCTAACGCTCGTCCTACCCCCCTCGTACATATCTTTAATCACTCGAATATACCAGGGAAGCACTCATTTCTCCTCCAAGCACCTCCATAACACTTCACGTGGAACTCTATCATATACTTTTTCCAGATCAATGAACACCATGTGGAGATCTACCATTCTATCTCTATACAAACCCATGAGTTTTCTAAGGAGGTAGATCGCCTCCATGGTCGACCTGCCTGGCATAAAACCAAATTGATTTTCTGAGATCGACACATCCTTCTACAACCTTCTCTCAATCACCCTCTCCCATAACTTCATAGTGTGATTGAGCAACTTTATACCCCTATAATTATTACAATCCTGAGTGTCACCTTTGTTCTTATACAAAGGGATTACTGTGCTAGGCCTCCATTCTTCGGGCATCTTAGCGGTCCTACAAATAACATTGAAAAGCTCTGCTAGCCACTCTAATCCCTCCTCACCCAAACACTTCCACACTTCCACAGGTTTTTGATATGTACCCTCTGCCTTCCCATTGGGCATCTTCCTCAGGGCCTCTTTAATCTCATCCTTGCTGATATGACCACGCTCTCGCGGGTCATCCCTCCTAACACCACGCTCTCGTTCCCTGCTTCGGCAATCTCCCATCCCTTCACCATTAAGTAGATTGGGAAAGTACCTTTGCTATCTCTCCTTGATATCTGCATCCTCCAATAAAGCCTCGGTATGCTGATATGATTAATTATATAGTAACCAAAATCTTTCCTATAGACTTGTCTAGAGTCCAAAAGGAGAAGATAAGAGCTCAATCTAAATATTATGTTTGGGATAATCCATATTTATGGAAATTTTGTGGAGATCAGATTATAAGACGTTGTGTATATGACAGTGAATTTCATTTATCTTAACCTTATGTCACTCTTCTGAAAGTGGGGGACATTTTGGACCTAAAAGAACGGCACACAAAGTTCTTGAATGTAAATTTTATTGGCCTACTATTTTTAGGGATGCCTATGAATTTTGCAAAAGGTGTGAAGCATGCTGGAAGACAGGAAATTTATCTAGAAGGAATCAAATGCCTTTGCATAATGTGTATGTTTGTGAAAATTTTAATGTATGGGGTGTTGATTTTATGGGACTTTTTCCCCCTTCTTTTGGTTTTACTTACATTCTTATGCTTGTTGACTATGTATCTAAGTGGATTGAAGTTGTGGCTGCTAGAGTTGATGATGCTAAAACTGCGGTGAAACATGTTAAATCTCTCATTCTGCATAGATATGGAGTTCCTAAAGCAATCATCAGTGACAGGGGAACACATTTTGTAATAGAACCTTAGGTGCCTTGTTAGCCAAATATCATGTGACTCATAAGGTGTCCACTGGTTATCATCCCCAAACTAATGGCCAAGCCAAAATCTCCAATAAAGAGGTTAAGGGTATATTAGAAGAGGTTGTTAGACCAGATAAGAAAGATTGGAAGCCTAGGTTAGATGAAGCTCTCTGTATAGGACTGCATATAGCACCTATAGGTATGTCAACTTATAGGCTAGTTTTTGGTAAAACACATCATCTCCCGGTAGAACAAGAGCATAAACCATATTGGGCTGTAAAGCAGTGTAGTCTAGATTATGACCTATCAGGAAAGGAGCATAAGTTGCAACTGCAGGAATTAGAAGAGATTCGCCTGGAAGCCTATGACAATTCAGTGATCTACAAAGGTAAAGCCAAAGCTTTTCATAATGCTAAGCTTAGTAGGAAAGAGATTCAGGTGGGTGAAAAAGTGTTGTTATTCAATTCAAAATTGAGACTCTTACCTAGTAAGTTGAACTCTAGATGGCTAGGACCTTTTATGGTAGTACAGACTTATCCACATGGTGCTATTGAGATTAAATCCTTTGCTACTAATAAGATTTTCAAAGTAAATGGTCACAGACTCATAGGCCAAAGCACTTCTATGAAGGAGCTCAAGTATGCTTAGTAGAGAACATCTGACTAGAGGATTCATGAGCTCGTTTGTGTCGAGCCAACGACGGTCAACAAAGGTGCTGGTTAGAGGCAACATGATTTTTTTTAGGGAAGTATACATTTCACTTTAATTTTATCTTTGTTATTTCTATCTTTTTGCATACAGTAGGGACAATACATGAATTAAGTGTGGGGGCTGCATCCTACATTTAGTTCTTGCAGTATTCATTCTTAGAAAATAAAAATTGTGATTTTCTTATAAATAATGCATGAATATGAGTTTATGCTAGGCTTGCTTGCTTAAAATTTTTTATTTTCTTAGCTATTTGTAGTTTATTCTTCTATGAGTGAAGACTTCTGAACATGCTAGCTGTCATTCAGAGAAGTTTGAGTTGATCCTCATATATCTCTTTAATGAGCAACTGTCATGAGTATCCATCTTATTTGATCATGTTATATAGCCGCTTCAAAGGCAATAAAATAATGACCTAATCCATTTCCTAGACTATTGAATTAGTAGAATAAGTCATCAAAATTGTGACTTTTCTTATCTAAAAAAAGGAGAGAAAAAAAAAAGAGAAAAGAAAAAAGTTAGATTACCAACATGGGTAGAAGTAGGCGGCTTGGCACCTTTTTCCCCTTAAGTTTAGGTCTCAAGTTGATCCTTATGCATGTAATAACTCATGTTGGGAGAGTCATGCCCCTTTTTGGGTCGATCAATGACTCGTATCAAACTAACAGTCAGTAAATAAATAAATAAATAAAATAATGATGACAATAAACTGTTGACTCCAACACCTCTATTCGAGTGAGTGTGAGACAGGGGGTGTTTAATTTCTAAGACCCTATATGAGCCTCGAATATGTGCGTAATTGGAGTTTAAAAAAAAAAAGAAAAAAAAAGAGGAAGCAAAAAAAAAAAAATGCAAGGCAAGCTTAGAATCAATTTCAGTGAGTTATTCTTTCTAGTGCAATTGTCTCTATAGTCATACCGTACTTCAATTTTTCGATCGCAAATTTTTTAGACCTCTTGATCGGTGTATGCATGGTTAAAAGAGATGGATGATTATAGCTCTTGTTACTTCATTAAAGAAATGTTGTGAGGCTAATGAAGGAACTCTTTGATGGTAGTTGGATGTTTAGTAGTTGTTCACTTGTTGTAACGAAAACTAATTGATTTTTGAATGAAACGGTTTTTAAAGCAAGCCAATACCTCACATAAATATCATATTTATGCATGGCTTTATAAGAAAGAAAGAGGGTTAGTTTTTAGGTTGAGTCCCAGATTTATTTGCACGAGGACGTCCAAAGACTAAGTGTGGGGGAATTTGTTAAGTCATAAATCATGCATTATTTTAATAATTATTTTGATTATATTATACATATTATTTCATCTAATTTACTTTATTTTATATATTTTTCAGGTCAAGCGTTAATAAAATAAAGAGGAGAAGAGAAGACGTCGAAGTTCGGATTTTACACGCTAAGTTATCAAGTCGGTCCAAACATAATAATTTATGAAAAAATATTATTTCCATAATGATTTATTTAGGCTAGGGTTACAAAATTATTACTCCTAATTGAAGAGAAATTAGAAAACTTGGAAGAGAATTAGTCCAAAGAAGAAAACCTTAGTATAATAATATTATAAAAAAAAGACCATCTCCACGCCTCACCATTTCACACCTCACGCCATCCCCCTTCTCTCACGCCTAACCCCCTCAAACCACTCACATCAACCATCACCATAGAAAATGTCATTATCATTCACGCATCATTCTCCTTCTAACTTCTCTCCATCACACATCACACGCAACATCACCACCATCAAATCCTCATAATCATCATCATCATTGTAACACACTCCATCTCCACTTCTCACACAATCACACACCCCTTCTTCATCATCATCATCATCGATCATTGTCTCATACCATCACCACCATCATCAGCTAGCATAATATTGTGCAAGTAATATTGTTTCTCTTTTTTCCCCCTCTTTTATTTTATTAGTTTAGTGTTAAACATGATTTATTTGGGTAATTCATGTACTTTAATTTATAATATGTGAGAGTAATTTCTTTGTACTTAGTATAATCTATTTGAAACCATGATAAATTAATTATTTTGAAATAAGTTTTATGCTTTATTGTCTAATTGATTTTTATTCATGATTCTATAACGATTAGTATTTATCATTTATGATATTTGCGTTAGATTAATTAGAATGCATGTTAATTAGTTTAAGACGAATTGGTGTTTAAAAGGCTTTAGTACGTAAACGATATAGTCTTTTAGGCATAAGCATCACCCTAATTAATCCTGGATGGCTCAAACCCATCTCTTTTAATTAGGTAACTATTATAGATCTTTGTTAAATCAATTTACTGGAAAATTGGTTGCAAGGTTTAGATGATGTTTTTCTAATACTTAATGCTCTAGTTTGATTAAACTCTTGCATTGGTGTTGGAATTGTCAACACTTGGATGGTTTATATTAGGGTTTGACCTAAATAAACTATAATATAAGGAAAAATGGGGAAGAGCTGCTAGTAGGTGTTTTCTACAGTCTAACTCATGGATAAATTGATTTGTGTGTTGATGATAAATATTAATTTGCATGGTGGATATAGATTATACTAAGTGCTTTTCATAAATTTGGTATCGTTGATAATTATTTCTTACTTTTTAGTTAATTTCTTTAGTTTGTCAATTTTAATTCTTAAATTTATAAGTGTTAATATAAATTCCGTTTACCCAACCCCCCCGCCCCCAACAAAAAGAGTAATCTTTTAGGAGTGTCTGAGTGATTTTAGATTAGTTATATTTTGGTTTTTAGTGTGATTATAATTTTCAGATTTATTTTCTATTCTGTTTTGCCATTTATTTACCGGTTTGTAAGAAATTAGGCTAAAAATAGTCCCTTTTGCATTTTTTTGTGTTTTATTTCATTTTAGGGTTTATATAGTATCCTAATCTGCCTCTATTTAATTTCAGAATATTCAAAAATTAGTTGATAATTTTTCAGAATTATTTCGTAAATTGGATATTTGCAGGTTTTTGTTTTAATAAATCTGAATATTACGTTTTTAAATTTTATTTTATGTTTTTAGGGTTTTATTAAGTCCAGAAAATTATATTCTAAAATCTGGGTACTTTTTTTTATTTATTTTCGTATTTATATTAGTGCAGTTTATTATTTCTATAATTTCAGATTTTATTTTCGGTAGTTAATTTTCTGTTTTAATTTTTCTGAATTTAATTACATATAATTTTAGAGATATAAATTTATAAACTTGCAGAATATTAATTTATATTACTTTCTGTTATTTTTAATATTAATTTTCTGCTTGCTATTTTCTGTTTTAATCTTGAGTCTAATATTGTGTGATTATTTTTGTTTTTATTTTTCAGAATATTTAGGATAGCTAGTTACTGTTTTTATTTCCAGAATTAAATTTAGAATATTTAGGGGCAGTATTAAGTATTTTTTTCAGATTTTTACTTGTTTAATTTGATTTGTTTTAGTAATACTAGTATGGACCCGTGCTTTGCACGGTGCATATTACAGTACAT
>JACYFF010019584.1:88907575-88924082 GCA_017589665.1 Selenicereus undatus
AAAAACTTTTCGCAGAGCGTCAAGAGTCAGTGAGAAAGGATGTTGAGAGGGCATTCGGTGTGTTACAAGCTCGATTTGCCATTGTACGTGGCCCTGCTCGTCTGCTCGATGAAACAGAAATTGGTATCATTATGAGAGCGTGTGTAATACTCCACAACATGGTCGTGGAGGACGAGCGGGACAGCTACGAGCTTGCTTTTGACTACGACGTCGTCGATGACACTGTCCCGCAATCGACTGTTAACCACGACCACCATCCGTGCTACGAGACATACTTTCAACGATCATGAGACATACTTACAATTGTTTAACGATTGTAATTTTTCGCCCATCACTCCTTACCTGGTGTATCTTTTTCTTAATTATTGAACTCTCGTAATTTCCATATTGATGCATGTGTAATTTTTTTATTACTCTCTTGTATTTCTTTCAAAAAAATAATGACTCTCTAATTAGTTGTTTCACCAAATTATTATGTGCACATTATTTATCCCACAAAAAATAAACACAAATAACCACCTAAAACATAAAAATAATAACAATTAAATATGAGTAAGTGTGGGGTCCATTGATATTATTTTATTTGGTGAGCCAAAATGGTGAGTCAACCATTAGAGAGAGTGAGACTTGTGAGATAAAAAATTAAAAAAAGAATTGATCTGACAGTGATGGACCTCTACCGATGAGCCAAAAATAAGGCTCACCATTGCACTTGCTCTCAGAGATGCGAGGCTCGTGAGCTCAAAAGATTCAAACTGGGACTACTTGTAAGCTGTGAATAGATAAGACAGATTAGCTTCAAAATTAATTGTCCTGCTTTGTGCCTTTCACCCGAGGGTCTCTCTCTCCACCGGTCTCTTCCATCGCCCTTTCCTCGTTGATCTCGTTGTTTTCCTCTGCAATTTTGTGCCGTCTAAGCTCAATTGTTGTCGTCACTGTCTAACTGTACATGCACATAATACTGGATTTAAGACCTCAGAGCAAACACCATTTTGCAATTCAATTAATCCGATCACAAATCGCAAAAACCCTAATCTGGGTTTTCTCTCTCCCAGATTTTTGATCCTCAAAATCATCTAATCCGAGATGATTGGGGGGAGGAGCCCGCCCAAGCATCGGCATGATGGCACCTCCCCCTTGCCTTTAGGAATGGATTGGAGCCCTCCTCCCAAAATATGGGTACTCAACTTTCTCTCCCCAACTCCCCCTTCTTTGTTCTTTTTTCTTTTGGTGAGGGGAGTGTTTCATTTGTTAAGTTCTGATCTCGTGGTAGATGACTGAAGTGAAGCGGGAAGGATAGGGCAAAATGATGTTTTTTTTTTTTTCTTTTTTAGCTGACGAGTTTAGTTAAAGAACTTCCGGTTTAGCTCAAGTCGGTTGAAGATAAGAATTTCTATATCCCTTTTGTTTCTGGGTTTCTGTTGAAATTTGATGGTTGCAGGAATTGAGATTAAATTAGGAGTTTTGTTTGCCACTGGGGTATATTGAAATTACTTTCTAGTTGCTCATCAAATAATTCACTAATTCAAATCCAAATCCAAATCCATATTGGTGAGAAGTAGGTTAAAATGTAGTTGCTCCTGAATTGCAAAGAGTTGGTTCCAGGAGACCCTAGATTAAAACTGCTTACTGTTCCATAGAAAGAAAGCAGAGGACGAGTTAAGGGGCATTTTGCTTTTGCTCAATATAGTCCAAGTTTTTTTTTTTTTTTAAAAAAAAATTGCTTTAGAGATGCATTTTGCTTATTGAGCTCCCTAATTTTTCTCATGTTTCTGTGGATCTTGTATCAACGAATTTAAGTTATGGGAATGAAGTGATGCTTTTCAGATTGCTTTACATCAGCGATTATTCAATATTGTACATTTACTGTACATTTACTGTAGTCTTGCTAGCACAGAATTCCCATTGTACACTGTTGCGAAGAAGTCTAACGAAATGTTCAAAAATCTGTGTTGGTTAAATAAGAATAGATATTAGCTGAAGAATAGATATTAGCTGTGTAAGGCTGTAAGCTTGTGAAAGGACCAAGTAGTGATGACTGAGGAAAATTCCATATTCTTAACTAAGGAGGATTACATTCATTTAGACAAATTTGGATAAAAACAGTGACATCTTTCAGATGGAGGCAGTGTAACCCCCAGCACAAATGAGGTTGGATTTAATGACTAGCATGACAAGCAATTGCATGTGTTATTTTGATAAATGTGAAGATACCAAAGTTAGAAAAATTATGGCTAATCTTAGTTATTGATTTGAAGCATGCCTGTTCTGGATCACAATACTATAGTCAATTCTAATAATTAAGTATGGCAGTTTATGCATCAGCAGACTAGATAATACTCACTAAGGGCTGGGGAAAGGGGGATTCTGTTGGTGAACGTCTTAACATATGGGACTCAGGGTTGTACCACTCCTTAACCTCTGGTTTTGTACTAATATTCCATTTCACATTCCTCATTCTATACTGACCTGAAGCCAAGTTTAGTGCATTATTTGATGGCCAGTGCTTTTCCCCTGTTCTTGGAACCCCCCCCCCCAAAAAAAAGTCGATTGTTTAGATGTCATGTTTATTGTTTAGTTGTATAGACTGTGGAGTAGGAGTTGCTAATAAATAGAAAAGGTCACTCTTGTTGGATCTAACCTTGGATATTTTTGCTAGCATTATTTTAGTGAAAGAATGTCTAATTCAATCTCTAATTTCATTATCATGTTAGTTTTCATTTGGAGTTATGTATTCTTTTTTGTCTGCTGATATATAATTTCCTTTTTTTTGGGGGGTGCTGGAGAATGACCGCGACACTGTATGGCCTCATGATCCTCGAACTGGGTGGAGCTATTGTGTTACTATTCCTTCTTGGGTTGCAGTTCCAAAGTCAAGATCAGGTGCTTCAGATCCTGTAGTGGTACAGAAATTGAATGTCTCTCCAATGTTTTTCTCTGTCATGGGTTAGATGTCATTTTTTCTTTGCTATATGTTTCTATTGTGTATTGGCAGTTTGAAAATCTTGGCTGTGAAATATTGGACGGATATGGTTGCTTTTAGTATGTGAAACCCCATTCATTTGTTGAGTGTTTTCAAATATCTGCATGAAAATTTTGTTTAACTGACACATGGAGATGGAAGCTAGACCGTTTACTTTGTGTTCAGTTAACACATCAAAAATGGAAACTAGACACGATTTGTTTCCTTTCCAATTGTCCATATTACCTTCTATTATCCTGAAAAGTTCCTAGTTTGAGATTACCTCATTCTTAGGATAGAGCACAGGATGCTTCATGAGAGTTGGTTCGTTCTTCTGATACAGCCCTTCTTCAGTCCCTTTGTTTTCTTTGGATAAGTTAATATGTCTGTATATATAGGGGTATGTACAAGAGAGAATGCTGAAAAAGCATCCCACAAAAGACTAATTACAACCCAAAAATATAGCCCTTCTACAGTTAGGCCAAGTAGAAACCTATGAATGTTGCAGGCCTGATATTGTTCATGTTAGGGCTAGGTTTATACATTTATGTACGGTTTTCTAGGCCTATATTGAAATGATTATTCTTGAATCTCCGTTTTGAATCAATTAGCAATTGCCTTGGGGAACTTGTACACTTTTAATTGGAAAGCTCCTAGTATTAAGTCTTAACACTGGATCTTGGCAACGGCATACTCAACTCACTTGTAAAACCCAAACGAAGTTGGGTATAAAGAAGGTTAGATTGGGTCAATCTTTCAAAGATTGCACCCAAGTTTCTGGATCTTCTCTATGGGCTTGTGTGGTAATATGCAGTCTTGTTCTTTCTAGTAGTTATGAAAGTTTTGGAAGACACTGACCACATTTGAGGCAAAATGTATGAAGGCGGCAATTCTTGCATTATCGCCAAGAAATTATTAAAATATATCCCATGACTGTAGATAGGCTGATAGAGACTCATACTGTGTGCAATTTGAGGTCAAATTCCAAGCAGCTGTCTTATTGTCTCCGAGCAAGGGCTCTGTATCAGAGCCATTGGTACCAAACAAGAACACATGGAACTATAAGTTGAATTTTCCGTAATACTGGCAGTATCTTTTCATAGTCCTTCTATTCAATAAATTCTGGGTTTAGATAGAGGGACTTAATATCAAATTATGTCAATAGAATGTTGTACAAATATTGGATCGAAGATGGAAAAATAAAGTGCAGAATCTTATCTTGGATTGGGTCCCTCCTCCTTATCATCTGCAGAATTACTATTCTTTCCCTTCAGGACATTTATGCTAACAGGGATTGTGAGTTTTTTTCCTGGCACTTAGTATGTGTTGGTAAGAGGAAACTGTCCTCTTACTTCTTTTGCTATGGAGTAGAAGATGGATGGTGCCTTTCAGACGTAGCATTTGATGGAAATAGCCCGTAATCTGTTCTATCTAAAGGATGAGATTTACGTCCTACTATCCACATCCTATCTGAGATGAGATTCCTGTTTTGGTTTAGTTTGTGTTGGTGATTGGAAGATAAAATGAAACATTTGTACTGATTTGACCATGGTTCTGCATACTGAAGTGGTATTTTTTTTCCCCTCCTTTGTGTACACATGATATTGAAGTGAAGGATATGTCCTGCATAACTTATGATTTGGATGAGAAGTAGGCGGATATAAAATGTCGTCATCTACTTCCTTTGATGTGATGTAGGAGGCAGTTAATGTATTTCAATCTTCTGTCCAACATAAACGTCTTTTTAATTCAGTCATAGCTGTGAGTTCTCTTAAATATGACTCCTATAGGCTACCCCTTAGCGGGATTCTGGTCCATTGGACTATTGGTCTAGTTTGGTTTAGCTGGCCATGGGAAGTCTACAATATAAAGCTTCACATCCATTGTAAGGTCCAATGGGTCCCTTTTGGGCAACTGCACGGTATGAGAGTGTAAATATGCCCCTTCATATCCTATCTACAGCAGGATGCTCTGGTGGCATTGGAGTACTGGAATAGTCATGTTTTATGGCGTCTTAGTCTTACACTTGAAGGAAAATTAGATTTCAGATACAGTCTTGATTTTCAAGGCATGAAATGATCAACTTCTTGACATTTCTTTAGAACAGTTTTACAGGGTTCAGGTGGGGATCCAATCACCTGAAGGAGTCACATCAACACGAGGAGTATTGAGAAGATTTAATGATTTTCTTAAGCTGTTTTCTGATGTGAGTAAATATTCCCTTTTTCTGCCTCTTGATATAACTTAATCACTCGACTTGATTTGTAACCTATAACAGGGAGAGAAAAACATAGAAGTTTACTTGAATATTGACTATAGAGTTCATTTAACAAATTCTTTTTGCTTCTTATTCTCACTGGTTTTCAATATTTGCAGCTGAAAAAGGCATTCCCCAGGAAAAGTCTCCTATCTGCTCCTCCAAAGGGTCTTATGCCAATGAAAAGCAGGGAACTCTTGGAAGAGGTGGTGACTGTAATTATGAGATGCGTTACTGTGTCTAGAATTTGATATGTTAGCCTTAGTGGTAGATTTATACTGTGCTTGATTTCTTCTCTAATTGATCTTTTATCTTCAGGTTCTTTTAAGTTTTATGTTTTTATATAGTCACTCCATTTCTTCTTCTATAAGTTTTACATATCTTCTATGAAGATTATTGGACGTGACTCGCCTGACCTTAACATGATATGGGACCCAAACTGCCCTGAACCATATTTGACCTGCAACACAAAATTTGGCAACCCAATTTTGAAGCCAACCGAAAATTGACCTATCCCAACTGATCGGTTGCAAGAGTTTCCTGATTAGCATTGCTTTCAAGAGATGCTTAGAGTTTTCCAAACCAGAGTGACCTGACTCGGATTCCGTCACCTTGAAGATGTTCTGACTGAATTTGATTTGAACAAATTGTTTACTTGATTGGAAAGTTCTTGAGTGATTTTCTGGGCTCAACTAAATCTTTCATGGCTCTGCTAAATTTTAGAGCTCTTCTGGTAATTCTGAAGCCCAGGACCTTTGGTGAAGACTTCAAGGCTCTTCTGGAAACTCTGCTGATCCGTTCTACTGAATGCTTTGAAATCTATTCCTGAGTTATACAAAATTCCTTCAATAGATCCATGCATATAGGCAAAAGGAACATAGCAATAGTCTTGTTCACACCAGAACATGACTGATTCCTACATGAACCTGTGGTAACTTTATTGAGACCTCTTTTCTTTTTGGTTGCAGCGAAGGTCCTCTTTGGAAGAGTGGATGTCAAAACTTCTTTCAGATATTGATATATCAAGGAGTATGGCTGTGGCATCTTTTCTAGAACTAGAACCAGCTGTGAGATCAAGTAAATATTCTCTTTCAACCTTTTATATATGTGCCTGCTTGTTTCTTTTGGATATTTGCATTGGAACAGATATCGTTTTAAATGTTAGCCCATAGGTAAGCCTTTTGATTTCTTCCTGTGTCTTACTATTGTAATTCCTGCATTTTCCCCAGAATCTGCTTCTTCTTTATTTGAATTTTTTTTTTGTTTTTTTTTGGGGTGGGGGGGGGGGGGGGTTACCTTCCAGCACTCCAAGAAGCAACTCAACAGCCTTCAGAAGCTAACCTGTCTGCAACTAGTGACATTTTATCACATCAAATCCATCCAAGTCCAGGCTTTTCTAGTCGTGGTGGGAGTTCATCAATTGCATCAGATTATGGTTGCGACACTGCTTATGAGACATCTGAACTTGGAAGCCCTAGTTTAGGAAGGGATGACAGCTCTGAGGTTGGTCTACAAGAGTTGACACTGTACGAAGATTTGGCAAATCTGGTTAGCATGTCAAGTATTGATGAAGGGTTGTTGATGGGAAAGAATATCCTAGATCAGATAGAAGGTTTCAGGAAGCATAAGATGCACGCTAGACATATTGTGGATGATGGGAATGTGTCAAAACTGGTCCCTTTGGCTGTCAGAAGGGCGGGAAGTTTGTTTGAGGGGGAGCTTGAAGTAGTCAACAATGCTCAAAAGTGCTCAATAGAAAGCATAGGAGGCGATGCAATTACGTACAAGGGGAGTGAAATGTTGAATTCATGCACTTCTGACTTGCTTCGTGAAGCTTCTTTTGACCTCCAAAACGGAGCTGAGGGCTCAAAAACCATGATGAGTCCTGGCGGCCCAGAGTTGCAATTCCATAGTGTTGGACAAATAACCCTTCCAAGGGATCAGCAGCCTAAACTGGATAGGATTCTTATGATTATGCACCGGAGATTAGTGACTGCTAAAACAGACATGGAGGATCTTATAACAAGACTGAATCAAGAAACAGCCATAAAAGAATACCTTATGACCAAGGTATTTTCATTTTTGGAGCTACTCTTTTTCTGGGTGGGTATAATGTGAGCATATGTATTTCAAACTTACCCAAAAACGTTGTACAAGATTACTCAGGACATACCCTGAGGGCTGAAAGGCCTACGAGACTATAGTCCACTGAATCTATTTAGTATCACTCTACCACATTCCTTAATCACAAGAAAGACAATTCTCCCGGTTTTTTGAAACAATCTTCTACTCCTTTCCTGCCAATACAAGTAAACTACCACTGTTACCGTGTACAATTTGCTTCTCATTTTGACACTACCACTCTGCCTGAGAATTTCCATTTGTCATTCATCTCAGGTTGTTGCTATCGCTTGGACTCACAATGTCACAAAGGGCTTGCCTGTATCCAGTCTGCACAAACTTGCGTTTGAAAAATAAATGCCCATGATGATCCTGATCTGCTTGTACAGAATGCAGACGGGATCACACTGTAATCCAGACCTCGATAACCTATCTTTTGTCAACAGCCTCTGTTGCACATTTAACCAAGTAACAAAGACACACTTGGGAATTCTGTTTTTATGCCACACCAATTTACCGTACCATTGAACCTTCTTTACTCCTATTCTGCTCATAGCCAGCAGCTACTGTGTATCTGCCATCCCCTGAGGTCTTCCATCTATTAGTTGTTATGTCAAACCCATCTAGCATCGGTTCCTGGCCTGCAGTGACTTCCTCTAATATCAAGCATCCTTCCCAGATTCTTCACGCTGTTATCACTTCTTTGCATGATCCCTTTCTTTCCTTGCTGTTGCTCCTAGTGGGATTCATTCCGTGTAGTGGTTCAGTGCTCTTCTGTATTGCCTTCTTCTCCAGGTCAAGGACTTGGAAGTTGAACTTGAAGCTACAAAAGAGAAGGGTACAGAAAACCTTCAGCAGGCACTGTCGCTTGAGAAAGAAAGGATTACAAAAATGCAGTGGGATATGGCGGAATTTCGTCGGAAGTCACTAGAAATGGAATTGAAATTGAAATCTCAAGAGGTTTGTTTCATGTTTATCGTCCCCGGTCACCTTCCTGTCATAGTTTTTGTTCTCTTTGTTTATCGATCATTCAGCAATTTTCATGAGGCTATGGCAGGATGGTAACTTGCCTGCTGAAACCACTGGTTCATCTACCTTTTCCGGAAATTATGAATTATTGCGGGAATTGGAAGCTACTAAAGGGCAACTAAGTAGCTTGCTTGAGCAACATGCTGAGCTTGAGATGAAATCTAAATCGGATGTCAAGGTTCTTGTTAAAGAGGTTAAATCTCTCAGACGATCTCAACATGAACTGAAGCAAAAGCTCTACAAATCATTACAAGAAAAATCTGAGCTGGAGGTAGGATTCATGCCATCATCTTAGCCTATAGTATATTTTCAGAGGTGCTTTCATTTGGGATGAGTTTTTGTTCTTTTTAGTGTTGCCTTTATTATGCCCAACTTTCTTCCTAAAGTAGCACGTACACCGATACGTGATATGGATATGACACGGGGACACGTAATTTTACTGAAAAGTAGGACACAACACTTACAGTGGGCGCAGAGTGGTCAGAAAATATTTATTCTATTACCTATGTGTTCATAATTTGTTTTATGTCTTTATCCTTGAGAGAATCATGTTTGGATGAAAACAATAGCAAATTGTTCATAGTATATGCGTTCAACAACTATCAATAACATAACTTAATTTCTTCATGTTGTCTATATGTTCTGCTTTAGTTTGAGAGTGTCCAAAGAATGTCCGAGAGTGTCAGTGTTCGACACGTGTCGGACACGGATACGTGAAGTCGCAGAGAGTGTCTATGCTTCTTAGGTTGATAGAAATGCTGACTTTAGAATGTCTGCGAGATATAGATGGCTCATCATATTGCTAGTGCTAGTTTTAAAGGAAGTAGAAGGTGGTCTATTATGTTTTATTATTGATTCTACATCTTGTGCTGATCTCTTGATCAACCAATCATCAAAAAAAGGAAGTAGGGGTTTTTTTTGGGGGGGGGGGGCATAAATTTCTCTTTCAATGTCACTTTCAAACCTGAGCCAAATTTTGTTGGACTAGTTATTCTACTTCAAACAATAGTAATTGTCCCACAATCATGCTTTGGCATTTAGCAGCTCCTGGATTGCATAGATAAACAATGGGTTAGATAATTTATGTGCGGCAGCCTCTATTTTTGCCAATTAGATGACATTTATGTATTTGTAAGTTTGAATTTGGCACCTGCCCATTGCTTTGGCTGTGCTAACTCTGGAATTGCTCGAAATATAGTGATGGAACCTTCCTTTTCTCCTTCACTGGTGTGATGACATCTGCTCTGTATTTTCAGCAACTCTTGGAGCACGAAATGAAACGAAAGGAGCAAGTGCTAGTTGCAGGGAGAAAGTTGTTGCATGATTGTCAAACCTTCCATAGTCATCTCCGGGATTGTAATGTTAAATTTGTGGATAGCAATTTTGCTGCTGATTCTTCCTCGACATTAGATGTCTTAGATGTCTTGTCAGAGTCGGACAAGCAAATTGGTCTACTCCTCACAGAGGTACGTCCATGCTGTTTGTAAGTATCAATTATGTAACTGCTTATTTTCTGTCCATTATTTTGGGGGAAATGCCTCTCATAGGAAACACTGTGGAGTGAAGTTTAGACCATTCCGATGCATCCTTTTTTTTTTTTTGTGTGTGTGTGTGTGTTCTTTCTGTTTTTTAAATTGGGTGGAGGGCTTCATGCTTGAATCCACAGGTACCCTTTTGCTGCTAGTTGGTGTGATTGCTCTTCTTGTTTGTTTCTTTGCCATTGCTCCACTGTTCTGACTTGTATGATCAGCATCTTTTTTTCTGTTTTTTTTTTCCCTGGGTTAGTATGGTAAGCGGGGCCCCTACTCAGTCCCAGTTTGAGCAAGCCAATCAATTGCAGGTCATCTCCTCCTAAACGAGGAGCTCAGCCTCTTGTGACTTGGTGGGAGGAAATTGGCGAAGCAGTATGAGACAGTGGTAGTTCTGAGTTCTTTGGGTACTTGTAGGATAAGATTAGGTGATACTTTTAGATCTTCTGGCGCAGGTTAAGTGACATGTTTTGCCTATTAGGTGATGTTTATGTCTATTCCTCTATCTTCCAATCAACCATCATTTAATAAAGAACATCAAATTAGATCAAGTTCAGATCAAGTCTACCATAGTCAGGCAAATTTAGGTGCAGTTCAGCGTGGATCACAATGATTTTGGGTAAAGGTTGCTCGAGTTTAATCCGAGTCTTCTGAATTGTATTAAAACTTGTCCTGTTTGCCAGTTTTAGTTTTACCACCTTCCGTGCTTCTCCCCTTTAGCTTTTGTTGATATCTTTCAGATTAACCACTTAACTCCAGAGGTTGACACACTTTCCAATAACAACGATATGAAGATTGTAGACCATGAGTTAAGGCGGGTGTTGAGAGATCTTCATTGACAATGCTAGGTTGCGGAAGCGGATGAACCTCTTTATTCAGTCTGGTCTCCAAGTGGGTAGTTCTACACATGAAAATAGTAGTTCTATTGAGGAATGTATTAAAACAGCTCTTAGAAGCTTAGAAATTGATAGATAGAAATGTACATTTATTTATCTTTTGCTACTTGACTCCCTGTTGTTCTGTATCGTGGGCATTGTCCCTATTCTGTTTGTTTTTGAAGCCCTCGGCTTTGTAATTTTTCAGGGTTGTACATGAAATAGAAGTCTTTTCAAAATAGTTTGTACATGATAACTGAAAATGTCCATTATTTTTTCTTAAAATAATGAGATGTTGCGACGTGAACTCAATGCTAAGATTTGTAATAAGTTAATAACTGATTTTTCATTCTCTCACTTGTTCTCAACTGCTTTCCATTCAATCCCACTCACTTCCGAAGACATCGCTTCTTGTCACCCTATTCTGCTCCTTTCAGCAAAAACTTACCCTATTTCACTCCTTCCCACTCCATCTAAAAAGCTCATTCATTTAAGAAAAATCTCAATCCATCTTACTCCTTCCCAATTTCCTCTCCCGTTTCATTCCATTCATTCGGACTTCCTTCCAAAAAATCTCATTCGGACTTCTTTTAGAAAAATCTCATTGCAATGCATTTCTTCTCATATCCCATTTCAATTCCCCACCAATAAAACAGGCTTGAAGAGGGAAAAAAGTGAATTATGTCATAAAAGATGCTAAGCAGAATGGACACCCCCCCCCCCCCCCCCCCCAAAATCGAAACAATTGGCAAGATAATCTCGTATGAAACAATGGTAGGGTCGTTATCTATAAGAGACATGACTTTGTCACGAAAACTTTTTGATTTTGAAAATCTAGAAATCAAAAAAAGAAACAAAAAACAAAACAAAGGATCATATCCAGAGTGAGGCCATATAATGTAACCTAAAAACAGACTTTGAGAAGAAGGTTTGGCCATATAGTTTTAGGCTGGATGGCCCATTAAAAAGTAAGCTCATCCCAACTGAACTGGGCATTTCGTTACTGTTGTTCACAATAACAATGTTGCTCATTGGTAAGTGGTTGAAAACAAATTTTGGAGCTGCAGCTCCACAAACTTGATCAGTTAAGCAACTGGATACAGTTCTGAAGAGTTGAATGATACAACAAATAATCCTACTTGAGTTTTTGAATAGGCTAAACAAATAAGCAATTGGACAGTAAAATATTAAAGCTTTTCATCTAAGTAATACCAGTTTCCGTTCAGTTTATTATGCCAGATGAAGGTTGTAATGATTTGTTCTTCCAAACTGCGCCATCTTCTCCATTAAACTTCAACTGGTACGAGTGACAAAGATGCCTAAAGAAGCTGGGTTTGAAAATATTCTCTAACTTGATCAGATGAACCGATCAGTCTCCCGGAGTGAACCGTTTTCCAGCTTTGACCTGAACCCACAAAACAAACAACAAAATGCTTAGAGCAGGTTTTAAAATATCAATCAGCTCTGCTTACTCAACCCGGACAACCTAAAACCTAGTGGCATAGACTTTTAAAGACGGGGCCGACGGGTGGAGGGGAAGCTGACATCGCCTGTGCCACCTGCCAACATTTTTATGTCCATATGTAGTACATTATGCATTGATTCTTAGATGAGACAATCTCATGAAATATTTGCTAACATGAACTAGTTTAAATTTTGTTGGGCTCTTACATGGGCTAAACACCTTTTGCATTTCAAACTTTAGGTGAGATGGTCTCAACCATGATGATCTCTACATTCAGTTGTAATGCTGTCGGAGATTGAACCTCGAGCCCAATCAAACCTAGCAAGACCCCACGATTTCATCAATCCTTGGCCCCAATCTAAATCCATGCACTGGCAGTCCAGGTAGGGCAGGGGGTTAGCTTTAGACCCTTCTGACCCTACTGAAAAGATGGGCCTAAATGTCACCTTTACCAGGTCACTATGATTACAAATCAATGCAAAAGAGAATTGAGAGCCTAAACAGACTAAACATCTGTAAATTCTTTGAGTGTTTCCACACAGAAGATTTATTTATAACATCTTATTAGGGAAACAAGATCATGGTTCGTACCTTAAACCATCTTCCAACTGGCGTGGCTCAACGAGGACATAAAGTGGCTTCCCGCAGAGCTTGAACTTTCCCTGCAATGGATAATCAAGCAAGGAAAGGAAAATCATGTACTGCACTTGCATTACCTTGCTAGACTATAA
This sequence comes from Selenicereus undatus, assembly GCA_017589665.1. Taxonomy (NCBI): domain Eukaryota; kingdom Viridiplantae; phylum Streptophyta; class Magnoliopsida; order Caryophyllales; family Cactaceae; genus Selenicereus; species Selenicereus undatus. Next base: position 88,920,545 of record JACYFF010019584.1, read on the forward strand.
GTCCACCGCTAACTAAATTCTTGGACTGGCATTCGAGATTAAGGCCACAACAAAGTGATGAGACATCATCATTCCCTATCTAAATCACAGAACTAATATCCCTTTTCTGCTTGCTGTTTTTCAGACCTGCAACTCTTTACCCTAACTCAACTAAACAGTTCAGCCTTACCTATTCCTGTGCAACTCAAATTGGCTGAAGTATTCATTTGTATTGGCTTTGTTGGATGTTAATAGACCAAGCAAAGCTGACCTGATATTGCAAACCTGAACTCAATGACCTGAACCAATACCCAAACCAACACCCAAGATAGGCCAACCCAATTGAACCAAACCCCAAATTACCCCCAATCCAAACAGAACCTGTCTGGACTCAAAATTAACCCAAACTGATGTGCATCAGGATCTGCCATTTGCCTCATTGGATTGAAGCACATCACAGCAAATGGAAGCTTTGGAGTACCAGAGGTCTTATCAAAACAAGCTACAAAAAATGATCATTAAAGCATCCTGTTTCTTTCCTCGCGCAATTTCTCGATAGTCGATAAGAACCACCAGAATACACCATGAGCAATGACAATGACGAAGCACTATGAAACGCCAATATCATGACCTTACGCTTGACATGAACTATCAAAGAACTTTGCAAACGTACGTTACATCAAGAAATAAAAATGACACAGAAAACCACTTTTTTTTGGGGGGGGGGGGTGGTGGGGTTCAGAGTTCAGACTATATTAAAACAATTACCTTCACTTCAGGCAAACCAATTACACAAGCACATTCGACGACTTCCGCCTCAACTCGTTCTAAGAGACAACCAAAAACAGATTTTAGCGTGCTTTTAACCAGTGCAAGCAGCTTCTTTTTTTTTTTTGGTTATGGACAAGAACTGTAATTGCAGAATTCAAAGCAAACTTACCAAGAAGCCTGATTGCTGCAGAAAGAGTCCCACCTGTAGCAACCAGATCATCTATTATCAATGCACGTTCCCCAGGCTCAACAGCACCGACATGCATCTCCAAACAGTCAGTTCCATACTCCAGCTCGTAACATTCAGAAATCACTTCGCCTATGAAGAAAAGTTTTGTGAGTGTCGAGCCTACTCGGAGAAATAACTTAGGTAATCTCTGTTCAACACGGAATCATGCAAGATTCCAATGTCCTGTGAGGCACATTATACATCTGAAGCAATGTTTTAAGTTTATCTTCCATAGAACAGATGAGACTGAAGGTGGTGTTCATTGGAGTTCATGAAGTGACTGACATGGGTATGACTGTATGAGTCACGGCCTCAGACTCTGCAATCTCTGAAAAGCTTGCATGGCTTTGGTCAGACAATGGAGGCCTAACAACAAGCATACATGCCCATATCGAGATGTTGAGTCTCAAAGAACGAGTAGAAAAATAAAAGCTTGACGGTATACTACGAATTTTGAATTCAGTTCTAACTGATTGGACATACCAGGCAATTTTCTTGGCTTCCGTAAAGGAACAAACTTTGCCCCAATGGCTAAAGCAATTGGTGGACCAAACATGAATCCTCTAGCCTCAACCCCTAAACAAAAAGAAATTCCAAATTGATACAATCAAGCTCTTGAGCCCACAACAATCACAATAAAACTATAATGCTAACTTTAACAGGGCCCATGCAACAAAATGCAATCAGCAGACGAAAATCCAGAATGACTGATTGCATTCCATTACGTTGCATTTTGCTCAATAAAGCATTGTCAAACAGTCGTCAAATAAAAACATAAAATGAAAAATATTTATAAATATATCATATCATAGAAAAGATCATATATTCCATTTGAAGGGCGGCAATTGATAGTAGAAATTCAAGTTTCAAACAGCAAAAACATCTGGAATATCTTGAACATCACTAAGAAACTTCACTTCTCGTCAAAGTAGATTGATAATTGACAAATTTCTCTTAAGAATATGCAATAACACTTCAAATAAAAATGAGAACCACATAATCAATAGTGCAAAAAACAAACTGTGCCCTTGTAAGAGGTACCGATCTCCCCAAACACACACGGGCAAGGTCGTGCTCACAGACAGACTTGAATAACTTCAATATCTAGCCATTTTTGTCCTAAAACAAAGTATAAATCACAGAGGAGCCTCTAATGTCATAAAATGGGGGAATTTGGGACAGGGACGGCCGGATGGGGCTTGGATACATGGAACCAAAAGGGGCCAGGGGGCCGAAAACAGGGTGGTATAAAATTACTATTTTTAATAAATATGGTACATACGTTGGTATTTGAATGCCATGGGATAAAGGCAAAACAAGGGGAGGAGAAAGGAACAGAGCAGACCACAATAAAAGGTTCTAACATAAGAAAATACCTTTCACTCAAAACACCCAAAAATGACCCACTATTTTATAGTGACTTTCTTCTTTTCATCTACAGAAAATTCCAGACCAAAACATTTCAAGAATCTACAGAAAAGGTCCAATAGAATGAAAATAAAAACAAACCCCATATTTCTTAAACGACCCCCACCCAAAAAAAAAATAAAAAAAATAAGCCCCCGCTTTTGTGGTATCCCTTAGAGTAGAAATCACTCTGGGATCTCAGAATTTGTGAAGGTCTGTTTCAGAGTTGGCCAACGCTATGCTAAAATTGAGGGAATCAACATGAGCAATTTATTTTCAAATAAAAAAAGAAAGAAACTGTCCCTCTAAAGTAGTGAAAAAATTTAAAAATAAACCAAAAGTGGAAAAAAAATCCATAGTTGCATGCATACATTTTCATCAAAGATCATAAAAATGCACAACAAAGGGTACAGCATTTGGGGGAAAACGCCACAAAGAACCAGCAATGATGGTCCAAGCACGAGAAATTGAACCCAGAAAGTAGACCCCAAAAAAGGGGGGAAAAAAACTGACTTTTCTGAATTAAAAAGAAAACAACTCATGATACTGTGAATCATGAATTAGAAACCCAGGAAATCACATGCAGAGAAAAACAAGGCGCCAGAAAGAAGGGAGAGGGGGAGTGTACCAGCAACAACTGAGATATCCATGTCTCTGTATCTATCAACGAAGATATCAATTGTATGCTTAAAGGCCTTGGGGTTTAACAACAAGGTTGTGATGTCTTGGAACATTATACCTGCAACACAAATTTTACAACTTATTCTCTGAAAAACACAAATCAAAGCAAAACCCAGAAATCAACTCTTACAAAAATTCCAACCCAGAAAAGGGGGGGGGGGGGGAAAGGCAAAATTTTTGAAATTAAGAGCAACGAAAAAAGCTCTACCTGGCTTAGGGAAATGAGGAACGACTCTAATGGCCTCGGAGATGGCTTCGAGCCTTGGATCTCCCTTGAGTCCATTCTCTGATGCAAACATCTCTCTCTGTGTGTATGTTTCTGGGTTCAATGGGTTGTCAAGTTTTGAACTTTAAATTTGGGGTAAATTTTTCAGCTGAATTTGAAGGCAATGGAAGTTGGGTTTTGCTGGGATTTTGCCTTCTTGTTTTTCTCTCTGTGTTTCTTAGCCACAGGGGGGGGGGGGGGGGGGG
>JACYFF010019584.1:88924182-88938122 GCA_017589665.1 Selenicereus undatus
CCCCCCCAGTAGTTATTACTAAGAGTGACAGTGGGTTTTGTTACTTGTATATATGTACAACCCAACACAGCAGGCTGGGTTTTCCGGTTTTCCCTCCTAAAAACTCAGCCTGTGATCTTCACACTCTTCCTCTGAGTCTGGTGTGCGTGCGAGTGGTGATGAGTGATTAGTGGCGATGTGAGAGAGAGGATGAGTCCAGCAGTCTAGTAAGCTAGGGGGAGGGTTTAAATAAGCGCTTCTTTTTCTGCCCCTAGTTTAAATTGTGTATTTTGGGTATGTTTGGTGTAGGGTTGTCAAACATGTCAGCATGGTTGAATTTATGCTCATGTTAAATTTAGATGAATTGAAATTTTTTTAACTTGAACCTACGTTATTTATTAAACTGATTGAAAATCTTAATTTTTATTTATTTATTTTTTAAATGGATTGGTCTGAAATTTATTCATTAACTCATTTAATATAAATGAGTTAGATTCAGGCTATCCGATTACCCATTTACATGCTTAATATTTTCACAAAAATATAATTATCCAGCACTATAAATCAATCTTTTGAACTCAATATATCATCATAATGTAATCATTGTCCATGATCTACAAGAATTACAATCCCAAAACAAAGATCAACTTGATTGAACTTCACGTTTTCACAATTTCTCCAAAAAATACAAGGTAAAATTAGGTAAATAGGCCAACCTATTTAACCAATTTAATTAAACAAGTTAAATAGGAATTTTTTCCGTGTCAAAATTATCAACCTGAACCTAACTTAATTAATTCAATGGATTAAATATGTCAACCCATTTAAGTACGGGTTGAAAATCTTTACACAAACCCACTTAATTTTGTGTTCGGTTCGGATCAGTAATCATGTTGGATCAACTTTTGACAGGTCTGAGTTTGGTGAAGAGTTTTTGTGGATCTAAATAGAGTTTTTTTTTATATCAATTAGTTATTTTATTTCAGTCAAAAAAATCTTTAAATTGTTTGGTAAAATAGTTTTTTGTATTAGTTTTTTATACTTAAAAAACTAATTTGTAAAATGTTCTTTGGATGAGCTTTTTTAATGAGCTTTTCACTATTTATCATTACAATTACCATATTATCCTATAATTTTTGACAAAATTATATTCAATTGAAGAAGGTAATTTTTTCATTATAATTATTTGTTTTTGTAAGAGCCATGTTTTATTTTCCTCCTCATTATTCTCTTTCAATAGTCATTTTATGGGTTGGGTTAAAATAAATGATGCTTTTCACTTTTAAGGCAATAAAGCTCTCCTAGAAGGCCTAAAAATTGCTTTAAATTATATATATATATATATATATATATAGACACACACACAAACACTATAACATCGAAGCTAAACAATGGGAGATTAAGGATTTCTTAACCTTATTTGAAAATTGGAGATCATGATCAAATATCTCATTTTTTCTGTGAAATGACTTTAATTTTAAGGCATTCTTTAATTTAACAGAGAATTTACCTTAACTATCCTTACGTGATGAATAAATATTCTTATGTCACATAATTTTAAATTATTATTGAAAAAATTAAGTTTTCTCCAACAAAAAATATTGTGATAACTAATACTAAATTTGGGTGAAAGTGTAAATGTAATTTTACATAACACATAATTCATAATTCATAATTTATAATTTATAATTCATATTGAAAAGAAAAATAAATATGCAATAAAAACAATTGCACTACTGTTAAAAAAGTAATGAAATTATGTTATGAGCAAAAGTGACAATTTTACCAAATAATCTTGTTCAAGACAATTAATTTCACCAAATATTTTTTTCAAAAACAGTTAATGTAATCAGTTAATTAAGTCAAATAATTAATACAATCAGCTAACAACTAATAGTTAATACAATCAGGTAACCATTAATAGCTAATAGCTGATTGTCAAATAGGGTCTTTATCTACATAGGCTTCCTACTTCACATCTCCTTAATAGCTCGCGAGGACTTTTTTATTTATCAATATATAATTTCTGAAGGTCTATTCTTTTCAACTAATCATAAGTAACTTATTACTTATCAGCATCGACAAGTGATGAGTAGGACTGAAATTGTGAGTAGAAAATATGACTAAGCACTGATCAACGCTGATCAATGCTGATGAATGTTAATTGGTGCTGATGTGTGCTGAATGCTAATAATAAGTACTTATGATAAATCGAAAAGAACATTCCCTAAGTAGACCTGATCAAATTCAGGGTCAGCGCAAGTTAAGGTGCAGGCATAAAAATCACTAGCTAAAATTTTCTCAAGTCTAGCCTTACTAAACCGCTATCCAAGTTGACATACCTCCAACTATCCGCCTAATCCTACAGGTACCTTAAGATTAGCAGCTCACACCCGGTCCTCGAGCCCCTGGTCCATGGGATCATTCTAGTTTACAATTTATCACATTTTCGTGTTCTTTCAACCTCCAATTTCAATAAATATGGCAGCAAGTTTAATATATATATTTACATTGTATATATATCCCGATTCATAAACCTTTCAAAAGATCTGCTACTCAAGTAGAAAGCGGTTACTTATATCTTACGGATAGGGCTGGCAAAAATTCGGGTCCAGGTCAATTCGAGTCCGGACAAATCGGATATTCGGACAAAAACTTCATATCCAGACCCTGTTTGGATTACAAATCGGACACTTTGACCAGACCCGGACCCGGACCCGGTTGTCCGAATGTCCGGACCCAGTTGTCCGAATATCCGAATTTGTAATATGATTTTAGGAGATTTTGACCGAAATTTTGTGTGACCGAACCCGAACCCGATTTTTCAATGTCTGAACTCGGTTGTCCGAATTTATTTTTATAAAATTTTCTAAAGAATTTGGGCTAAAATTACATATAAACATAGTTGTCCGATGTCCGAACCCGGTTGTCCGATTGTCCGAATTTGTCCGAACCCGAAATGGTTCAAAAATCCGGACAACCCGAACCCGAATGTCCAAACCCGAACCCGACCCGGTTTAAATTCGGACATGACCGATTGTCCGAATTTTAAATTCGGACATAAATTTGGTGACCGTACCCGATTTTTTTCGTGTCGGACAAATTCGGATAATCGGATCGGACAAATTTTTATCAGCCCTACTTACGGATAATCAATTCACTCACAACCAAATCAATACCACCCCAAAAAAAAAAAAAATTGACTACGAACAAATTATCACAATAGTGCCCGCGTCCAAAATTATGCAATGGGCATGCCCTACATTTCTTGAGTTGAGATTCATAGTGGAACCCACTTCCAAGATTAGATCAAGTATTAAGATTCAAAAGACTTGAGTTGGACCCTTTAACCTACTTGAGGGCTAACGGTCGAATTAGTGAGTCAGAGCTTCCATCCGATCTGCCCCTCATTATACTTTAGTGCCCTTAATTTGAAAGTCATGGCGAGTCAAAGGTCTAAAAAAAAAAAAAAAAAACGACAACGACAACAACCTGATCCTGACCCTCGAGCTTGCAGGGCTGGTTGGGTCCGGTCAGGCAGGGCTCTAATCCTATGACCGCGTCTAATAAGAAGATAAGAGTTATAAATAATGAGTCCCAAGTAGTTATAAGGAGGTTTTTTAATTAGTCAAAATAATGTAGAGAATTGCATCTGTAAAAAAAAGTTGTAATTATCAAGGTTAAAGTTAGAATTAATTATTCAAAATTTAAAATTTACTGATAAATTATAAATATTCTTCTAAAATTTTGAATGTTCACAAATTTTAGAATGAATTTATAAATTTTAGAGTATTTCTAAAAATCTTGAAACCTTTCCCTTGAATTTATGGATTAACCAATAACTTTTCAAACAAAAATGAACATATATATATATATTTATATATATATATATATATATATATATATATATATATATATATATAAAGCTAATAAAGCTCTTAGTTTTCGTTCTTCTTTTTTTTTCCAAAAAAGTAGTCCCCACATCTTGAAATTAATTTTTACTTCCCCAATGTGATAAGAGTAATTACTAAACTTTCAATTTATTCACACTTGCTTTTTAGAAAAAAGGCAAATAATTATCATTAGAAAAACTCTACTTATGTTGAAAATTGGGAAATAGAATGTAGCAAACCACATAATGTGAGTTTTTCTCTTAAAAAAAAAAAACAAAAAAACAAACTCATGCACAACAAAGAAATCCAACCAAACAAGTAAAACTATTACCTTCTGCTCTCTCTTTCGTTAAACCCTCGTCCACAGTAAGAATACTCGCTGGCACATTCACCAGAAACTCCGGCAACCAAAGACTCATGAACAAAAATTGTCTCTTTGCCACAGGAAAACTTTGGTTACAAAAAACTTCAGGTACCTTTAACATCAGGACATGATTCACCTGCATCAACAAAGATTTTGATGGTCAAAGTCAATCCCTAATCCTTTATCTCCTTCTAATTCATATTTTAATAGAAGATTCATGCTTTCCCTTGGTATGGTTAACCTTGACCTTCTTTTCTCCACTTTCTTTAATAGTTACTCAAAAATTGCTCCACAAAATATTAGGCAAAATATGGGTTTGCTGTTGCAAAGTGGCCGGCCGTGAACAATGAAATTAGGACCAAAGCAATTGCATCCAACCTAGCCGGTGGCCTGCAAATTTCAATTCGGTTTGTTGGCCATAAGGAAATCTGACAATGGGTTATTTTGGGGATTCGTTTGCACCGGCGGCAACCATTACAGTAATGGGAAATGTTGAAAGGTTATCAAGCATGGACAGAGCACTCAAATGTGGAGATCATGTTGAATGCGACCACTATGAGCTTCTTCGACCATTGATGAACCCCAACCAAGGTTTTCCCAGGTAGTAGCTGCCACCATTAAAATTCTGGTAGATGTTGAAACTGATTTAGGTGTTTTTACTTAAACTTTAATGAAAGCAATACATTTGAAGTGTTTAGAATTCTTAAAAAAAAAAAAAACGCAGTTTAAAGGTTTATATATCTAAGTGTTTAGTGCAGATAGAATGTTAGTTATCATTAAGATTTCCCAAAACGAATTAGCAGCACAAGAGTTGACTCTATAGCACGGAACAATTAAAAAAAAAAAAACAAGATAACGCCACTCAATAACATACCCATAAGCTTGTACACTAGCAATATATTGCACCTGCCAAACAATAGCATCTCCACTGTGAGCTTTATTCTGAAACTTCCTGCGGTATCTTTGTTTTCGGATCTCATTAACAGTACTAGCAAACTGAGATCTCCTCCACTTATGGGATTGCCTTTGCATTTGGAAGTATACCATCTCACATCCTTTAAAAAGTCTCAATGTCTAGGAAACTGCTTAGATCAAACCAAAATTTTGCAGCAGACTGCATTAATCATTGGACGCTAATAAGAAAGATCTGGCTACAAGCATCCAAACCAGGACCATGACAGAACACATAGACATTTGTCATGATGATATAACTAGAGCTTAACAACTTACTACAAATAAGTATATTTTGCATTGTTAGTCACATATTAAACTACAATTCGTCCCAACTTCACCCTTTCCGAACTGTTCATGACCAGTTTACTTGCAGGTTTTGAGCACTGGACAATTCATAACATTTTTTGACATAGAACTTACTGGCAACTTGACAAGCTGCAATCCATTTGTGTGATCATATTAAACCCAACACCTAACTTATTTCCTCCCTCAAACTGGTTACAATCTTCCAATCACAAGTAATGAACTTGAAAGCTTGAACAATAAAAAAATTCTTTATCCTGGAACTGGTATGCCTTGGCCTAAAGATAGCATCTTCAAAATGAAGCTTCAAATCCATCTACCATATAGAGCTTTGTTCCAAGCCTACAATTCCTTAAAATTTAAGCCCCACTCTTCATAAATTGGCACATGGATTTCCAACTCACAAGGCACATTTTCTTTGCAATAATACAACATCATATATATATATATATATATATATATATATATATATATATATATATATATATATATATATATATTAAAAGTTGGATTGAACTCATGTATGAGCGACACGTGGGACGCCACATAAGATGTCATCTAGAGAGCCACTTGGGATAAGAATGTCATGTAGAATAGCAACATAAAAGTCTTCTATCATGTAATTAAGATAGATGTAGGTTATCAATGTAATTTTAATTCAATTTAATGTTAACTTTTCTCATATGTTATGACTAATTAGTAATTAAATTTTGTCTTAAAACTTAAATATAGAACAAAGAAATGATTTAGATGTTACCCAAGAAAAAAAAAATTTAAGTGTGTTAGACATTATTTTTGAGGTAAGTATATATTGGACATCTAAATCTAAATATATTTATTTTTATATATTTATTTTTGAGTGAATATATCATGAGTTGATACTTTAATACTGACCGGGTTGCTTATTTTACATACTGTAAAGCTTGATTATTTAAACATGTCACATAATTGGGTTTAGGTAATATGAAATATAGGACTTAATGTGATTGTGGGTTTCACTTGCGACTACTTGAAGTTGGCACAATATTTAGTTTCTTTTCACATTTGTAACTTACATTCATGAAATTAAAAAAATATTTCAGTAATTTATTCAATTTATATTTCACTTGAGATTATATTTTGTGCTCAAAAATCACATAGTATAATTAGTTCTTTTAGCAAATTTAAATTTAAATTTAATAGAAAAATTAATATATAAGAGTAATTTGTCTACATTCCCACAATAGACCATAATTGACTTCATGAATTAGTAGCACTCCACTCCCCCTCCCCCAAAAAAAGGTGTTAAAAATTTTCCTAACTTCAAATGGTACTAAAATTTCTTCATCTGCTACTAATCTCCTTTTCTTTTTTTTTAAATTTTTTTTCCATTTTTATTTGTTGGTGTTTTTATAAATAATTATACACCAAAAAGATAAGATTAAGGTCAAAGACTTATCTATCTTTTTGTTACTACTGTCAATAATTTTTTTTATACTTTGTTGATCATGAGAATAATTAATCAAATTTATTTTTATTCAAATCATAAGTCAAATAGTCGGAAGGACCATGATCACTATTAAATAATATTAAAGTTGTTGTTAAACTATTAAAATAATCTGCAACAGACATATGAAGTAAGTGCATGCATAATAAATACAATTAAACCAATAGGAATCTCTACGGAAAAAAACACACCTTTTGTGATGATTATTAGTTTTAAATAGCATGCATGACCCTACGAATTTGACATTTGGTCCCACATGTGCTAACTGATCTTTTGCTCATTTATTCTGATTAGTAAATTACCTTATTATTTCATTTAAATACCCATCTTTAATATTATATAACCTTTGCTAGATACCTCATTATTTCATTTTAATGCTCACCTTTAGTTATTATATTATATATTATTTTTAAAATTAATTACCTCACCATCCCCACAGCTACTCATTTTACATAGAGTTTATCTCAATTACAATTCCTATAAATATGGACTTAATTTTGTAGTATCTCATCTAAGTTTGTGTCATCATTTGATCAAAAAGAAAATTTGTGTCCTCGTATAATTCTTAGTTGTAGAAGGATACAATCCCTATAATTATTTTGCACTCATCTCAGACAAAGGCCATGTTTGGGCGATAGCGTTTTGGGTAGCGTTTAGTGTTTTGACTACACTAATTAGTTAATTTTTAGTGTTCGGTGAACTAGTAACCATAAAGACCAAATATAATGTATCTTCAGGCAGCAAGAAACAAAAGGCCAAATATCACCATATGAGTAATAACAACGTTAATGAGCACCCTTCTTCCAACATAGGATAACCTCTTAACAACTACAAAGCTAGTCGTCTATGTAGTCATGTTAATTAGAGGCTAACACATGTGATGACTGATATATCCAAAGGACAAAAGGCAAGCCCAAATATAAAAAAGATAAATACCCTTTGACAATGTACCATCTAGGATTTATCAGTGAACATCATTAAAAACGCCACTAAAGTATAGTCCAGGTTTGTCAAACATTACCAATACAAGCCAGACATCCTTGAGAAACTCAGGAAAAAAAAAACAACAACAAAACCTCATAACACTAGATTACAATGCATATCTCCTGTGAGACATAATAAAATATTATTTGCAAAAGCTACATGCACCAACGTAGTTCTAACACGTTTAGGATGAAAACAAAAATTGTGTTCATGAGTGGTCAAATTAAGTCGTAGGCAAAACTCCACACAAAGAACAAAACAAGGAGATATTGATCACAAGACTTAACCCTCTAGCACTAGAAAGATAACACCTTACCTCCCTATTGATATTAGTATAAAACATAGGAGAAGCAATACAACTCATCACCAACTCCAACAATGTGTCCAGGAAAACCCAAAGCCAATAAACCAAATCTCCCTAATATCAATTTTCATTATGGCCCTAGAAGAAATTTCTTTCCTCTCATAATGCTTGACCAATCAGTGTACTAAAAATATATCATCAGTAATATATATGCCTTAAGTAAATGCACTTTATCAAATATTCACAACAGTAGTCACCACGAGCTAAAGTCTTTAGCCAAGACTTTACAGATAATCTTGTACAAAACATTACATCAGAACATATATCTAAAGGCCACCACATACCTTGATAGCATTCTTATTTTTTAGGAACTCAAGTAATCAAAGTGATGTTAATTTGTTAATAAGCTTACCATTATGAAAGGAACACCAAAACAACATTGTAGATGCCATCATCAATAATTGACTGATCCTTCTTAAATAAACCAATTACGTAACCATCCAAATGAAGTGCTTTGTTTCCATCAATACTAAAGAGAGCATGCTCAACTTCCTCAAAAGTGAAAAGAACAAACACCATCCACATATGAATAGAGCTAAGTAAAGGCCCATTATGAATCTAAGTAAGATCCTATTGTTAACCTTAATTGTAGTTCCCATGAGACCCTTATAAAAATCGGCAAAAGTATCAGCAATACGCCAATACCCTCTTGAGTGACAATTTTCATGCCATTTTTGCATCTACAATCTTATTAATAACATTAAAATACCCTCTCTTTTTAATCATTACAACTTCCAGTGAGGGGTCCCGCATTTGCGACGTCTATGCAGATCCGAATGCAGTCGTCTTTACCTATGTGCGCATCACTACCTACTTAGAGATCGGTTCCAACAGACCTTAAATTTTAATTTTTTATTGAAATTCTTTTCTTGGGTAAAAAACTTTTTAAAAACTTTTGAAAAATAGGAGAAAGCAAAATAAACAATAAATACTAAAATCTAGAAACAGAATATAAATAAAAGTAATGAATTTGGCACTTAAATAACACTAAATTAGATAATTACAACACTTGACATAATCAAAATACTACTAACAAACCAAAGTACAAGAAACGCATACTAAATTATAGACAAAAACACACATCAACATTCCTTGTGCACTCAAAAGCTAGTGAAAGGGAAAGCAGAAAGCTACATATGTTCTGCAACTTTGATCCTAGACTTACATAGACTCTTGTTCTGAGTCATATCATCTATTAGTTCTAAACCATTCAGATCATGTCTACCCACTTTATTCCAACCCTTTTTAGGTCTGCCTCGAATATCTTTTGTAATCTAAAAGTTTAATCATTTCACATCTTCTCAATGGTGCCTCTAAGGGGGGTGTTTGGTGAGAACAAAGGGTTGGGGACTTGAAACCTCAAGTTTCATGCTCCAACCCCTAATGCTTGGTGAAAATTTTAAGGAAAGGAACTTTATATTTGGGGGTATCAAGTCCCTTCTCCAATCCTAGGAACTTGAACCCTCTCAACTTTGGAGGGTTTCAAGTCCCATCCCCCACGGATCTCCATTCTTTAGCTGCTTTTACACTCGCAGACTAACCCTAGTGTCAGAGAGGAGAGAGAGGGGAGAGAGATGTTGCCATTGAAGACCACCGATACCAATGAAGAAGATTTCCTCCACCGCCAATGATTGGTCCACTGACGACTGCTACCGTTGCTGGAATGCCTCGCACAGTTGTAGACCTAGCATTATTTTGATTTATGTTTTCACCATTTCATTCTTGATTTTGATTTCATCTTGCTTTTGTTTTTAATTCTTTATTTTGATTTCTATCTTCATCTTGATTTTTGTTCTTCATTTTGGTCTTCCTTCTTATTCCCTCCATGCTTTTGCTAATCCACTCCCTTTCATTTTTCTAATTAGTCTTTTTAGTTTTTAAATTTGGTGCAACATAGTGATGGTGTCAACTATGGCAATAACAAAGTGAAAATAATTGCTGGGGGAATCTAAAGAACAAAGAAACAAATGGGCAATTGGGCATTTGTCAAGCAAGTGTGATAAATTCTTATCAATGAACAACATAATGCGATTGTGTATCTTCAATACAGATATAATGGTTTTGTCTTTTTGCAAAAACTATTGTAATTAAAAAAATATCTTAATTCGAAATACAAATACTATTGCACTAAAATAAAACAAAATGCATTTTGAAAACAAATAGGTTTGAATAATTCCACTCCATAACTGTCACCAAACAGCAAGGAATGGAACCTCATTCCATTTCAGTTCACTTTTATTCACCAAACACTTGAGTTCAGGAGTCAAGTCCCAACCCTCCAAGAGTCAAGTTTTGATTCTATTACATTCCATGTTTGCTCACCCAGCAGAGTCTACACTCCTCTTAACATCCCCAAACCACCAAAGTCTAGCCTCGCTTATCTTATCTTTTATAGGTGTCACTCCTAGTTTACCTTTAATTACTTTATTCCTAATCCTATCCAATCTTTCATGATCACACATCCAACATCCTCATCTCTGTCACTATCACCCTATGTACTTGAGTCCTCTTAATTGGCCAAAACTCAACCCCATACAAAAATGCTAATCTAATGATCATATGATACACTCTCCCCTTCAATCCCAGTGAGATCTTCTTATCGAACAACACTCTAGAAGTATTCTTCCATTTTTGTCATTCCATATTTATTTGGTGGTTAATATCCTCATAAATATCCTTTTTCTTCTGAATGATTGAGCTAAGATATCTAAATTCTTTTAACCTTTGGTACTTCCACACTGCCAATGGTAACTTTGTCTTCAATTCGACCTTCCTCTCCACTAAATCGACATTCAACATATTCAATCTTCGGCCTACTCAACTTAAAACCTTTAGACAAGGTGTCTCTCCAATGCTCCAGCTTGTTGTTTACGTCTTCCCTTGTATCATTAATAAGAGTAATATCATCAACAAATAGCATACATCACAACAAATAGTATACACCATGATACCTTGTCTTGAATCCCTTTAGTAAGCTCGTTCATAACTATAGTTAATAGAAAAGAGCTCAGTATTGATCTTTAATGGACGCCAATATCTATAGGAAAGTCCTTTATATTCTTCCTAAGGTCCTAACTCTTATCCTTACTCCGTGATACATATCTTTAATAACCCGAATATATGCAACCAATATATCTTTCTTCTCCAGGCACCTCCATAAAACTTCTTTAGGTACTCTATCATATGTCTTCTCTAATTTGATAAACACCATGTGGAGATCCTTTCTCCTATCCTTGTAGAATTTCATAAGCTTTTGTATGAGATGGATAATTTTTGTAGTTGATCAACAATGGCATAAAACCAAACTGATTCTCCAAAATTGTTATATCCTTCCTCAACCTCCTCTGAATCACTCTTTTTCACAACTTCATAATATGACTAAGTAGTTTTATACCTTTATAATTATTGCAATTCTAAATATCACCCTTGTTTTTTATGTAGTGGGATAACTGTACTCATTCTCCACTCATGGGACATCTTTGTTGTCTTAAAATTGGCATTAAGCAACTCCGTTAACCAATTAAGTCCCTTCTCTCATAAACACTTTCAAATTATCGCATGCATATCATCCGGTGCAACTGTCCTACTAGTCTTTGTCTTCTTTAATGCATCTCCAATATCCTCTTTGGTGTTACGATTACAGAGTCTAAAACGCTGATGCCTCTCATGACTTTCTTACTCACTATGCTGGGAATTTTTAATCCTCTCCCTATTAGAGAGCTTAAATAGTTTTGACATCTTTCCTTTATGAAGGTATCCTCAACTAAGGCCTTACTGGCTTCATCTTTAGTGCACTTTACAGTTCCTAAATTTCTTGTTTTCCTTTCCCTTGCCATTCCTAACTTAAAGACTCCTTCTCTCTTTCCTTTGACTTTAGTTTCTGATATAATCTTTCATAAGCTTTGTTCTTTGCTGTTGTGACTGCTTTCGTTGCTTTCTTTCTTGTAATCCTATACGTCACCTTCTTAACCTCTTTTTCTTCATCTGTTGTACTATTTACTATAGTAGTACACACTTCTTATTTATCCTTTACCATTATCTTTCACCTTTTCACCCCGCCACCAAGCTCCTTTTATTCCAGCACTACCTCCTCCAGAAACTTCTAAGATTTCCTTAGTTGACCTTTAAATGCAATTTATAATATTTTCCTACACTGTGTCTACATCCTCTGCTAGTTCTCAATTTCCTTATGCTATGATCCTCTTTGATAGCTACATCGCATTCTCACTTGTTAGATTCCACCATTTAACTTTCAAGTGTCCAACACTTCTGTTGTTTTTCTTCAAACTTTTAATCTCTATATCCATCACCAGTAGCCTATGCAGCACAATCAAACACTTACCATGTATCACTTTGTAATCTTTTGACAACATTCTATTGTTGAGCCTTGTCAAGAAGTAGTCAACTTGTGTGCAAGTGTTACCACTCTTGTATGTTACCAAGTGATCATATTTTTTCTGAAGATAAGAGTTAACAATCACAAGTTAATGCGCAACTGCAAAGTCCAAAACAAAGCCCCTCCATTATTTCTCTCCCCATAACCGAAGCCTCCATGTATCGTATCATACGCATGTCCTTTATTTCCTATAAGCCTATTAAAGTCACTCTTTAAGAAAAGTTTCTCGATCTATGTTATGCTTTGAATAACCTTATTCAAATCCTCCCAAAATTGGCTCTTAATATCCTCCACCAATCCTGTCTAAGGTGCATATACACATTCTACATTGAGGACCTTAGAACCCACTACTAGCTTAATAAACATAATGCGATCACTCTTACGCTTCACTTCAACCACTAGTAAACCAATCCCTTGGCAGCCAAAATATCCACTCCATTTTTAGCTCTATTAGCACCCAAATACCAAAACTTATACCCATCAATTTCTTTTGCTTTTATTCCTATCTACTTAGCTTCTTAAATACATGCTATGCTAACCTTACATCTTTGTAAAGTTTTAACTAATTTTATAAACTAGCCTATAAGAGTCCTAATATTCCATGCTGCAAACCGCAACCTATCAATCTCTTTTCTACTCTTAACCCCTCCCCCCCTTAGGGGATATGCGTTGACCAAAACATTATTTGCAATTAGAAAGAAAAGAAATATATAAAAGATAAATAAAAATAACAATAATAATAGAAATTAAAAATATCAACAATAATACTAATAACACTAATTATAGTACTAACAATAACAATATGAGGGCAGGCTCAACCAGACAAAAACAAGTTCACACACCTAGAGAAGGTTAGTTAGCTACTTAAAGAGAAAGTAACAATAAAAGAAATAAAAAAAAATAGAACAAAAATTAGTGTTACTAAATATCAATAAATACCTAAACAACAATAGCAAAACTGCCACAACACCAATTAATTCTCCAAATTTGCAATAATGGAAAATAGAAAAGTTGTAATAATCACAAACTAAGAGAAAAAATATGAATATAATTTAAATGCAATAGGGCGCGAGTAAGCAACTAGGTTTAAAATAGCAAGAAACAAAATTAAATAGTTAAGTAGGAGTGCAAACTCAGGTGATGCTATAAAAATAGTTGGCCAAAGTAGAAAAATAACAACCATCAAAGTGATAAAAGAATAAAATAAAGCGCAGCTA
>JACYFF010019584.1:88938132-88973957 GCA_017589665.1 Selenicereus undatus
AAAAAAAAATAAAAAATAAAAATAGAAACAAGTAAGAATAAAATACCAAGTGCAGCTACTGTAATCATACAAAACTAGCAATCTCTCAATTCATGTATCAATCAAGTATTTCTTCCTCAATAGATTATTTTAAAACCGACAATCGAAGTATCACAACCCTCTTTTAAGGTGAAGTGAAATACTTAAATCTAACCAATTATCATTTCTCAAAGGCTCTCAATTTGTTTAGGATCATTAAGCATGCGATTATCATATTTATGGCTTCCTAATTGATGTGACTTTCTTAAGACTCCACACAATCAAGTCAAATCTTCAGGTTCTAGTATTGAATTTCATCTTTTAGTTCTTTATCCAATACCCAATACATGCAAAAAAGTGATCAAATTTCTTATAAGACCATAAACATCTAGGATCCGACAAAACAATCCAATGATTCCAAAATGCTCAAAGAGATGAACAACAAATCAAGAATTTACTAATATTTGCATAAATCCAATATCAAAACAATAAAATATAATCAAAATTACAAAACATAAACCCAAAGATAATGAGAAAAGAGAAGAGAAGAGAAAAGAAATGCTCAACCAATTAACGCGCTTAAATCCATCGATTACAAACCTGGCACAGAATCCTTGCAAATCTTCACTTCAATTCCCCCCCCCTCTCTCTCTCTTTCTCTCTCTCTCTCTCTTTCTAATCTAAATCCTAATCTAAGCAGAATAGAATAGAGTATGGAGATGGAATGATGGATGTTGGAATGAGGTTGAAAATGACCTTTTTATAGTGAAACCACCTGGAAGTCAAACAGCTATGAGAAATAACGAAATTAAAAATGCCTGGAAGTCAAACAGTCGCGAGGAAATAAATAGGCTTGGGGGAACTGAGGCCACCACGAACCGTGGGCACCACCACGGACCATCCATAATGGTCATTGCTTTGACATTCTTCTGTTCTTTCTTCATTCCACGGGCATAGTGACTTTGGGGTGTCCGTAGGGGGTCAAGCTACACTCATTTAAGGTTAAAGTAAGGACAAAAAGTCCAAAAACCTACAAAACATAGAAAAGCACTATACACAAGCGTAAAACAAAAAAAACAAAAAAAAGAGTGCATAATATAGCATAAAACACATAATTCTCCCTAAATATGGCACACACTAACCTCAAAATAGAGTGCACTGTTAAGTCATAATTCATGCATTATTTTTATAATTATTTTGAGTATATTATATATATTATTTCGTTTAATTTGTTTTGTTTTATATATTTTTCAGGGTTAGTGTTAATTTAATAAAGAAGAGAAGAGGGGACGCAGAAGCTCGGATTTTACGCACTTGGCTACAAGACGGTTCAAAAATAATAATGGAAATTATTATTTTCAGAATTATTATTTTGGGCTAGGGTTTCAAGAATTGGTAAAAAGCTACAAGTCTTGAGAAAGAAGAAACCAAAGCAAGAAAGGAGAAGAAAACCCTAAGAAACTAGCCTCACCCCCTCCATATAATATCATCACAACACATCCCCATCTCACCATCAACGCCCAACCCTTCTTCTCACACACGTATAGCATCTCTCCTTCTCTTCTTCTCATCATCACGCCACCCACCCATCATCCTCTTCCATGATCATCATCTCCCAACACGCATAACCCTCATAAACATCACGGCTGCTCCTTCACCATATAACAAGCACGACAGCCTTGAATATAACCCACGCAGCCACACCTTCATCTCCATCACGAACCTTCCTCCTCTTCAATCACACGCTTCTCCATCACACACAAAAGCCTCTTCTCTTCTCTATTTCATTAAACCCCATCACACTTTAATCCTCATCATCATATATCATCAGCATCTTCAAACGTCACGCCACTCCTCACGATCATCACCACCAGGCCAAGTAGTTTCTATTGTTTAAGTTCTATTTTTTATTTTTTTATTTTTTATTTTTCTTGTGTTTAATTTATTAGTAAACATGAAACCTTTGATTTATTTGTGTAATTTAATTTTTAATATGAGTGAGCAATTTTTTTTCTTGCTTAGTATAATCTTCTTGAAGCCATGCTAAATTTACTATTTTGAAACAAGTCTTATGCCTTATTGTCTAGTTGATTTATATTCATGATTCTATAGCGATTAGTGTTTATCATTTATGAAATTCGTGTTAAATCGATTAGAATGCATGCTAGTTGATTAAATACAATTTCGATTGATAGTTTAGAAGATTATAATATGTAAAAGTTATCATCTTTTAGGCCTAGGTATCACCCTAATTAATCATGGATGGCTCAAATCCATCTCTTTTAATTAGGTAATCGCTTTAGATCTTTATTAAATCGATTTGCTGGTAAATTGGTTACAAAGTGTTAAATGATGTTTTTCTAATACGTAATGCTCTAATTTGGTTAAATTTTTGCACTGGTGTAAAGATGATCAAATTAGTAGGGTTTATATTAGGGCTGAACCTAAGTAAACTAAAATCTAAGGAAAAACGGGGAAGAACCGCTGGTGGATATCTTCTACAGTTTAACTCATGAATGAAATTAACTTGTGTGTTAATGATAAATATTAATTTGCATGGTGGATTGAGATTATACTAAGTATATTTCATAAATTTGATAATTTTTGAGTATTCTTTGTTGATTAGAATAAATTTGATTAGTTTGTTGAATTTTGTTCTAGTTTTATTAGCCTCAATATAATTTCAATCGACCCCCCCCAAAGTATAGTCTTTTAGATGTGTCTAGGTATTTTTAGATAGCTTAGATTTTGATTTTTGGAGTGGTTATAATTTTAGATTGATTTATATTCAGCTTTAGTATTTAATTACCGGTTTGTTCAAACTTAGACTAAAAATATTTATTTTTGTTATTTTTTGATTTTAATTAATTCCTAGGGTTTATATAGTGTCCTAGTTTTCTCATATTCAATTTCGTAATTTTTCATATTTATTTTTTGAAATTGGTATGTGCAGGTTTTTAGGTAATTAATTCTGAAATTTTTGATTTTTAATTTTAATTTGCGATTATTAGGTGTTTTTAATTTCAGAAAATTGTGTCCTAGGATTAGGGTAATTTTCTTTATTATTTTCGTATTTTTATTTATTCAGAATATTTTATTTCCAATTTCAGATTTAATATTCTGTTTAATTATTCTGCAGTAATTGACTGATTTAATTTTCCTGAATTCAATCTGAAATTATTCTGAAGATATATGCTTATAAAGTTGAATAATATTAGTTTAGGTTACTTTTTGTTATTTTTAATATTTATTTTTCTGATTATTATTTGCTGTTTTGATTTTTATTAAAATTTCAGTTATTATTCTGATTTTATTTTTCTGGATTATTTAGGAAATCTTTTTACTGTTTTATTTTCAGAATATGATTCATAATATTTAGGAGCAGCATTGGGTATTTTTCTAAATTTTGATTCATTAGATTTTAATTATTTTAGAATTATTAAGATTAGATTTAGTAAATAGGATTAATAAAATCATTTAGGTTTAAGCTAGCAATTTACGACAATTTTTCCTCGTGGATCGATCCCTACTTTCCTATGCTATAAAAATTATTTAATAACCGAAGTAGTGGTTAAATTTGTAGCTCTCGACAAGCTTTACTTGCACTTTAGGAACTTATCATTATACTATCTCGTAACACCTTCGAACCACGAGGTTCATGGTTCGAGATCTTAAAGCTATTGTGCGAGATGTCTTTGAGGAGGAACTGGTGCTGAATGTGATTAGGGCTCTTCCTGATGAGAATGAACATTGGAGGAGTTTTAAAGTCATTATGGTACATAATGAGAACATTCAGAACTTCAAGGCAATTTTGAAACACCTCGAATGGAAGGAAAGCATATGAAAGCATATGCACCTCCCAATGTCGCATTCGTTGCCAAAGGGAGTCGGCCCAAGGGCAGCAAGCCTTACCATGGAAAGAAGCCTAAGAAGGGTCCCCACCCGTATGAAAACTCTCACTCTAAAGGTGATTTTGCCAAGAAGCATAAGGCTAAGGGCACTGCAGCTAAGGATATGGCACGTGTGAAATGCTATAACTGTGGAAAGAAGGGTCATTTTGCTTAGGATTGTACTAAACTAGACAAGGTACTTATTTCTACTAAAACTTCTTAATTATATGTTTGCTCTCATACATTCGTTGCTAACTCTCTTCCTTTTTCTCGGGAGATTGTAGACACGGGAACAACAAAACACATAGTTTAGGACAAAGCTAGATTCGTGGAGTTTCATCGCTGCCCAGTGGGTTCATCAACTATCATACTAGGGAATGACAATGAGGAAGATGTCCTTGGAATAGGAACATATGAGCTCAAACTCCGTGGAGGAAACAAGCTGCTTATTCGTGACGCTTTCTATGCACCTGAGGTGCGATGCTCCTTAGTTTCTTATATTTCTTTAATAAAATTAGGTTTTGGATTTTGTCCTAATGCTTTAGATTGTTCTATAATGACAATTTGTTCGGCCAAGCAACATGGAAAGGAGATTTCATTGTTTTGGGTTTGGATGATCCTTATAATAGTATATCTTTTATTTTTATCTCATATTTTGACTCTGATTCTGAATCTGTTAAGTGGCATACTAGACTTGGCCATGTGTGCTAAGACAGAATATGTAGGCTAGCTAAAAAAGGTATTTTATATCGACTCATTAGGGTCAAGTTGCTTCGATTTGAGTCATGTCTAAGTGGAAAAAGAAACATAAATCCTTTCAATAAGGCTTTGAGAGCATTAAGTTCTACAGACCCATAAATATTAAAGCACATCATGGGGCTATCTATTTCATTACCCTTATAGATATTATCACAATGTGGGTATGTTTATCTTCTATCTTACCGCTATGAGGCACTTGATATGTTTAAACGCTTCGTTGCAGAAGTAAGGACTCAATTGGAACAAAAAGTTAAAACTCTTTATTCCGATCGAGGCCTGAACCTGTCTGATATGTTCAAAAGGTTTTGTAAAGAGAAAGGTATAAGAAAATAGCTAACAATTTCATGTACTTCGTAACAAAATGGTGTTTCAGAATGTAAGAATCGCACATTGCTTGATAGTTAGGTCAATGATGGCACACGCCAACCTTCTAATTAGTTTTTTAGGGGATACACTGTTTACGGCAGCCTATGTCCTTAACCATGTGCCAAGCAAGAATATATCTGCCACATCATATGAGTTATGGTTTGATGAGAAGCTATCATTGGACCACTTAAGCTCATGGAGTTCGACTAGCTATATGCTTAACCTAACCCATATACATGGCAAACTTGAATCATAAGCTACCAAAATGGAGCTCATTAAATATCCCATACATTCCAAAGGATATCTGATGTATGGGGAACACCCTAACGGTGGCATGTTGAAAATAGATTTCCTCAATGTTAACTTTCTTGAGGATGAGTTCCTATCTATTGGTGAAATAAATAAGGATGTCAAATTGTATGAATTACTACAAGACAATCAGCCATCTTTCGACGAGGGGGGGGATTTGAATTCTAACCAAGTCCCCAAAGATAGTGCAACTCCCCTATCCGAAAGGAATGAGGGGACTTGTCTGCCTAGGAGAATGAGGTTTGTCCTCAATCTCCAATTTCTTAGGAGAGTCAACATGAGAATAAGGTTCATCCTCAATCTCCTGTTCCTGAACATATAGTTAGTCTACATGTTCAGGATCACACACCTCCAATTGATAGTGAGAACGATTCTCTACATGCTTAGGGTTGCACGCCTCTTAGAGAAAGGGTAAGGGGCTCCTCACAGACAAATAATGTGGGCCTTAGGATTCGAAGGAGTGAGCGTGGAAGAATTCCTCGACGATACTTCCAAGTAGAAGAGGAAATATTTCTATGCATTCCTCTGCACGTTGAGAAACCTACTTCTTATCAAGAGGTGATTGACTCACCTAATCATAAAAGAGTGGATAGATACCATGAGAGATGAGATGGACTCAATGGCAAAAAACAAGGTTTAGGAACTCGTTGATCTTCCACCCTGACGTAAGTCTATTAGAAACAAGTGGATTTTCAAGATAATACGTTCGACCGATGGTTTAATCAATAAGTTCAAGGTTCGTCTAATGGTGAAAGGCTTTACCCAAATTGAGGGCACAGACTATGAAGAGACATATTCTCCTGTGATAAGATTTGCATCCACTTGCCTACTCCTAACCTTGGTTGCCCATTTGGATCTAGAATTGTTTCAAATAGATCTAAAGACTACTTTTCTCAATGGTAACCTTGAGGAAGAGATCTATATGAACCAACCCATTAGTTTGTGTTAAAGGGACAAAGGACAAGGTATGTCATCTTAAAAGGACCATATATGGACTTCAACAATATTTCAAATCTTAGTACTTTAGATTCTATGAAGCCATAATTTTGTTTGGCTTGTCTATGATTTCAGAGGATCATTGTGTGTATGTCAAAAGATCAACTAGGGGGATTATGTTTCTTATCTTGTACGTTGATGACATACTGCTGGCTAGGAACAACTTGGAGATGGTCGAAACTACTAAGAAGTGGTTGTTCTCTATTTTTAAGATAAAGGACATAGGTGAAGATAGGCTTGACCTAAGAGTGAAAATAATCAAAAACTATCCTAAGAGGCTCTTAGGTACGTGCTAGGAAGCATATATAAAAAAAAATCTTAGAATAATTTCAGATGCATTATTTCAAACCCTAGACACTCTAGCTAAAAATGGTCTAACCTTAAGTCTTAATTAATGCCCTAAAACAGAAGATGAAAAGGAGGCAATGAACAATGTCCCTTAAGTAGTGCTATAAGAAGTTTAATGTATGTCATGTTATGTACACGGTCTAACATTTACTTTGTGGTTGGTTTAGTCAGTCGTTACCAGAGCAATGCAGGACTTGATCATTGGCAAGCTGTCAAGAGAATCATGCGCTACCTTTTGATACAGTCAATTTAGTCCTTCGCTATGAAGGCAAGAACCTTAAGTTAAGAGGGTACTCAGATGTTGATTTGTGTGATATCCCCAGATGAGTCCAAGTCAACCTTACATTATGTCTTCACCCTGGGTGGGGAAGCCATCATGGTACAGTAAGAAGCAGGACTGCATAGCTCTGTCGACTATAAAGGCAGAGTATGTTGCATGTAGCCTAGCCACGTAGGAGGCCACGTGACTTAAGAATTTCCTTCAGCATCTTAATCTCACTCCTAGAGTTGATGATCCTATTGAGATGCTATACGACAAGACCGTTGCCATCCAGTTTGGTAAGGATCAGAAGTTCCAGCGGAAGACCAAGCACATTAAGAGGCATTCGTGTAAAATTTCATAAAGACAAGGAAGTTGCCATCAAGTATGCTTCCACTAACGAGATGATTGTTTGTTCATTAACTAAGCCAATTCCTAGAGATGCTTTCAAAGCTCACGCATAGAGTCTAGGACTCTGTAGGGTTTAGTTTTTTTTATGAATTTTACTATGTGAAAGATACATTCATCTTGTAATGAGCATTCATGTAATAAAGATTGAAGTTTCTTTTTCTAAATGCTTTATGATTTATTGTTATTTGCTAGGCATGTCGAAATATCACAAGCTTCGAATTAACCTAGTCATACAAGCAATCACCCTAACACTTGAGTAGCGGGTAGGATGAGACTAAATCATATTGGCACTAGGTGTGCAATATTGATTACTCATATAGGAAGTATATGAACAAGATAGAATATAGTTGCCTTACTGAGCCTAGGATGAGACTTGAGAGAGTCGAATATGAAATATGATTTTATATTGAAGCCTTAAAAGTCGAATTTTGAGTGTCAAGATTAGCATTTAGTATGTTAATCTAGCAGCTTAGGTTAGATTTTTGGGTGAAAATCTAGACTAGCGATTGACATGGCATATAGAATGACGAGACCAGTTAAGTAAGAGCTATGTCATGACAGACATCTCATACTGTATGTGCTTAAAAGACGACCCATACACGGAGTGACAATTGACTTCTCTATCTCTTGTCACGAGCGATGATGCTTTGACTTAAAGTTATGATACGAAGTCGAAGTTTGGTATTGCTACTTTAATGTGTTTTTTAAGGGTCACGATATATACTATTCAACAAGAACACATTAGGAAAGCAGTTAAGCTAAGATGTAATATCATGGTATTTAAGCAAAAATCAATCCATTTTCATCATATCAGCCTGAGCGATTATATTGAGTATATAATCTTATGACATATCATGTCATAAGGGTTTAGAAATGCTAGTAATGATGTTTAGGATCATTTAGGGTATCGCATGGGGTCGACCAATTGTACAATTATATACAGAGATCTCCTATTCTGCTCTTACTATCTCTAACGACCACTTTACCGTCAAGCGGGATTCAGGTTCAGGGTGTCAATTCCTAAGATGACTCTAGTAGCTATCTAGCATCATTCAGATTATGTGGGTTATTCCCGAGAGTCAATTTTGCATCAAGGTTAGTGGTTATTTTCCTACATTACTTAAAACTAGGTTAGATGGTTGTGGACAAATAGGATGTTTTCTTTTATTATGATGATCCAATTTTGAGGAAAAGTTTGGGTTGCGTTGGCCATATCATGCCAAATAATCATCTAGGATGTTTACATGATGTTGTTGACATATTTACATGTATGTGGTTGTTACTTTATTATTAATCTTGCTTAATTCTTAGTTTAGTATAAAAGTAGATACTTTTTAGTTACGTTTGTACTAATTGATTGCCTTGAGTAGGGTCTTGGGGTTAAATTTTAGCATTTACACCTTAACTAGTTCAAAGTAGGGTTGATGTCATCAATGTTCTCTTTTATAGTTATGAAATAGCAATTAGTCGCAAATTACCTCCGTCTTGGAGGACAATATCCCTTTCTCTATGAATACTACTCAACAAAATTTTGAGACCATACATTCAAAAACTTAAATGGTTTTCTTCTCTCTTTAAAACATTCCTTAATCTCCATCTAGACAAGACAATGACCAGGTGTAATTAGAGGTTTAATCTCCATAACAAAAGACTAAGGGCACAATACACCTTATTTTGTTAACAAACCCTATCCAATTCAGACCACGATCTAGAAACTTGGTCCTTGCTACTTGTTAGGGAAAAAGTTTTAATATTTATAAACCCCAAGTGTAAGGTGTATCGTTGAGTACTTGGGGTGTCATTCGTAGGGAGTTGTGTTTCCAACTACCGAGACTAACTAAACCGTCTCAATCTAGGCCAGAGAGAGAGTGAAGGAAGAAGGACTAAACTACTAAAACAAATAAACAAAAAGGGACTTGGGTTTATGATTTCACCAAGTGATGAACCAGTTAATCAAGATGAGTCCTAACCTACCCAAACCACACGGAGAACAAGAGATGATCGGTTGCACCGTCAAAGACCACCCAAGCCCTCTCTCAAGGGTCATGAGCTAGTCTAATTAGCCTAACCACCTATTTTCATGGGGTTAGCCTAATTAAACCACAAAAGTAGCAACCCCGGACCTAACTCGATTCGGATACTATTTTCATGTCCCGAACTCGGCTATTCCCTCTCCCACACTAGCTAATTGACCTCACCTCTCAGCATAAGTCAATCGCCCAAAAATATGGATGAAAGCTCTCTCAAGCATTTCATCAAACACTTGGCGGGCGTGAAGGAAAACTCTAGGTTCTAAGCATAGATTGGGTATGGTTAGGCCAAATACAAGACTAATTAGCCATCAAGAGACTAATCAAAATCCAAGCCCACAAAATCTAACAACTAATTATCACAAACACATCAAAACCTAAACGAACAAACAAGAACAAAAACTTGAAGAACAAAACAAAGAAAAGAGGCATGAAACTATAAACTAATTCTAACAAGAAATCAAACATGAATTAAACATAAAAACTAAACGATTAATTCAAATCAAAACCAAACATATGAACTAAATTAACAAAATCTAAAACAAGAACCAAACAAGAAGTAGAGAGAAAGAGAAGAAGAAGACTCATGAATTGAAGCGAAACTTGAAATCCGTTTGCTTGAACCCAGAATTAATTCAATACAATCCTAATCTAATCTCCTCAATGGAGTTTTTATTGGATAAAACCTAAACTAAACTACCCTTGAAATCGCCAGGGAGAAGACCTAAGCAAACCCCTCGAACGACCCCCCACAAAAACGCCCGAAGAGGCCTTAAATAGAAAAATCGCGAAACCGGACGACGGGTCCGGGGGCCCGACCGTGCCACGTGGCACGGTCACACCATGCCATGGTGGCACAACCATGCCACATGGCACGACCACACCGTGCCATTCCTCTGGCACGGTGGTTTGGTCCCTGGTTCATCCTTTTTTGCCGGTTTTTGCTGTTTTTCTTCGCTTTGTCCCGTCATCGCTCCTTTTCACGGCGTTTGCTTGATTTGACATTATTTCCTACAAAACATAAATAAAACAAGTGAAAATCCTAAAGATTAAGTTATTAAACGAGCTAAAAGTGGGTGAAAAAGGCATGTAAAATGCGACAAATTATCGTCTAACAAATACCCCCACACTTATCTTTTGCTCGTCCTCGAGCAAAAAAAAAGAAAAACTAACCTAGGAACGTAACTCACTTTCGTAGGAATCACGGTTGCATTTAGCGTATGCAACAAGCCCTTTAAACCCCTTGGTTCCCCCAAGTGGACGAGTAAGATCTCGTGAGGGTTTGCAGAAGATATACCCACAAAATCTCAAAAAGGAAAAACAAAGAAAAGAGAAACAAAAACGAAAAATGAAAATGACAAAACACAATATACACATTTTGGGTAAACTGTACACATTCGGATCAACCAAAACCCCCCAGTAACTCAAGTATCAGTCTACACAGAAGCATTATATGCATTTCAGGACACATCTTCCCAAAGAATGGCATCCAGACATCACCTTTTCACCCCACGACGCATGACAACATTGAATCCATCCTGGTGCCTGGTGTGTAAGTGTATCATCACCCTAAGACTTTGGATTACCAAAAATCAGACTTTATCCCACTTAACTGACACAAGCTACCTTGTTGATTTTGCTAGCGTGGAAAACAAGCTTCCCTAGTAGCAGTATTGCCTCAAAGGCTAGCACCCAGTAGCGCATGCCTCAAAGGGGTACTTACTTGTCATTCCAAACTCTTTCCTCCCCCCCCCCCTTTTTTCCTTCATCTTCTTTTTTTTTTCAATCCAAACTCTTGCAACGCCTCAAAGGGATACACCCAGTAGCGCATGAGTTTGTTTTTGTTTTTGCTTTTGTTTTTGGAAAAGGGGGCACAAGCACATATAAGGGGAACTGTGCAGTAAACAAGTAGAGAGCCGATCATGGAAGACTAAGAATGTAGGGTAATGATAATACAATAATCAGGACTGGATTACAAAATTACAATGGACTGTTGGGGTTAGAACTGAGGCCTACAATGATAAACTTGGGGCGAATATCTATCACGCACATTATACTTATATACGAGCTAATAGCAAGGGTACCGGAGATCAAGGTTGATCAAAATAGTACAAAACTCCCCTAAATTCAAAAGGAAAAGAAAAATTTATACAAAAAGGAGGAAAATTGAAAAAAAGTTAAAAAGTTACACAAAAATAATGAAAATTTCACAAAAACAAGAATAAAAGGGGAGATGACGACCCCACCCCCACACCTAAATCTCACAATGTCCTCATTGGGAGCCGTGAGTCATCACCAACACACAAAAATAAAGAAAACAAAATCAAACACAAGACATACAAAATCAACACATATATACACAAGCAAACACACTCTCCCAAAAACACAATCTCACCCAAACAAAAACAAGATCACACATATATACAAACTAACACCACCGAAAACATGTAAAAACCAACCCATCAACACCACCAAACACAACACACAAAAAAATCCAGAAAAACACAAAAAATGGTGATCATAGCCATCAACGGCTCAACAACTCACCACAAGATGATCACCAACAAAAACACAATCCTAATATTCACAACTAAACGAAAACAAAAAGAGAGAGAAAATAAATAAAAGAAAAATAAAAAGAAGGGGGGAGTGAGAACGATTATACCAGGTCGGGTAATGAATGTACCCGAACTACACCCCGCTAAGACGAGGTTGGGGAAGCGCGAGGAGCATCAGCCACTCCTCGGCGGCGTTCAGGACGCGCATCGCCAACTCAGATGCCGTCAATGCTCACAAAAGTTTATCAAACACCTGAGCCTGCAACTCAGATGAGTGTAAGTAAGAGCCCCCAAGCATGAATATAGGAGTGATAGTAAGTGCTCTTCTAAATTTATCAAATGCCTTAGGAAAATCTGTAGAATGATTGAATGCAATAGGGAAGATGATTTTTCCATGCATGTCCTCTAGGTATAGACTATAAGGGTCAAGGGAGGGGTCATACCCTCTAAAAGCACCTAGGGACTTAAAACAGTCAGCCACAGTCCCCTTGAGCATCGCAAGGAGTCAATCGGTGAGAGATCACAATACTGAGGGGAAGGGGAGGGTCATGAGCATGAAGAAGCAGGAGAAATATCAAGGGGGTTGAGGGATACATGGTCACTAAGATCAGAACTAGATGAAACTGCAGCCACAACATCCACACAGGAACCCCCCTCGAGAATCTCGTCGAGATCATGCATCTCACTAAAAGCATCGTCTGACTCAAGACAGAAATCATCCCCATCAATACTAGTATCAACACAAAATATCGCACCCATCTCGAACTCCGTCGACTGAGCTAAAGGGAAAGGTGGATCAAGATAGGTCATAGTGTTGTCCTTAAGGGTGCTGTGGACTTGCTAGCTAGCAAGGTTGATGCCTTGGCGCAGCGTTTCGACAGGCTTGGAACTCCTTCAGGGAGTTCAATAGGTGGTTCATCTGATACAATGTTTGAGGTTGGGGTGCTTTGCGAGGTTTGTGGCATTCAAGGCCACAGTGCCATTGAGTGCCAATCTGTTTTCCCAGGCACTGAGCATGCCAATGCAATGCAAATTTATGGCCAGCGCCCACAAAACAACCTCTACTCAAACACATACAACCCCAGTTGGAGAAATCATCCAAATTTCTCCTACCGCAACAACAACCCCTTGCCACCCAACCCTTCTCAATCCCAACCACAACCTCCCGGTTTCCAATACAGGGCTCCTTATGCCCAAGCTCCCCAACAAGCCCTTCAACAACCTCCGCCTCCTCAACCTAAGTCCAATCTGGAGAGCCTCATGGAGCGCTTTATAACTACTCAGACGAAGATTAATGAGGTACTCAGTGAGTCGATTAACCAGCTGAACTCCAAGTTTGACTCTATGACCACTCACCAGAAAATGATGGACAACCAAATTGCCTAGATTGCACAGCAAGTGAGCCATTTGTCTAGGCCTCAGGGGCATCTGCCAGGTCAATCTGAGACCAATCCCAAAGGTCAGATGAATGCTATTACACTGCGGAGTGGCAGGGAGCTGGAGGGCCCTATAGTTCCTATGAGGGAGGAGGAGAAGGGAGCAGACATTGTGGATGGTGACACTAGGGTGATCCCTAGTGAGGCTGTGAGTGAGAGGGCCCAAAATGAGAAGCCCAAAGAAGATGCCCCCGAAATTATTCCCTCTCACGTGAAGCCTTTCAAGCCTTCTGTCCCTTACCCTCAAAGGCTGGTGAAGGCTAAAGAGGAGCACAAGTATGGCAAGTTCCTTGAGATGCTTAAGAAGTTTCATATCAACATCCCCTTTTTGGAGGCCATTACTGACATGCCCTCCTACGTCAAGTTCTTAAAGGATTTGCTCTCTAATAAGGGGAAGTTACTCGAGAACACCACGGTGTCTCTCACTGAGGAGTGCAGTGCGATCATTCAGAATAAACTCCCTCCTAAACTTTCAGATCCAGGGAGCTTCTCCATTCCCTGTTCTGTCGGGGGCCTCACCATTAGTAGAGCACTGTGTGACCTTGGGGCTAGCGTGAGTCTCATGCCATACTCTATCTGTAAAAAGCTGCAAGTGGGTGAGCTGAAGCCCACCACCATTTCCTTGCAGCTAGCCGACCGCTCAGTCAAGTACCCTCTTGGTGTCTTTGAGGATGTCCCACTTCAAGTAGGGAAATTTTTCATTCCCTGCGACTTTGTGGTTATGGAGATGGAAGAAGACTCCCGCATTCCTATTATCTTAGGAAGACCATTTCTGGCTACTGCGGGAGCCATGATCGATGTCAAGAATGGAAAACTCTCCCTTCAAGTGGGGGACGAGAAGGTGGCGTTTAGCCTGCCGCAAATGATGGCCTCTCCCACTTCAGGCGACTCTTGCTGTAGAGTCGACATATTAGAGAAAGCCCTCAACCAGGAGGGCATGATCCATGGTTCTGTAGATGACCCATTGGAGGCCGCATTGATTGGTTGCCACGTTACACACTCCAGTTCGGGTGAGAAGGAGGAGTATGCCAGACTCCTCAATGGGCCCTACAACGAGATCCATATTGTGGAGGAACCTACCTCCAAGGAGGAAGAGGAGCGCCCACTGAAGGTAGAACTCAAACCCCTACCTCCTCATCTCAGGTATGAATTTCTAGATTCTTCTCATCAATTTCCCATTATTGTTAATGCTAATCTGGATGGCCCCCAATTGGAACAATTGTTGGATGTGCTTCGTAAGCATAGGGGTGCCATTGGGTATAGTATTGATGATATTCGGGGACTTAATCCTACGTTCTGTATGCATCGCATCTTTCTCGATGACAGTCATCGCCCCTCTCGACAACCTCAACGTCGACTAAATCCAAACATGCAAGAGGTTGTCAAAAAGGAAATTCTTAAACTACTTGATGCTGGAATTATCTACCCTATCTCTGATAGTGAGTGGGTGAGCCCAGTCCAGGTAGTTCCTAAAAAGGGAGGCATGACTGTTATAAAGAATGCGCGCGATGAACTCATTTCTACTAGGACCGTTACCGGGTGGCGAATGTGCATTGATTATCGTCGACTAAATCAAGCCACCTGGAAAGATCATTTCCCTATCCCCTTTATCGACCAAATGTTGGAAAGGTTGGCAAGGCACTCTTTTTTCTGTTATCTGGATGGTTATTCGGGGTTCTTTCAAATCCCTATCCATCCTGATGACCAGGAAAAGACAACCTTCACATGCCCGTATGGCACCTTCGCATATCGAAGGATGCCATTCGGATTATGTAATGCCCCCGCCACCTTTCAACGCTGTATGACTGCCATATTTTCTGACCTTACTGAGAACATCATGGAGGTGTTTATGGATGACTTCTCCGTCTATGGAGGTACCTTCGCTCTTTGTTTGGAAAGTTTAACCCGAGTACTCCATCGATATGAGGAAGTCAATCTAGTACTGAACTGGGAAAAATGTCACTTTATGGTGTAGGAGGGAGTAGTATTGGGCCACGTTATATCTGCTAGGGGCATTGAGGTGGACAGAGCTAAAGTTGAGGTTATCGAGCGATTGCCCCCTCCTACTTCTGTTAAGGGGGTGCGGAGTTTCCTTGGTCATGCGGGGTTTTACCGCCGCTTTATCAAGGACTTCTCCAAGATTGCCAAACCTCTTACTCAGCTGCTCACCAAAGATGCCCCGTTTGTTTTTACTGATGAGTGCCTTGAGGCTTTTTGCAGGATCAAACGGGCACTGATTTTTGCCCCTATCATACAACCGCCAGATTGGGATCTCCCATTTGAGGTCATGTGCGACGCTAGTGACCATGCGGTAGGGGCCGTTTTTGGGCAACGGAAAGATAAGAAGCCTGTAGTGATCTACTACGCCAGCAGAACCTTGGATGAGGCCCAACAGCATTATACGACGACTGAGAAGGAGTTGCTTGCGGTCGTGTACGCAATCGAGAAGTTCCGCCCTTACCTCCTATGTTCCAAGGTCATTGTGTACACCGACCATTCGACACTCAAGTACCTCCTTCAGAAGAAAGATGCCAAACTTCGCCTCATACGATGGATTCTGCTACTCCAGGAGTTTGACCTGGAGATCAAGGACAAGGCAGGGGCAGAAAATGTAGTGGTTGACCACCTCTCCAAGCTCACTTTAGAGAGCCAATGTGCCCCCATTGATGATGCTTTCCCTGACGAGCATCTCTTGGCCCTCTCATCGAGGCAAGCCCCTTGGTTCGCTGACATCACCAATTACCTGGCCTCGGGAGTCATACCACATGACCTATCCTCTCACCAGGAGAAAAAATTCTTCTATGACATCAGGTCTTACTTCTGGGTAGAACCTTTCTTGTACAAGCTATGCAAAGATGGGATCTACAGGCGTTGCCTCCCTGAGGAAGAGGTTCAGAGCGTGATTTCTCATTGTCACGACTCTCCAAGTGGAGGGCACGCCAGTGCCTCCAAAACTGCAGCCTAAATACTCCAAGTTGGCTTCTTCTGGCCATCCCTTTTCAAGGATGTGTACACATATGTTCGGTCTTGCGACCGCTGTCAGCGGACCGGGAACCTATCCAGGAAGAATGAAATGCCTCTCAACTTCATCCTGGAAGTGGAGATTTTCAATGTGCGGGGGATCGACTTCATGGGTCCTTTCCCGTTTTCAAGAGGTAATAAATACATCCTTGTCGCAGTAGACTACGTCTCCAAGTGGGTGGAGGCGGTGGCTAGTCCTACTAATGACTCCAGGGTCGTGGTGAAGCTTTTCAAGAGGATTATATTCCCACGTTTTGGAGTCCCGAGGGTCATAATCAGTGACAATGGCCCTCACTTTGTAGAGAAGAGATTGGAAGCTCTATTGAAGAAGTATGGGGTGCATCATAAATTTGGGCTCAGCTAATGTTAGGCGATAATTTGTCGCATTTTACATGCCTTTTTCGCCTAATCTTAGCTCGTATAATAACGTAATCTTTAGAGTTTTTCTTGTTTTATTCAGTATTCTTTGAGATTTTTACTTGTTTTGTCTATTCTTGCAGGTAATAAATTGAACCAAGCAATTACCGCAAAAACGGGCGAAAAAGGGTCAAAACAGGCAAAAAGACGGAAAAACGGGAGCCAGCGGCAAAGCAGGCCAACAATGTGGCACGGCCACACCGTGCCACCTTGGCACGGTGGGATCGTGCCACTTGGCACGTCCGTGCCTCCCCTCCTGTTCGCCGTTCGCTCGGGTTTTTTCTATTTAACCCTCCTTCGTGCGTTTTGTGGGGGTGGCTCGGGGGTTCGCTTAGGTCTTCTCTCTGGCGATTTTAGACTAGATTAGTTTAGATTTTAGCAAATAAAACCTCAATAAGAGGATTAGTTTAGGATTGAAGATTGTAATGTTGGATTCAACTTTTGGATTTCAAGTTCCTTCATCAATTCAAGACTAAGTTTTCTTCTCCTTTCTCTATTTATTTCATAGTTGTTCTTGTTTATGTTTTGTTGGTTTAATTCTTGTGTTTGATTTGTTTAAGCTTTTATGATTAGTTTTCATTGTTGATTCATGTTATTTAGTTGTTTAGAATTGTTTTGTTTCATTCTCTTTGTTTTGTTATTCAAGTTTATGTTCTTAGTTGTTAGTTTAGGTTTTGATGTGTTTGTTGTGTTTTGTTGTTAGAATTTGTGAACTTGGGTTGTAATTAGCCTCTTGATGGCTAATTGATCTTGTACTAGGCCTAGCCATACCCAATCTATGGCTAGAACTTAGAGTTTTCCTTCATGCCCGCCAAGTGTTCGATGAAATGCTTGAGACAGCTTTCATCCATATTTTTGGGCGATTGACCTATGCTGAGAGGTGAGGTCAATTAGCTAGTGTGGGAGAGGGAATAACCGAGTTCGGGACATGAAAATAGTATCCGAATCGAGCTAGGTCCGGGGTTGTTAGTTTTGTGATCTAATTGGACTAACCCCATGAAAATAGGCGGTTAGGCTAATTAGACTAGCTCATGACCCTTGAGAGAGGGCTTGGGTGGTCTTTGACGGTGCAACCGATCATCTCTTGTTCTCCGTGTGGTTTGGGTAGGTTAGGACTCGTCTTGATTAACTGGCTCATCACTTGGTGAAATCATAAACCCAAGTCCCTTTTTGTTTATTTGTTTTAGTAGTTTAGCTCTTCTTCCTTAACCCTCTCTCTGGCTTAGATTGAGACGCTTTAGTTAACCTCGGTAGTTGGAAACACAACTCCCGGCGGACGACACCCCAAGTACTCAACGATACACCTTGCACTTGGGGTTTATAAATATTAAAACTTTGTCTGCAACAGCTATCACCCTCAAACTAGCGGCCAAGTGGAGATCTCCAATCGTGAAATCAAGGTCATTTTGGAGAAAACAGTCGCGCGATCGCGAAAGGACTGGGTGGATAAGCTCGATGACGCACTTTGGGCCTACCGCACGGCTTTCAAGACTCCAATAGGTACCACCCCCTTTCGCCTTATCTATGGCAAGCCTTGCCACCTCCCTGTGGAACTGGAACATAAGGCTTACTGGGCCATTAAGTACTTCAATTTTGACTTGAAGTCTGCGGGGGAAAAGCGGCTGCTACAACTGAATGAGCTGGAGGAAATTCGGCTTGATGCCTATGAGAATTTGAGGCTCTATAAGGAGAGAGTTAAGAGGTGGCATGATCGGTTCATAAACCGACGAGAGTTTCGGGAAGGTGATTTGGTTCTTCTTTTCAACTCCCGATTGAAGCTTTTTCCTGGGAAACTTCGCTCTAGGTGGTCGGGTCCCTTTAAGGTACTTAAGGTATTCCCATTTGGGGCTATTGAAATAGGTAATGAAACCACCAGCGCATTCAAGGTGAACGGTTCCCGTTTGAAACACTATGTCACCGGTGAGCCACTTGAAAGGAGGGTCACATGTGCCCTCCTCAACGCCCAATCTTCCTAGGGATCCCAATGGTCAAGCTAACGACCTAAAACAAGCGCTTCTTGGGAGGCAACCCAAGCTTTATCGCTTTCTTTAAAAATAAAAAAAAAAGAGGTTTTGAAAACCCTTCCTATGATGATGATCAAGGCATTGTGAATCAGTTGATTGACATGGTTGTGTATACTTGTGGGTTCTTTGTGGCAAAATGTGTTGGATTGATGATTTTGAAAATGTTTTGACCACATTGTTTGGTTCGCATTCGTGGTGCCCTTGAAACCCCCCTCGTCATGATTGATTAGTCCTTTTAAGTAGGACATCCTTGGGGTTAGTTGCATTGTTTGGTAGTGTGACCTGTGAGATTTTGAGCCTATAGACTAATTCATCAATTTAGTCTCACATTTTCTTTCTTGTGTGTCTCTTCCATGACTACATCTCTAGAACTTGATTTGATTCTCTTCGAAATTGCATTCAGCAAGTGCATTATGATAATGTGATAGAGGCATTCATTTGTTTTTCTGAGCTACATAGCCAAATATGCCACCCATGGTTGAATGTTTTGACTCCTTGGTACCCCTTTGAGCCTTGCCCGTTTTTGTTGTGAACCCTTCACTATCAGCTACTTGGCCTAAACACATCTCATACCTTTAAGCCAAAGCCAGTGGGACAACACCTCGGTACTTTGTGGGTAGTTTTGGACGTCGTGTAAAATTTGTGGTTTGTGTTGGTATATGCATGGATGTATCATGGGTATCATTGGGGATTGAATGTATAATTATTGCGCATGCCAATCGTTCACTTCTTTTTTCAAAAAAAAAAAAGGGTGAAAAACTAAGAAAAACTTGTTGGTTTTCCCTTTGGAAAAAAAGGAACAAAAAAAAAGAGAAAAGAGAGAAAGAAAGTGATGAATAAGTCTCTCTGGCATGTTATAATAATTCATTCCCGATGATCCATTTGGTTAAGGGTGTATTCTTATTGTGCTTTAGAGAAGTGTGCGGGGTAATTGGTTCAGTTATCAGTTGCTCCTTGGCTTTGGTTGTCAGCTCCTCACTTCCCAAATTGTTTGTCCCCCTCCTGCCTATGCCTTTAGCCCCGTTACAGCCCTGGGAAGTCCTCTTGATTTTTGTTTTGCATACTGCATCTTCGCGGTGGAGAATTGAGAATCCGACCAAGCCTATGGCAGTTTGTTCGAATGGAATAGAGTTGAGTGAACCTTCTTATATCTTAAACACATGTGAGGGAGCGCATTACTTTGTTCCCCCTATGAGAGTCACTGCCAAACTTTCTCGCCCACTACTTATTTGGATGCGTCTTGATTGGGAGGGGGTGATATGGTTTCACGATATGCTAATTTGAACATGTGGTCTTCCCAATTATTTGAAATGAGTTTGGAAATTGTGTTTGTGCCTCAAACCATTCCGCTAGCTATGCGCTCCTATGCTCGATTCAACTGATCCCTTTGGCCTTGCCTGAGGATGGCGGTTTGCTAGAGGCTATCGAGCCCCCTTTCTGTTCATTCATGTTTTAGTCTTGCTTGAGGAAAAGCAAGAGATAAGCATGGGGGAGTTGATAAACCTCTATTTTACACACTTTTAGACATGATTTTTACCTCTCATCTTGGCATTTTCTAGTAAAATCCCTAGAGTTTAGGGGTTGATTAGTCATTCTTCACCTAAAATCTACTTAAAAGTGTGTTTTTATGTTTTCAGGGGTTACACTGGAAGAAATGAGGAAAATAAGCTAATGCCGCGCGCAAACAGGAGCTAAAAGGGAGGATTTCGGGCCAAAATAGGATGGCACGGTGTCACCATGCCATGCAGGCTGACCGTGCCACATAAGAAAACTGCAGCTCGCGGGATAGCAAAGTGGCACGGTCACACCGTGCCACGTGGCACGACCGTGCCAAAATTGATTTCCACTGCACCATGTCGTAGCGTGGCACGGTCACACCGTGCCAAGTGGCACGACCGTGCCACTTTAGTCATCTTCGCTAAGTCGTGTTTTCGCGTTGTAATTAGGACAGTTTTTAGTTTTCAGTTTTTCTCTACTTTTTCTCTCTCGAAAAATGCGATTAGGGTTTGGAGAATTAGGATTGATTGTGATTGTATTCAAGGCATTGGATTGATAGCATTGGAGGTTTTTCAGCAGATTGTTGACGCTAATTGCACAGAGTGCAATTCTTTACCTTTACCTTTGCGTTTTTAATTCAAGGTTGATACCTTTGAACATGTTCGCTTGCTTGATTGTAATTGCATTTAGAATCATGTTTAGCGGCTAAATTCTTAATCTTGGATTGGGTGTAGCCCCTATGATGTGAATTAGATTATTGTTCTAGGTTTTTGTGAATCTATGCCCAAAAGTATAATTGAATTCTCACTAGCATGCCAGGTGTTCGATGAATTGCCTGAGAGGGTTAAATTCATGTTCTTAATTAGGGTATAGAGACTAACAAAAGTTAGGTCCTTTACTTAGAGTGGCTTTGTAAGCGATTGAATTACCTGACACGAAAGTAGTTGGGGATGCAATTGGGAATTAAAATTACATGATCTTGTGGTCTTGAGATTCTAGTTTCACGAAAGTAGATAACTATGATAGCTTGATCAGTCTAATGACCTTTGAAAGAAGGCGTAGATGCCTTTAATTGGTAATCCTTCCATTTCAATTATCGTGCGGGCAAATTTACATAACCTAGTTTGCTTTCCAAGGAACATCATAGTGTGGTGAACCCCAATTCAGGATTGGATTCTCTTCATAATTGATTTAGACTCAATAGAATCAGTAAAACTCACTTCATTAGACTTAAGCCTAGATTAAGCGTTAAAGGTTGATTCGGTGATTGAAACCAAGTTCCCTGCAGATACGACCCGTACTTGCCTTTGCTGGCTACAACCGGCACCGTGCACTTGCGGTACATTTTTAACACAACAAGTTTTTGAAAAACTTGTTAGGGAAAAAACACAGTTTTAATATTTATAAACCCCAAGTGCAAGGTGCATCGTTGAGTACTTGGGGTGTCGTCCGCAGGGAATTGTGTTTCCAACTATCAGAGTTCACTAGAGCGTATCAATCTAGGCGAGATCAAAGGTGAAGGAGGGAAAACTAAACTACGCTGCAAACATAGAACAAGCGACTTGGAGCTGTGATTTTACTAATGAATGAACCAACTAACCAAGACGAGTCATAACCTACCCAAACCACACTATGAACAAGAGATGGTCGGTTGCACCATCAAAGACCACCCAAGCCCTCTCTCAAGGGTCATGAACTAGTCTAATTCGCGTAACCACCTACTTTCGTGGGGTTAGTCGAATTAGACCACAAAACTAGCAACCCCGGACCCAACTCGATTCAGATACTATTTTCATGTCCCAAACTCGGCTATCCCCTCTCCCACACTAGCTAATTGACCTCACCTCTCAGCATAAGTCAATCGCCCAAAAATATGAATGAAAGCTCTCTCAAGCATTTCATCGAACACTTGACGGGCGTGAGGGAAAACTCTAAGGTCTAAGCATAGATTTGGGTATGGTTAGGCCTAAAACAAGATTAATTAGCCATCAAGAGGCTAATCGCAATCCAAGCCTACAAAATCTATCAACTAATCATCAACAAAACACAAAAACTCAAACCTAAACTAACGAAGAACACGAGCACGAACTAGAGAGAAGAGGCATGAAACTAAACTAATTCTAACAAGCAATAAAACATGAATTAAACATAAAACCTAAATGATTGAATCAAATCAAAACCAAACATATGAACTAAATCAACAAAATCTAAAACAAGAACGAAACAAGAAATATAGAGAGAGAGAAGAAGAAGACTTATGAATTGAAGCGAAGAACTTGAAATCCAAATGCTTGAATCCCAAATTAATTCAATACAATCCTAATCTAATCTCCTCAATGGAGTTTTTATTGGCTAAAACGTAAACTAAACTAACCTGGAAATTGCCAGAGAGAAACCCTAAGCGAACCCCCGTGCGACCCCCCACAAACAGACGCCCGAATGAAACTTAAATAGAAACCGAGGCATTCGACGAACTGGGGGAGGCACGGTCGTGCCAGGGTGGCATGGCCACACCGTGCCACTTCACTGGTGGCACGGTGTCGCCCCCCCGTTTGTCCGATTTTGCCGATTTTCGTCGGTTTTCGCTGTTTTTCTTCGTTTCGTCCCGTCTTCGTCCCTTTTCAAGATGTTTGCTTGATTTGGAGTTATTTCCTGCAAAACATAAATAAAACAAATAAAAATCATAAGAATTAAGTTATTATACGAGCTAAAAGTGGGGGAAAGAGGCACAGAAAATGGGTGAATTTATCGTTCATCACACCCCCACACCTATCTTTTGCTCGTCCTCGAGCAAAATAAAAGAAAAACTAAAGTAAACAACTAACTCACT
Source organism: Selenicereus undatus (assembly GCA_017589665.1). NCBI lineage: Eukaryota > Viridiplantae > Streptophyta > Magnoliopsida > Caryophyllales > Cactaceae > Selenicereus > Selenicereus undatus. Next base: position 88,961,302 of record JACYFF010019584.1, read on the forward strand.
TTTGTAGGAATCACGGTTGCATTTAGTGTATGCAACAAGCCCTTTAAACCCCTTGGTTCCCCCAAGTGGACGAGTAAGGTCTCGTGAGGGTTTGCAGAAGATATACCTACAAAATCTCAAAAAGGAAAAACAAAGAAAAGAGAAACAAAAATCGAAAAATAAAAATGAGAAAACACAATATATACATTGGGGTAAACTGTACACAATCGGATCAACCAAAACCCCATAGTAACTCAAGTATCAGTCTGTACACAAGCATTATAGGCATTTCAAGACACATCATCCCAAAGAATGGTATCTAGGCATCATCTTTCACCCTACGACGCATGAAAATATTGAATCCATCCTGGTGCCTGGTGTGCAAGTGTATCATCACCCTAAAACTTTGGCCAACCAAAGCCAAACTCAATCCCACTTCACTGACACAAGCTACCTTTTTGAATGGCTAGCATGGAAAGCAGGCTTCCCCAGTAGCAGTATTGCCTCAAAGGGTAACACCTAGTAGCGCATGCCTCAAAGGGGTACTTGTCATTTCCAACTCTTTTCTTCCCCACTTTTTTTTCTTTCCATTATTTTTTTCAATACAAACTCATGCCACGCCTCAAAGGGATACACCCAGTAGAGCTTGAATTTATTTGTTTTTTTTTTTTGCTTTCGTTTTGGAAAAGGGGGTGCCAGCACATATAAAGGGAACTGTGTGGTAGACAAGTGGGAGAGTCAATCATGGAAGACTAGGAATGTAGGATGATGATAATACATAAATCAAGACTGGATTGCAAAATTATAATGGACTGTTGGGGTTAAAACTGAGGTCTAAAATGACATACTGGGGATGAATATCTATCACGCACATTATACTTATATACGAGCTAATAGCCAAGGTACCGGAGATGAAGACCGATCTAAATAGTACAAAACTCCCCTAAATTCAAAAGGAAAAGAAAAATCTATACAAAAAGGAGTAAAATTGAAAAAAATTACACAAAAATAATGAAAATTTCACAAAAACAAGAATAAAATGGGAGATGACGACCCCACCCCTACACCTAAATCTCACAATGTTCTCATTGGGAGCCGTGAGTCATCACCAACACACAAAAATAAAGAAAACAAAATCAAACACAAGACATACAAAATCGACACATATATACACAAGCAAACACACTCTCCCAAAAACACAATCTCATCCAAACAAAAACAAGATCATACATATATACAAACTAACACCACCAAAAACATGTAAAAACCAACCCAGCAACACCACCAATCACAACACAATAAATATCCATAAAAACACAAAAATGGTGATCATAGCCATCAATGGCTCAGCAACATCCAAATGTCACCACAAGATGATCACCAACAAAAACACAATCCTAATATCCACAACTAAACAAAAACAAAAAGAGAGAAAAGAAAAATAAAAAAAAGGGGGGGTGAGAACGATTATACCAGGTCGGGTAGTGAATGTACCTGAACTATTCCACGACGACATAAGGGGCATCAGCCACTCCTTGCCGCTCAAGATGCGAGTCGTCAGCTCGAATGCAGTTAAAGCTCGTAAGTGCTTATCATGCATTACTGCATGCAGCTCAGAATGGTGTGAGCAAGAGAACACTGGTAAAGATGGAGCAAACAAAGTTAGTGCCCTCTTAAACTCACCAAATACCTAGGAGAAAGCAGCAGAATAAGCGAATGCAATAATCAATACGATTTCTCCAGGCATGCCCTCTAGGTACAGACGATAAGGATCAAGGAAGGGGTCATACCCTCTAAAAGTACCTAGAGACTTACAACAATCAACCTCATTCCCCTCAAGTATCACATGAGGATCGATAAGTGACATATCACAACACTTAGGGGAATGAGAAGGAGATGAACAGGAATAGGCAGTATGGAATGTATCAAGAGAGTTGGGGGATATGTTATCAATAAAATCAGGACTAGTTGGTCTTGTAACCACAACATCCACGCATGAAATCCCTGTGGGAGTCTCATAAAAATCATACACCTGAATAGAAACATTGTCAGACTCAGACCAAGTATCATCCTCATCAACACTAGCGCTAACGCCGATGGTCTCACCTACCTCGAACTCCGTCGACTGAGTTAAAGGGGAAGGTGTATCAGGAAAGGCCATGATAAACGCAGTGTTGTCCCAAAGGGTATTAGGAAAGGATGGAGCAACAATGAGTGAAGTGGTCAAGGGAGGGTCGAGTATGTCCTGTAGTCCGGACTCTAGAGGAGCAAAAGACGCACCATCATCACACAGATTGACATCAAGTCTAGGAGCACTAGAACTAAGGTCAGTCTCGGGTGATAGGTCATACTCTCGCAGTTCATTAACAAACTTAGCAAACTCAACTTGTTGCTTATTCATTGTCTCTATCATATTGCTAAGTCTAGCAAAGCTCTCATTAGAAATATAATAGGGACAAGAATTACGGGCGTGGTCAGAACAATGGCAAATTTCGCACACAGCAGGGGCATAATCAGGGATGCAATGGGGTGGGGTACAAGAATCAGAACAACTAGTTTCAAATTCATAAGTATCCCGAGCTAACCAATCAAGAAAATCCCATGCTTCTTCGACATTTCTAGCATAAAAATCCCAATGCTCAAAAAGAGCACGGGTCTCACAAGTCACACCCTCATCAACAACATGCAATATTTCCCATTTCTCATATAAACATCCACAAGAAGCACATTGAGCAAGATAAGCATGTAAACGATCCCAATAACAGTAAAATAATTCTTGCTCACGTTGGGGAAAATGGAAAATTGCCATTGGAAAAAAAAATTTCAAAAATTTTTTATTTTTTGATATTTTATTTTTTTGGATTTTCTAAAGGCCTAGCCTCGAATGCTTAAGTAAACCCCAATATTGAAAAACGCCAATTCCCCGGCAACGGCGCCAAAAACGTGTTAGGGAAAAAGTTTTAATATTTATAAACCTCAAGTGCAAGGTGTATCGTTGAGTACTTGGGGTGTCGTCTGCAGGGAGTTGTGTTTCCAACTACCGAGGCTAACTAAAACGTCTCAATCTAGGCCAGAGAGAGTGAAGGAAGAAGGACTAAACTACTAAAACAAATAAACAAAAAGGGACTTGGGTTTATAATTTCACCAAGTGATGAACCAGTTAATCAAGATGAGTCCTAACCTACCCAAACCACACGGAGAACAAGAGATGATCGGTTGCACCATCAAAGACCACCCAAGCCCTCTCTCAAGGGTCATGAGCTAGTCTAATTAGCCTAACCGCCTATTTTCATGGGGTTAGTCCAATTAGATCACAAAACTAACAACCCCGGACCTAGCTTGATTCGGATACTATTTTCATGTCCCGAACTCGGTTATTCCCTCTCCCACACTAGCTAATTGACCTCACCTCTCAGCATAGGTCAATCGCCCAAAAATATGGATGAAAGCTGTCTCAAGCATTTCATCGAACACTTGGCGGGCATGAAGGAAAACTCTAAGTTCTAGCCATAGATTGGGTATGGCTAGGCCAAATACAAGACTAATTAGCCATCAAGAGACTAATCACAATCTAAGCCCACAAAATCTAACAACTAATTATCACAAACACATCAAAACCTAAACTAACAAACAAGAACAAAAACTTGAAGAACAAAACCAAGAAAAGAGGCATGAAACTATAAACTAATTCTAACAAGAAATCAAACATGAATTAAACATAAAAACTAAATGATTAATTCAAATCAAAACCAAACATATGAACTAAATTAACAAAATCTAAAACAAGAACCAAACAAGAAGTAGAGAGAAATCTCACCATCAATTGGATTACCAAATCACTGAACCAAATCATTACCAAATCACTGAACCAAATCACTAAACAGAACAGCAGCAAACTCCATCAGATAACCAAATCACTGAACCAGAATAATTCCAACTTGAAATCAAAGCTTGAATCCAGAATTGTTAATGCAACTATCATTCAGAACAGAGGAGCAACAACAGGGGAAGGGGAAGGAACAGAATCGAAAGCAAGTTGAAATTGGAATGAAGCAGAACAGAACTGAAATGAAATCAGCACAGGGGAAGGAGAGAAATAGCAAAATCGAAAACTCAATTGCAAAATGGAGGAGATCGAAAGCAAACCGGCATGGCCAACCGAAGCCAATGTCCCAATTCGAAGCCTAACAGAGAACGCAACAGGGGATTTGAACCAAGGGGAAAAATCGAAATTACTTTGAACGAAATCGCAACCAAATAAACCCAAAAACTCCTTGCGATTACAACTGAATTCCTGGAATACCCATTCGAAAGCAACAACTCAAACCTAGCTACATAAATTCAAATGCTGAAAACAACTAAAATTCGAACCCTAATCCGAAATCAAAATCGAAGAACACGAATGTGAAATTTGAGGCTAAATTAAAATTAAAACTGAAATTAAACAGAAATTAAACCTAACTAGCCTAAAATTACCTAAACCTAATTACCTAAAAAACTCGAACTTGGGCTTCAATGGTGTCTCGTCGACCTCTTTATACCCGAAGCCACCACGACTCTCGACCCTTCAATCTGGTGGTATGGTGGACGGTAGATGGTGAAGCCAACGCATGGGTGTCGTGGATGGAGGAGATGGAAGCCAGCGAAGGTGGATACGTGGCCTGGTGGTTTCGGTTTTGGGGAAAACCGTGGGTAGAGGGTGTAGGGGTTTGAGGAATTCGGTGGGCTGGGATGTGGGTGTGCTGGAAGAGAGAGAGAGGAGATGAGGTGGGTCGAAGGTGAGAGTTTCTGGGTATGGTGAAGCAAGATGGGGATGGCGAGGAAGCAGGGTCTGGGTTCTCAGGGTTGAGGGTTGAGGGTTGAGGGTTGGGGAGAGAGAGAGCGAATAAGAGAGAGAAAGTGCGTGAGAAGGGGAGGGGGTATTAAGACAGAACCGGTCCAGCTGAGCCGACCAGTCCGGTTCAACTGGACCGGTTTGGTTTTTTCACTTTTTCTCTGGCCGGTTTTTATCGAATTTGGGCCCGATTCTTCAACCTCCGATAATTCTTCTATTTTTCTCGCTTTTTCCGCCATTTAAGCCCATTTTTCGTATTTATTCAAAATCTGCAAAATAAAATAAAATCAATTAAAAACCTTAAAAATATTATTAAAACGAGCATAAAATTGGTGAAAAAGTACCTTAAAAATAACACATTTTTTGCTCAAACACTACTCCGGGCCATGGTTGCCCATTTGGACTTAGAGTTATTTCAAATGGACGTAAAGACTACTTTCCTGAATGGCAGCCTTGAGGAAGAGATATATATGGACCAACCCATTGGTTTTGCATCAAAGGGGCAAAAAGACAAGGTGTGTCGTCTTAAAAGGTCCATATATGGTCTTAAGCAGTCCTCCAGGTCTTGGTACTTGAGATTCCATGAAGTTGTAACCTTGTTTGGCTTATCCATGGTTTCGGAGGACCACTGTGTGTATGTCAAAAGATCAACCGAAGGGATTATGTTCCTTACCCTATATGTTGACGACATACTATTGGTTGGGAACAATTTGGAGATGATCGAAGCCACTAAAAGTTAGCTATCCTCTATCTTTGAGATGAAGGATATGGGTGAAGCCAGGTATGTCCTAGGCGTCGAAATAATAAGGAATCGTCCCAAGAAACTTTTAAGTATGAGCCAAGAGGCACATATCAAGAAAGTCCTAGAACGGTTTCGTATGTATTATTTCAAGACCGTAGACACTCCAGTTGAGAAGGGTTTAACCTTGAGCCTCAACCAATGCCCAAAAACAGATAAAGAAAAGGATATCATGAGTAATGTCCCCTACACTAGTGTCGTAGGAAGCTTAATGTACGCCATGTTATGTACACGATCGGACATTTACTTTGTGGTTGGTCTGGTAAGTCGTTACCAAAGCAACCCATGACAGGCTCATTGGCAAGCTGTCAAGAGAGTCATGCGTTACCTTCATGGTACAACCGACTTGGTCCTATGCTATTAGGGCAGGGACCTTAAGTTGAGAGGATATTCAGATGCCGATTGGGGTGGTGACCCGGATGAGTCCAGGTCAACATCAAGATATGTGTTCACTCTGGGTGGGGGAGCCATATCATGGTGCAGTAAGAAGCAAGACTGCATAGCTCTGCCGACCATGGAGGCAGAATATGTCGTATGCAGCCTAGCCACGCAGGAGGCAATGTGGCTTAGAAGCTTCCTCCAGGATCTTAACCTCACTCCCAGAGCTGATGATCCTGTAGAGATGTTATGTGACAATACAGCTGCCATCCCATTCGCCGAGGATCTGAAGTTCCATCGCAAAACCAAGCACATCAAGAGGCGTTATCACTTAGTGCGAGACGCCATAAAGACAAAGGAGGTTGCCATCAAGTATATACCCACTAACAAGATGATTGTTGATCCATTAACTAAGTCGATTCCTAGAGATGCTTTCAAAGCACATTCATTGAGTCTAGGACTTCGCAGAGTTTAGTTTTTTGGATAGAATCTTGTTATGTATGACAGATACGTTCTTCATGTAATAGGCATTTATGAAATAAAGATCAGGTGTTCTTTTTTCAAAATGTTTTTTATCCATTAGACATGTTGAAAAGTCACAGGCTTCTGATTGGCCTAGTCACACAGGCAATCGCTCTGACGCTTTAGTAGCAGGCATGATGAGACATAATCATATTGGCACCAGGTGTGCAATATCGATAACTCATACTAGAATGAGAAATAGTCGCCTTAGTAAGTCTAAGATGAGACTCGAGGAAGTCGAATATGAGACATGATTTCATATTGAAACCTTAAAAGCCGAATCTTGAGCGTTAAGATTAGCATTTAGTATGTTAATCTAGTGGCTCACGTTAGATTTTTGTGTGAAAATCTAGATTGATGATTCGCATGGCATAAAGAGTGACGTACCCAGCTGAGTGGGAGCTATGTCATGACACACATCTCATACTGTGTGTGCTTATAAGATGACCCAAGCATGAAGTGACAATTGATTTCCCTATCACTTGTCACTGTGTGACCCTATGAACGATGATCCTTTGACTTAAAACTATGATATTAAGTCGAAGCTTAATGTTGCTACTTTGATGTGATTCTCAAGAACCACGAAGTATACGGTTCAGCGAGAACACATTAGGAAAGCAGTTAAGCTAAGATGAAATTTCATGAGTGTTTAAGGAAAAACCGATCCACCATCACCATATCAGCCCATGTGGTTATGTTGAGAACATAATCATATGATATATCAGGTATAAGGGATTAGAGATGCCACTGGTGATGTTTTGGGATTGTTTTGGGGTATCGTATCTCGTGAAAGTGTTATGTTAGTTGGATGGTAACTTAATATAACACTAGTGGTTATTTATGGTCGCACGTCCTATTCCTGGTATGAAGCGTGAAAGAGTTGTGGTGCATAGAGAATAAGTGTCCAGCGGCCTGTGTGGCCGAGTGGGAGCTGTAGACCGAGCCTTGTGGTGCCAGGCCCGACGGCCACGCAAGTTGCCTGGGGCAACAATCTTGACTGTACCCCAACCCATATAAATAGGGTTAAGGGGGTCAATCAAGATACACAATACAAGATCTATTCCCTCACATATTCTCTCGCTTTCTCTCTCACGGCTAGAACACCATCCATTGAATTCTCGGGTTTAGGACGTGGACATCTCTAAAGCGACTCTAGTAGCCGCTTGGTATTCTAATTGGCGAAGACTGGTATTCTTATTATTGTGGACTATTACCGACATTGTAATTCCGCATCCAGGTTAGTCCTAATTCATCCTACACATATGATTAGCTACATGATTATCAAATCATAAGTCAAAATACGCTTGACTTGAAGACTCTATATGCAAAATAAATACTCAAAGTATAGGGGGCAGGGACTACTTCTTACGTATGGATTATTGGCGCTCAACACTCCCAATATTGGCATTAGTTATATTCATAAACGTAAATTAAAAGGGTAGGCATTAATTTGTTTAATTGGTAAAATATAAGAGCCATTGGATTATGAATTTCTTATGAGGATTAGAAAAATTAATGAACTTAACACATTTAGAACAACTACTTTCGTGACAGAGATAGTGCCTCTCTTCCCTACATACCTTCTTCTTCTTCTTCGATTCAGGCATTGTTTTTTACTGTGTAAGGGTTGGTTGGTTTTTCGGTCATCAAGCGATCTCTAATTGCGACCTCCTTTTGACCATATTATCACTAGTGTATTGTTTTAGTAGTAATCATCTCTTCAGTTATGAGAGTTGTTTCCTCTCTCTAATTGTGATAGTTTTAAGTTATATTTGATTGAATGGTTTAATTTACTTCGGATATATATAGTACCTATGTAAAGGAATCCAACAGTTCATATGTGAACTTTTATGTTAAAAAGTTATTTCACCGAAGAAAACTGCAGTAGATGAGCACATCTATTTCAAGCATATTATGACAAATCCGCGGATTTCTTTTTCTAGACTGTATCATGAAATAGTAGGTTGTGTGGATGTGTAAACAATCAAGGTGCATAGCAAAACAAGGTTTTATGTGGATTGTATTATGATATTAGAATTTTCTCTTGCTCGAGTGAAATGATCCATTTAAATGTCGCATGATAATTTATCAGTACTCAATGACAATTCTGTGTTTCTTACCCAAAAAAAAACAAAAAAAATGATTAGCATAAAATAAGTGGCCCCAAATACATTGTTGTGTCTTTTTAAATAGAAGAGGAAGAAAAATCCAAACAGAATGACGAAAAGATCTTCTAGACTTTTTGACTATACTACAACAAGAATTATACAAAATGTACAGTTCTCTTTTCAACCTTCACGATTAATCTTGAACTTTCTCAATCCTATTTCTATGACTTTTGTAGTCTTATGAAAAGAGACCGACAAAAGGATCTGATATCAAAAAGGATACAACTGAAGATGATTTTCAAAAAAGAACGTTGTGCAAATTATGAAAGCTTGGCTTTTAACTAGAAGCAATGAATCTAACTAAACTTAAGTCCCCTTATAACCTTGGTGAAGTGTCAAAAGAAGCTTTTCTTGAAAACCTCGTAACTTCAGCTACTAAAATTGACGCACAAAAGATTAGAAATATAAGCTGCCAATACCGGGAAAAAAAAGCTTAGGAATACTATGTTAAGAAATCTTGAATCACCATCAAGAAGCATAATATGTACATTCGCCCTCATAAATCTTCTGATGGCCAAGTGCCTTGATGAAAAACGTCAAAAGACAAGCTATATTAGAATGGCATTTGGAGTAAATTCCTTAGGGCCTGTTTGTTTCATCGTTTAGAATCAGCAGTTAGTAGCTAGCAGTGGTTTACCGGCAGCTATTAGTATTTACCAACGGTTATGAATACAGGTCCATTGCTGGCGGTTACGACTTATGTTTAGAGATAGTAAATAATGATTTACAAAAACTTACCAGCTGCTACCATCGTTTACCAACGACTATGAATAGAGATCAATAGCTACCAGCGTTGAGAAGCGTTTAGGAATAGTTTTTTTGAGAAGCGTTTAGGAATAGTTAGCAGTTATCAAACGCTTTCTAAACGTCAAAATGAACATGCGCTTAGTTGTTGTATTAGGGATCTGTTCCCCTGATTTATCATTGAAGATTTAGACAATCACTATTATCTAAAGTTAATAACTTGTGGTTAATATCCTCCATTTTTGTCATTCCATATTTATTTGATGGTTAATATCCTCATAAATATCCTTTTTCTTCTGAATGATTGAGCTAAGATATATAAATTCTTTTAACCTTTGGTACTTCCACATTGCCAATGGTAACTTTGTCTTCAATTCGACCTTCTTCTCCACTAAATCGCCATTCAACGTATTCAATCTTCGGCCTACTCAACTTAAAACCTTTAGACAAGGTGTCTCTCATATGCTCCAGCTTATTGTTTACGTCTTCCCTTATATCATTAATAAGAGTAATATCATCAGCAAATAACATACACCATAACAAATAGTATACACCATGATACCTTGTCTTGAATCCCTTTAGTAAGCTCGTTCATAACTATAGTTAATAGAAAAGAGCTCAGCATTGATCTTTAATGGACGCCAATATCTATAGGAAAGTCCTTTATATCCCTCCTAAGGTCCTAACTCTTATCCTTACTCCATGGTACATATCTTTAATAACCCGAATATATGCACCCAATATATCTTTCTTCTCCAGGCACCTCCATAAAACTTCTTTAGGTACTCTATCATATGCCTTCTCTAATTTGATAAACACCATGTGGTGATCCTTTCTCCTATCCTTGTAGAATTCCATAAGCTTTTGTATGGGATGGATAATTTTTGTAGTTGATCAACAATGGCATAAAACCAAACTGATTCTCCAAAATTGTTATATCCTTCCTCAACCTCCTCTGAATCACTCTTTTTCACAACTTCATATTATGACTAAGCAGTTTTATGCCTTTATAATTATTGCAATTCTGAATATCACCCTTCTTTTTTATGTATTGGGATAACTATACTCATTCTCCACTCATGGGACATCTTTGTTGTGTTAAAATTGACATTAAGCAACTTCGTTAACCAATTAAGTCCCTTCTCTCATAAACACTTTCAAATTGTCACATGCATATTATCCAGTGCAACTGTCTTACCAGTCTTTGTCTTCTTTAATACATGTCTAATCTCCTCGTTGGTGTTACGATTACAGAGTCTAAAACATTGATGCCTCTCGTGACTTTCTTACTCACTATGCTGGGAATTTTTAATCCTCTCCCTATTAGAGAGCTTAAATAGTTTTGACATCTTTCCTTTATGAAGGTATCCTCAACTAAGGCCTTACTGGCTTCATCTTTAGTGCACTTTACAGTTCCTAAATTTCTTGTTTTCCTTTCCCTTGCCATTCCTAACTTAAAGACTCCTTCTCTTTTTCCTTTGACTTTAGTTTCTGATATAACCTTTCATAAGCTTTGTTCTTTGCTGTTGTGACTCCTTTCATTGCTTTCTTTCTTGTAATCCTATACGTCACCTTCTTAACCTCTTTTTCTTCATCTGTTGTACTATTTACTATAGTAGTACACACTTCTTATTTATCCTTGACCATTATCTTTCACCTTTTCACCCCGCCACCAAGCTCCTTTTATTCCAGCACTAACTCCTCCAGAAACTTCTAAGATTTCCTTAGTCGACCTTTGAATGTAATCTACAATATTTTCCTACATTGTGTCTACATCCTCTGCTAGTTCTCAATTTCCTTATGCTATGATCCTCTTTGATAGCTACATCGCATTCTCACTTGTTAGATTCCACCATTTAACTTTCAAGTGTCCAACACTTCTGTTGTTTTTCGTCAAACTTGTAATCTCTATATCCATCACCAATAGCCTATGCAGCATAATCAAACACTTACCATGTATCACTTTGTAATCTTTTGACAACATTCTATTGTTGAGTCTTGCCAAGAAGTAGTCAACTTGTGTCCAAGTGTTACCACTCTTGTATGTTACCAAGTGATCATCTTTTTTCTTAAGATAAGAGTTAACAATCACAAGTTCATGTGCAACTGCAAAGTCCAAGACAAAAGCCCCTCCATTATTTCTCTCCCCATAACCGAAGCCTCCATGTATCGTATCATACGCATCACCTTCATTTCCTATAAGCCTATTAAAGTCACTCTTTAAGAAAAGTTTCTCGATCTGTGTTATGCTCTAAATAACCTTATTCAAATCCTCCCAAAATTGGCTCTTAATATTTTCCACCAATCCTATCTGAGGTGCATATACACATTCTACATTGAGGACCTTAGAACCCACTACTAGCTTAATAAACATAATGTGATCACTCTTACGCTTCACTTCAGCCACTAGATAAACCAATCCCTTAGCAACCAAAATATCCACTCCATTTTTAGCTCTATTAGCACCCAAATACCAAAAGTTATACCCATCAATTTCTTTTGCTTTTATTCCTATCTACTTAGTTTCTTAAATACATGCTATGCTAACCTTACATCTTTGTAAAGTTTTAACTAATTTTATAGACTTGCCTATAAGAGTCCCAATATTCCATGTTGCAAACCGCAACCTATCAATCTCTTTTCGACTCTTAACCCCTCCCCCCTTAGGGGATATGCATTGACCAAAACATTATTCGCAATTAGAAAGAAAAGAAATATATAAAAGATAAATAAAAATAACAATAATAATAACAATAATAATAGAAATTAAAAATATCAACAATAATACTAATAACACTAATTATAGTACTAATAATAACAATATGAGGGCAGGTTCAACCAAACAAAAACAAGTGCACACACCTAGAAAAGGTTAGTTAGCTACTTAAAGAGAAAGTAAACAATAAAAGAAATTAAAAAATAAAATAGAACAAAAATCAATGTTACTAAATATCAATAAATACCTAAACAACAATAGCAAAACTGCCACAACACCAATTAATTCTCCAAATTTGCAATAATGGAAAATAGAAAAGCTGTAATAATCACAAACTAAGAGAAAAAATATGAATATAATTTAAATGCAACAGGGCGCGAGCAAGCAACTAGGTTTAAAATAGCAAGAAACAAAATTAAATAGTTAAGTAGGAGTGCAAACGCAGGTGATGCTATAAAAATAGTTGGCTAAAGTAGAAAAATAACAACCATCAAAGTGATAAAAGAATAAAATAAA
>JACYFF010019584.1:88973967-89005794 GCA_017589665.1 Selenicereus undatus
TGTTCGGCCAAGCAACATGGAAAGGAGATTTCATTGTTTTGGGTTTGGATGATCCTTATAATAGTATGTCTTCTATTTTTATCTCATATTTTAACTCTGATTCTGAATATGTTAAGTGGCATGCTAGACTTGGCCATGTGTGCTAAGACAAAATAAGTGGGCTAGCTAAAAAAGGTATTTTAGGTCAACTCATTGGGGTTCAAGTTGCTTAGATTTGAGTCATGCCTAAGTGGAAAAAGAAACATAAATCCTTTCAATAAGGCTTTGAGAGCATTAAGTTCTGTAGACCCATAAATATTAAAGCACATCATGAGGCTATCTATTTCATTACCCTTATAGATATTATTCACAATGTGGGTATGTATACCTTCTATCTTACCGCTATGAGGCACTTGATACGTTTAAACGCTTCATTGCAAAAGCAAGGACTCAATTGGAACAAAAAGCTAAAACTCTTTATACCGATCGAGGCCTGAACCTGTCTGATATGTTCAAAGGGTTTTGTAAAGAGAAAGGTATAAAAAAATAGCTAACAATTTCATGTACTCCGCAACAAAATGGTGTTGCAGAATGTAGGAATCACACATTGCTTGATAGTTAGGTCAATGATGGCACACGCCAACCTTCCAATTAGTTTTTTAGGGGATGCACTGCTTACAGCAGCCTATATCCTTAACCATGTGCCAAGCAAGAATATATCTGTCACATCATATGAGTTATGGTTTGGTGAGAAGCTATCATTGGACCACTTGCGCTTATGGGGTTCGGCTAGCTATATGCATAACCTAAACCATATACATGGTAAACTTAAATCACAAGCTACCAAAATGGTGCTCATTAAATGTCCCATATATTCCAAAGGATATGTGATGTATGGGAAACACCCTAACGGTGGCATGTTGAAAATAGATTTCCTCAATATTGACTTTCTTGAGGATGAGTTCCTATCTATTGGTGAAATAAATAAGGATGTCAAACTATATGAGTTACAGCAAGACAATCAGCAGTCTTTCGGCGAGGGAGGGGATTTGAATTCTAACCAAGTCACCAAAGATGGTGCAATTCCCCTATCCGAAAGGAATGAGGGGACTTGTCTGCCTAGGAGAATGAGGTTTGTCCTCAATCTCCAATTTCTTAGGAGAGTCAACATGAGAATAAGGTTCATCTTCAATCTCCTGTTCCTGAACATATAGTTAGTCTACATGTTCAGGATCACACCTCCAATTGATAGTGAGAACGATTCTCCACATGCTTAGGGTCGCACGCCTCTTAGAGAAAGGGTAAGGGGCTCCTCACATACAAATAATAAGGGCCTCAGGATCCGAAGGAGTGAGCGTGTAAGAATTCCTTGACGATACTTCCAAGTCGAAGATGAAATATTTCTATGCATTTCTCTACAAGTTGAGGAACCTACCTCTTATCAAGAGGTGATTGACTCATCTAATCATAAAAGAGTGGATAGATACCATGAGAGATGAGATGGACTCAATGGCAAAAAACAAGGTTTAGGAACTCGTTGATCTTCCACCCCGACGTAAGTCTATTAGAAGCTAGTGGATTTTAAAGATAATGTGTTCGGCCGATGGTTTAATCAATAAGTTCAAGGCTCGTCTGATGGTGAAAGGTTTTACCCAAATTGAGGGCATAGACTATGAAGAGACATATTCTCCTGTGGTAAGATTTGCATCCACTCCCCTACTTCTAACCTTGGTTGCCTATTTGGATCTAGAATTGTTTCAAATAGATGTAAAGACTACTTTTCTCAATGGTAACCTTGAGGAAGAGATCTATATGAACCAACCCATTAGTTTGTGTTAAAGGGACAAAGGACAAGGTGTGTCATCTTAAAAGGACCATATATGGACTTAAACAATCTTTCAGATCTTAGTACTTTAGATTCTATGAAGCCATAATCTTGTTAGGCTTGTCTATGGTTTCAGAGGGTCATTGTGTGTAGGTCAAAAGATCAACCAGGGGGATTATGTTTCTTATCTTGTACGTTGATGACATACTGCTGGCTAGGAACAACTTGGAGATGATCGAAACTACTAAGAAGTGGTTGTTCTCTGTCTTTGAGATAAAGGACATGGGTGAAGATAGGCATGACCTATGAGTGAAAATAATCAAAAACTATCCTAAGAAGCTCTTAGGTACGTGCTAGGAAGCATATATAAAAAAAAAATCTTAGAATAATTTCAGATGCATTATTTCAAACCGTAGACACTCTAGCTAAAAATGGTCTAACCTTAAGTCTTAATTAATGCCCTAAAACAGATGATGAAAAGGAGGCAATGAACAATGTCCCTTACGTACTGCTATAAGAAGTTTAATGTATGTCATGTACATGATCTAACATTTACTTTGTGGTTGGTTTAGTCAGTCGTTACCAGAGCAATACAGGACTTGCTCATTGGCAAGTTGTCAAGAGAATCATGCGCTACCTTTGTGATACAGTCAATTTAGTCCTTTGCTATCAAGGCATGAACCTTAAGTTAAGAGGGTACTCAGATGTTGATTTGTGTGATATCCCCAGATGAGTCCAAGTCAACCTTGCATTATGTCTTCACCCTGGGTGGGGAAGCCATCATGGTGCAGTAAGAAGCAGGACTGCATAGCTCTGTCGGCTATAGAGGCAGAGTATGTTGCATGTAGCCTAGCCACATATAAGGCCACATGACTTAAGAATTTCCTTCAGCATCTTAATCTCACTCCTAGAGTTGATGATCCTATTGAGATGCTATACGACAAGACCGCTGCCATCCAGTTTTGTAAGGATCAGAAGTTCCAGCAGAAGACCAAGCACATCAAGAGGCATTGTCACTTCATGTAAAATTTCATAAAGACAAAGGAAGTTGCCATTAAGTATGCATCCACTAACAAGATGATTGCTTATTCATTAACTAAGCCAATTCCTAGAGATGCTTTCAAAGCTCATGCATAGAGTCTAGGACTCCGTAGGGTTTAGTTTTTTGATGAATTTTACTATGTGAAAGATACATTCATCTTGTATTGAGCATTTATGTAATAAAGATTGAAGTTTCTTTTTCTAAATGCTTTATGATTTATTGTTATTTGCTTGGCATGTCGAAATATCACAAGCTTCGAATTGACCTAGTCACACAAGCAATCACCCTAACACTTGAGTAGCGGGCAAGATGAGACTAAATCATATTGACACTAGGTGTGCAATATTGATTACTCATACAGGAACTATATGAACAAGATAGAATATAGTTGCCTTACTGAGCTTAGGATGAGACTTGAGGGAGTCGAATATGAAATATGATTTTATATTGAAGCCTTAAAAGTCGAATCTTGAGTGTCAAGATTAGCATTTAGTATGTTAATCTAGCGACTCAGGTTAGATTTTTGGGTGAAAATCTGGACTAGCGCTTGACATGGCATATAGAGTGACGAGACCAGTTAAGTAAGAGTTATGTAATGACACACATCTCATACTATATATGCTTAAAATACCACCAATACACGGAGTGATAATTGACTTCTCTATCTCTTGTCGCGAACGATGACCCTTTGACTTAAAGCTATGATACGAAGTCGAAGTTTGGTATTGCTACTTTAATGTGTTTTTTTTAAGGGTCACGATATATACTATTCAACGAGAATACGTTAGGAAAACAATTAAGCTAAGATGTAATATCATGATATTTAAGCAAAAATCAATCCATTTTCATCATATCAGCCTGAGCGATTATATTGAGTATATAATCTTATGACATATCATGTCATAAGGGTTTAGAAATTCCACTAATGATGTTTAGGAACATTTAGGGCATCGCATGGGGTCGACCAAATGTACAATTACATACAGAGATCTCCTATTCTGCTCTTACTATTTCTAACAACCTCTTTACCGTCTAGCGGGATTCGGGTTCAGGGTGTCAATTCCTAAGATGACTCTAGTAGCTATCTAGCAGCATTCAGATTATGTGGGTTATTCCCGATAGTCAATTTTGCATCAAGGTTAGTGGTTATTTTCCTACATTACTTAAAACTAGGTTAAATGGTTGTGAACAAATAGGATGTTTTCTTTTATTATGATGATCCAATTTTGAGGAAAAGTTTGGGTTGCGTTGTCCATATCATGCCAAATAATCATCTAGGATGTTTACTTGATGTTGTTGACATATTTACATGTATTTGGTTGTTACTTTATTGTTAATCTTGCTTAATTCTTAGTTTAGCATAAAAGTAGATAGTTTTTAGTTACGTTTGCACTAATTGATTGCCTTGAGTAGGGTCTTGGGGTTAAATTTTAGCATTTACACCTTAACTAGTTCAAAGCAAGGTTGATGTCATCAATGTTCTCTTTTATAGTTATGAAATAGCAATTAGTTGCAAATTACCTCCGTCTTGGAGGACAATATCCCCTTCTCTATGAATACTACTCAACAAAATTTTGAGACCATACATTCAAAAACTTAAATGGTTTTCTTCTCTCTTTAGAACATTCCTTAATCTCCATCTAGATAAGACAATGACCAGGTGTAATTAGAGGTTTAATCTCCATAACCAAAGACTAAGGGTACAATACACCTTATTTTTGTTAACAAACCCTATCTAATTCAGACCACGGTCTAGAAACTTGGTCCTTGCTATTTATTATTCCTACTGCAAAAAAATTCCCAATAGCAATGGAACTACACAAATTATTTATGTCACACTAGTTGAAGAAAGCATGAACCTCCCCTTAGTCAAATACTGCCCTAGATATTCTCTCCTCTTGCAATAAAACAACATTGAAATATCCCAGTAACCCCCTAGTCCAAAGGCAGAAGCATTCAAATCATTAACATCCTCCCAAAGTCCTCTCGTAGGCGAGGGTTGCGCCCATAGACAAAAGTGATAACCCTGGAGAATGGCATGTCATCCCTTTTAAAACGCAACGTACAAACTAGCCACTCATTGTTAACACATACACATCTAATATGGTTTGCCAAAATACCCAAAATCTGTCATTATAATAGAGAGTATAATTCATAACAAGAGAGTATTAAGTAAAAAGTTTTGCAGACAAGTTTATAAAATTCCAAACCTTCACCTTATCTCTTAACAAGACCAAACAAAAAGGAGGCTTAAACATATTTACCTCCTTTCTCACCTCAAGCTGCTTCAAAGGGTGATTACGACCCCTCACATTCTTGCAAAGGACAATCATATATTGGGTATCTACTTAGAAATCTAACTATATGCTATTTAATCGTCTTATTAGACTTCCTCCTTTAACAACACTAGAGCATAACTTTTCTTAGTTTCACTAATGGCACAACATCAAACTCATAAGCAAAAATGTAAGCTCTAGTAGTATTATGAGTACCCCTTTTTGTCCCAAAAAAAGGATATTCACTTTTTGGTACCCCCTCCATACCCAACCTTCTTCCTAAGAATGAAGATTTTTCTAACAAGGGTTGATTCACCAATTGAAAAAACAACTTCCAGAACAACATCTTGCACTGTCTTCTCCATAATGACCTTTTCCGAATGCACCATCATGACAACTAGAATCATGCTCACTATCAACCATATTAGACCAATAAGAAGATTTCGACCCAAAATCAATGTTGAAATAGGGCTAGAAATGAAGTAGGATTTACCTCCATCTTTGGAGGCTAGCTTCGCCTCAAAGAAAGAGTTTGGCAAATTTGCACCTAAAGTCTTATATGCAATAACAATTTGTCTCTTTTTGGGCAGTCTAATTTGGCAATTCTAAGTGGCACCGATGCAAATTCTAGGCAACACACATCCGACGCTCAAAGAAAACCCTTTTCAAAGTGCCGATTCGATTTTGGACGCTTACCTTTGGGTATTAGAGGCCAATAAACCATACTCGAGAAATGATGCCTAAGCCCTGTATTGAAGGAATTTATTTTGTATATACCATCACCAAGTTAAACATATTTTGATTTAGTAATTTGATGATTTTATAGCTTATTTCTCACATATGAATGATATTCTCGAAGGACATACAAGTAGAAGTATCTATGACTTAGTACTCTAATTAACAAACCAAACATCCCTAAAATTCGGGGATACAATGATATCTTTGTATGTTTATCACATGCAAATGGTGATCCTAAGTGAATTGTAGAAAAACATGTTATTCATATGATTAGCTACATGATTATCAACTCATAAGTCAAAATACGCTTGACTTGATGACTCTATATACAAACTAAATACTCAAAGTATAGGGGGCGGGGACTACTTCTTACGTATGGATTATTGGCGTTCAACGCTCCCAATATTGGGATTAGTTATATTCATAAACGTAAATTAAAAGGGTACGCATTAATTTGTTTAATTGGTAAAATATAAGAGCCATTGGATTATGAATTTCTTATGAGGATTAGAAAAATTAATGAACTTAACACATTTAGAACAACTACTTTCGTGGCAGAGATAGTGCCTCTCTTCCCTACATACCTTCTTCTTCTTCTTTGATTCAGGCATTGTTTTTTACTGTGTAAGGGTTGGTTGGTTTTTCAGTCATCAAGTGATCTCTAATTGCGACCTCCTTTTGACCATATTATCACTAGCATATTGTTTTAGTAGTAATCATCTCTTCAGTTATGAGAGTTGTTTCCTCTCTCTAATTGTGATAGTTTTAAGTTATATTTGATTGAATGGTTTAATTTACTTCGGATATACAGCGCCTATGTAAAGGAATCCAACAGTTCATATGTGATCTTTTATGTTAAAAAGTTATCTCACTGCAGAAAACTACAGTAGAGGAGCACATCTATTTCGAGCATATTATGACAAATCCACGGATTTCTTCTTCTAGACTGTATCATGAAATAGTAGGTTATGTGGATAGATAAACAATCAAGGTGCATCCGTGCATAGCAAAAGAGGGTTTTATGTGGATTGTATTCTGATATTAGAATTTTCTCTTGCTCGAGTGAAATGATCCATTTAAGGCTCCGTTTGGACCTAGGAAAGTTTGGTGGAAAGAAAAAAATTTAGAAAAGTTATTTTTTTTCTTGTGTTTGGTTTAAAGAAAATTACAAAGAAAAAAAATATGGAGGAAAATGAGGTGAAAAAATTATTAGAAACAAGTGATAAAATTTTCCTCATAAAATTGTAAGGAAAGTTTGAGGAAAGTTTCCAACCTCCTCTAACCTTGCATTGTTTAAATGATATTAACATGATTCAAATAGTTCATCAACATTCAAATTTTTCATCCAAATTCTTGTATTTTTTCTTCAATCCAAACAAGAGAAAAAAACTCATTTTCTCCCTACTTTTTTTTCCTTCAACTTTTTTTTTACCAAATTTTCTAAAGACCAAACAGATCCTAAATAATGATTATGAATACAGGTCCATTGCTGGCGGTTACGACTTATGTTTAGAGATAGTAAATAATGATTTACAAAAACTTACGAGTTGCTACCATCGTTTACCAACGACTATGAATAGAGATCAATAGCTACCACCGTTGAGAAGCGTTTAGTAATAGTTAGCGGTTATCAAACGCTTTCTAAACGTCAAAATGAACATGCGCTTAGTTGTTGTATTAGGGATCTGTTCCCCTTATTTATCATGGAAGATTTAGACAATCACTATTATCTAAAGTTAATAACTTGTGGCCTCTCACTATAGACAAGCACCTTAAAAAAAAAAAAAAAATCTTATCACAAAGCTCTTAATTAGGAAAACCCACTCCCTACCCGCCCCATTATAATCAACCCTACTTAAAACTGAAGTTCCATATGCACTCAACCCATGCTTCTTCACCAATAATTCAAATCCTCATTTTCCAATTGAAGCCGATGCCCAGATTAAAGATAATTTATGGAAGAAATTATTTATGCTTCTTCATATTGATATTGCATTAGGGCCTTTTTATTTTAGTAATTTACATTTCATTTTTCATTTTTAATCACTATTTATTTTATCAAATTCTTTTTTAAAAAAAGGTTCTTATAAGAAGTTAATGTCGTAAACTTGGAAAAAATGTCACATCATAAAGAACGATAATTTGTTGAGAATTAGCTATAAACAAACTTGTGATGAAATGTAAAGTACTACACATGTAGCCAATGATAAATTCTGCAATTAGTTTAAATTGAACTAATTTGTTTTATGCAATACACTTAGAAAGCCTTATTTTCTGTCACTTGTGTTCGTTATGCTAGAAATTTCAATTAATAAGCACATTTTAGTTCATGATTAGGTCTTGTTAGCTTCCCAAAAAAAATAAAATAAAAAAATCAAAAGAAACATTCATTAATATGGCCAGGTCATAATTTATGCGGCCATCACATCGGCTCATAAACAAATAGAATTGCCCATCGTGTGGTAAGCACAGGTCTTCCTAGTAGTATTTTTGTAATTTATTTTCTTTTTTGCTTGGATTTTTCTCCCACTACATCATCATTATTTATTATTCATCTCACTTTTTTTTGAACTTTTTTTTTGGGGGGGAGAGCGGGGTTTAAACAGTATTTTCAAGAATATAATTCACCCCATGGCTCACTTTTTGGTAATTAGCTATTTTATTTGTAATTTTTGTCCATAAGCTAGCTCAATTACTTTAACCAGCCTGTACAATTAAGTTACGTAATATACACTTCACTTTAAGATTTGGACAATAGTGTTTTTTAAACTTGCATGATTGGGTTTTTGCTAAGTCTTAGAGATTTATCATAATTTTTTATTTTGATAAAAAGCTTTTGAACTTTAACACTAAACATAAGAGTTCCTTCATTGGTGATTAAATATTCCTCCCAATTAGAAATCCATAATTTAATCCAAAGTGGATTCTCCCATCAAATTTATCAATAAAAAAAATAAGAAGATGGAAGCATGTTTAAATATATTTTTAATAACACTTTTTGTTCCAATAATTCGAATGCTCGTTTTGTATTAAAATTTATCTTCTCTTTTGTGTACCCTGTCAGTCTTTGTAGCAGGGAGAAGTAAGCTGACCCTCCTAAATTTCAAGTTAGAAATTGGCATTCAATTTCTCTTTGTGCCCCAATTTAAATTTGGATGACTTTTATATCTAAACAATAAAGGTTTTATTTTAGTTTGAGTCAATCGAATTACATTAAATTTTGATAAAAGTCATTTTGGAACTCTACCCGATAAAAAAGAAGAAAATATAGTGGTCATGTTTCAATATGTGGATGCCAATTGACACGGTAAAGTTTTCACCCCTATTTGTCAAGAATCTGAATTCGAATTCTATTTACATCACCCTAAGAGCATGTTCTTTTTGACTTATGAGAATTGAGAAGCACTTACTGATGCTCGTTGTTGAAATATGCCCAACCAAGTTGAAACATGTGGAATCATACATTCATATTGAATATACTGAAACATATTGAACATACTGAAACATGATGAATGGTTAAAGAAAATATAACTACAGTGGCGGATTTAGCCGTTCAGATCAGGGAGTGTCTACCTATGACCATGCATCTCCATGTATACCATAAAATAAAGTTTAAACACTATGTTAAAATCAAAATATCAAATTGCTAGTTAATATATTGCAAGATAGCATGTCATATATTCATATATTAGAAATCTAAATATCAAATTCTTAGTTATCGACTTAGTTATTATCTTAAAGTGAAGACAAGGCCTTTGTTGAGCAGTAAGAACAAAATTTTGGGTAGCAAGAACAAACTTTTGGGGCTATCATTTATGTCCTTTTTTAGTCGTTCAGCTTCTTATGATGCAAACGTGCCCAAATCCGGATGAATACTCATCCTACAAAGTAGGCATGGTGTAAACTAATTTAGGGAATTCTAAGATGGATTTGATTCAACAAGATACAACGGAGCATGTTGACAAGCATCTCAAATTTTACTCCATAGCCAATAACTAATGAACATGATGCATTCGAAATGGAATCATTCAATTACAAAAGCCAGATTTAGAATTTGAGCTAAAATAGAAAATAAAGTGAAATTATGGAGATTACTAAGCGTAATAGCACAACACCAAGCAATTGCAAAAGCACATAATAATTAACCAAGCAATTTCAATCTCCGATCCTAAAACAAAAAAGAAACAAGTTATTAAGATTTGAGAAGCAATTCAAGTAAAAAAGAAAATTTAATTGTTTAAAAATGAAACCCTAACTGACTAACCAAACCGAATGCAGTCGGCGCCATCAATACTCGACAACAAAGGCTGGTCGTGGCTTGTAGGGTGTTTCTGGCCCGTCAACCGCCTTGCTTAGTCTCTGGTGCACTTGACTGAGGGGAGTGATGAAAGTCGAAGCATGGAGGACAGAGATAGAGTGAGACTGTGAGAGTAGGCAAAGGTTGAGTAGTGATGGCGCGGTCTATGGCCAACTGGTCACCGGTTGATTGTCGCACCGATGGTCCTAGTTGACGGTCGACTCAACTAATATTAGAGTTGAAAAAGGCTGACCCGGCACGATTACTGACACGAAACCAACACGAAGTTAGGTGGGTTTGGATATCAAGTTTCAACCCATTTAATTAAATGGGTTGACATGTTTAACCCGTTTAATTAAATGGATTAGGTTCAGGTCGAGATTCTTGACACGAAAGAGTACCTATTTAACCCGTTTAATTAAATGAGTTAAATAAGTCAACTCATTTTTCCATTTGACATTTATTTGTCTACCTTTTTATTATATAATTAAGAATACAAAAATTTTAAAATTGTGAATTATGATGAATCGGGGGAGTTTTAGAGAGTAATTGTTTAATGTGATATGTAAATTTAATTTTTAACACTAGGTAATTATGTATTAGTTGAAAATATTAAATGCGTAAATGAGTAATTAGGCGACTGAACACGGCCTGTTTATCTTAAACGGGTTAAGCGGGTCAACCCGTTTCAAAACTAAATGGGTACAGATCAAGGTTTTCCAACCCGTTCAATAAACGGAATAGGTTCAGATTGAGGAATTGTCAATCCGTTTAAGTTCAACACGAACCCGACCTGACCTGACCTATTACCCAACTCTAACTAATATTATGAGATGGAGAGGAGATCGAGCGACCAAGAGGAGAGAGAATCGAATTAAGGAGAGTGTTCAACATGCTGCAACTCTGCAACTATAAGTGTGGGTCTTATCTTTTACTGCTGTATTTTTTGTTAAAAAATTAAATGTTAGGAGTTGATTAGTAGGATTGATTTGGTATAGCCGTATAGGGGTGTCCAAACCTTAATTGAACCTTTTTTTAAGGGTATTCATCATATAATTGCAAACCCCTTCAAAACAGCCAATTAATTATTTTTTTTTAGGTTAGTGGTGTTCTTGGGCCTTTTTTTAGGGGTGTTTGTCTATGCAATTGTAAACCCCTTCAAAATAGCTAATTAAAATTTTTTTATGATAGGGGTGTCCATGAACGCTCTAACCTGAGCATATATTTGCCTCTGTATAATTAGGTATTTTCAATAAATACTTAACTATGTTAAATTGTGTTGAATTGTGCTGAAAGCTGTTGCAAATAGCTGAATGCTGATAATAAATAGTTATCATAAGTCGAATGAACATGTCATAAATGCATCATACGAATAAAAAGAGTAACATATTTGAATTTCAAGTTTAAACACAATTTTTTAAACTTTTTTATATTGAATAATTCCAGATAATCATATGAAAAAAATTACCCTACCTATTGCATGCTTGGTCCTTTACTTCGACACAAACTGAACACAAAGTAAAGTGCCTGGATGTAATAAATATGAAAGGTGCACAACACAAGCAAGCCAAGCTATAAACTCAGAGAGCAGTTGGGGGCAGCAATGCATGCATATTTTTGCAGGACAAACCAGACACACACGCACACATTTAGTAGACACTGTTGGAGTCAGTGGTAAAGTTTTAAATTTCCAACTCATTCCAGTCCATCCATATTTATGATATGTGTAGATATCTTGTCTTTCTTTCTTTTCTTTTTTTGTTTTTCTTACTGTCACTATTGTAATTTTTCTGGAAAGGAGGGAGATTCTGTTGGTTGATTGATTTCTGTTTTGTTTTTTTTTCTAAAAAGCAATTTTTACTATTATTTCGAAATCATAAAACCTAGCCAGTAGGTTGTGTAGCCCCTCTCTTCCATCTCATCAAGGCCAATAACTTTTAGCTTTTCGTATAGTTTATGTATTTTTCCCCTTGGGAGAACTGAGAAGCCATAACATTTTTCTTCACCCTTGAATCAAGAAGACCGACACTGGCTTAATTTTCTATTATATGTCCCAGCTAGCAATTAGCATGGTCGGATTTGGGTTGGTCCTGTTTAACATTAGGTCAAATTTGGATTGGACACTTACATACAATTTTACGCTTATATACAAAATTTAATTTATCTATTATATGTAAATGGTATTTTTTTATTTATGTTAATTTGAGAAGTAAATTGTCATATAATCAAATCAATATGATAAAATATTTTAAATATACAATAGCATAGAAATATAAATAATATTAGAGGTCAATATCAGCAACAGATTTAGAAATTTCATAGAACAATGTCTAATTTTTTAGCTTTCTATCTCTAATTTTATAAATATCAATTAATTTTATGAATGTCCACATTAAAATTTTTAATTATTTTTTATAAAATTCTCAACAATTTTCTGGGCTAACAATGGCTAGGGATATCATTCCCAACAACCTAAATCCCCCCTTTATCAACATACATAAGTAACAAGGAGTGAGAAACAATTGTATATACATGTGTAAATAAACGGTAAACAGTAATAAATTAAGATGAACAACAACAAGAAATGATAAGTAATATATATATATATATATATATATATATATATATATATGTGTGTGTGTGTGTGTGTGTGTGTGTGTGTGTGTGTGGTCACCGCACAAATCCTTGCACAATTAATTCCAATTTGTATCCGAATTTAAACCCAAAAGACAAGTGGCAAATAGTGTGTATGAACAAGCTGTCAAACACATCTTAGTAGAAAACAATAAGCGATATGGTATTGCTCGTGAAGCACACAAATTATAAGCAAAAAGTACACAGACTTAGGGCATGTTCTTTTTGTTGATTAATTTCAATTTATCAATTTCAACCAACTTCTATACACTTAAACCAACTTTGGCCCATTTCAACCAAAAAAAAAATAATTTTAACCCGTCATATAAAAAAATATACTAATTTCTTCCAACTTTAACTTACTTCAATCTATTTCAACTCACTTTAATTCACTTTTATCTATTTTAATATAAAAATATTAATTTTAATTCACCTCAATTAATTTCAATTAATTTTACTTATTTTTCAATTCATACTTATTAATGAAAAGAACATGCTTTAAAAGGGACAAATAAAATAAACTTTGTCTTGTGCTGTTTTTGGGGGCATGCAAATTTGAGAGGGGCAATAAATTGACCGCTATTGCGTTGTCGAAGCCTCAAAGGTAGAGACTATAGGATCAATCTCGTAGGGCACTGCGAAGATTTGGAAGGAGACTTGTCGGTCCTACGACGGCCCCTTCTTCTTTGTTTAATTCGTCGTTCTGATGACGTTGCACCTGCTCCTGGATCTAACGGATAACACAAATCCATGTCACGCCATCTCGATCCTCGGGTAGATCACAGCCGCTCAAAACGCGTCCACAAAAATGACTGGGTTAAGAGCCCTACATTCTGCCACGTGGCAATCGGAAGGAAACCAAAGAAAGGGAAATTCGTGCAGTCTATTCTTCGGATACTGACCGTATAGGTAAACATTTTTCACTTTAATGACGTGGGCCCGACTTGGATACGATCTCATTGCGTTGCACTTTTCTCCGTACAGGCCACGCTCACCTCCTTCTCGCATTTCTCCTACGCGCTCTATTATCAGATCATAATTTTTCTGTGGAGAATAAGTCATAATAGTTCAAGATGATTAATAATACATAAATCTAGATTTTACAGTCATGCATAAACTATTTATTTATCACTACCAAATGAACAGCCATTCTAACTATTTCAAGCACTCTCGTAAGCTTAAATCACCTAAAATATTTTTGTCTCACCTAAAAAGATCGCCTCACCTAAGAATGGAAACTAAGGAATTCCACCAATACCCTTTCTTTTTAATATTCTAAAATAACATTTTCAGTGCTTAGCAAAAATTTAGCATCTTGAAAAATAGAAGAAGAAAAATTCGAAATATTCCTACAAAACATGGAGCATAATTAAAAGCAAAATCGATATTTACATAAGATTATTTCAAGAGCTAATTTATGGGGTTTATATTTAAATACAGTTTTTTTGAAAACCAATATTTAAACACAATTGGATCAAACATTTTGTCAACATACAACATAGTAAATTACTTTTGCCACAAGTTCCATTAGCTAGTTTATGTAAGAAGATGTAAACAAGAACATCTTAGGTTTGTTCTCTTCAACGTATTCTTTGAATAATAAGATTTTGTTCTCTTTGACTTATTTTTTGAAGAACAAGTTCAGAAAAATTCAATTCAAAGTAGGCTTAGAATAATTTAGTAAATAAGTTCAGTAAATAAGCGTTTGTTCTCTTTACCTTATTTTGACTGAACTTATTCTGAATTGAACTTATTCTGAACTTATTCTGAACTTATTTATTGCACTTATTCTGAACTTATTCTGAACTAAACTTATCTGAAGTTATTCTGAACTTATTTTGAAATTATTTGCTAAACTTATTATTCTATACTTTTTGAACTGAGCTTATCTGAACTTATTTAAACTTATTTTGAACTTTCTGAATTAAATTATTCTGAACTTGTTCTTAACTGAACTTATCTGAACTTATTCTGTCTGAAAATACTTTGAAAAGATCAGGCCATAAGTTCAGAATTGGGATATGTTCTCTTCACCTTATTTTGTCTGAACTTATTTTGAACTGAACTTATCTGAACCTATTCTAAACTTTATTTACTGAACTTATTCTGAGTTATTCTGAAATGAACTTATTCTGAAGTTATTTTGAAGTTATTTACTAAATTTATTATTCTAAACTTTCAGAATTGATTTTATCTGAACTTATCTAAACTTATTCTGAATTTTCTAAACTAAACTTATTCTGAATTGAACTTATCTGAACTTATTTTGTCTGAAAATAAGGGCCTGTTCTCTTCGACTTATTTCAGACATAATAAGTTCAGATAAGTTCAGTTCACAATAAGTTCATATGAGTTATAATATCTGAACTTATGCTGAACTTATTTGCTGACCTATTCTGAACTTATTATAAACTTATTTACTAAACTTATTTTGAATTTGTTTTGAACTTATTTGGTGGACGTGTGCCCTATTCTCTTTGACTTAGGGCATATTCTTTTCTCATTATTTTGACTAAACTTATTCTGAACTTATCTTTGCTGAACTTATTCTGAATTTATTCTGAACTGAACTTATCTGAACTTATTCTGAACGTATTTTGAAGTTCTTTACTAAACTTAAGGTCTATTCTCTTTGCCTTCTTTTGACTGAACTTATTCTAAACTGAACTAATCTGAACTTATTCTGAATTTATTTACTGAACTTATTTTGAACTTAACTTATCTGAACTTATTTATTAAACTTATTATTCTAAACTTTCTGAATTGAATTTATCTGAACTTATTTGGAACTTTTTGAACTGAACTTATATGAACTTATTCTGTCTGAAAATAAGTCGAGAAAAATTTATGAACTTATTTGTTGAACTTATTCTAAATTTATTTGCTAAACTTAGTCCTTGTTCTCTTCGACTTATTTTTCAAAAAATAAGTTCAGATAACTTCAGTTTAGAATAAGTTCAAAATAGGTTTAGCAAATGAATTCGAAATAAGTTCAAAAAATAAGTACAACAAATAAGTTCAGAATAAGTTAAGTTCAGAATGAATTCAACAAATAAGTTCAAAAATTTTGAACTTTAAGAACAAATTTTAGAACTTATTTACTGAACTTTTCTGAACTTATTTATTGAAGTTATTCAGAACTAAACTTATTTTGAACTCATAAAGAACAAATTTATAAACTTATTTACCAAATTTATTCTAAACTAAACTTATTCTGAACTTATTTACCGGGTTTATTTTGAACTTATTTGTTGAACTTATTTTGAACTTATTCTGAACATTCTGAATTGAACTTACATGAACCTATTCTTTAAAAAATAAGGTCATGTTCTCTTCGACTTATTTTTTGAAGAATAAGTTCAAATAAGTTCAGTTCAGAATAAGTCTAGTAAATAACTTCAGAATAAGTTCAGCAAATAAGTTCAGAAAAAGTTCAGCAAACAAGTTCATCAATTTGTGCTTAATAAGTTCAAAATAAGGGTCCATTCTTTTCGACTTATTTTCAGACAGAATAAGTTTAGTTCAGAATAAGTTCAAAATAAGTTTACTTCAGAAAGTTCAAAATAATAAGTTTAGTAAATAATTTCAGAATAAGTTCAGATAAGTTCAGTGCAGAATAAGTTTAGTAAATAACTTCAGAATAAGTTTAGACAAGATAAGTTTAAAATAAGTTCAATCAAAATAAGGCGAAAAGAACAGGCCCTAAGTTCAAAATAAGTTTAGTGAATAAGTTCAGAATAAATTTCAGCAAATAACTTTATAATAAGTTCAGGCATGGTCAGTTCAGAATAAGTTCAGACAAAATAAGGTGAAGAGAACAACCTCTAAGTCAAAGCAAACAATGCCTGATTCTGAACTTATTTACTAAATTTATTCTGAACTTATTTATTAAATTTATTCTGAACTAAACTTATTTGAATTTATTTTTCAGAAAATAAACCAAAGAGAATAGTGCCTAAGATAATTAGTGAAATTGTACAACTGTACAAGGTAATACATTTGTGAAATATAGGGGTGTTCATCGGTCTAAACCCGAACCGGACTGGACCGGACCGGGTTGGACCGAAGACCGAATAAGAGGAAAGTTACGGACCGTGGACCGGACCGAATAAGTCAAGGACCGGACCGGGACCGGACCGAAAAAAGTAGGACCGGACCGGACCGGACCGGACCGAATTATAAAGCTATCAAATTTTTACAATATGAACATCTTATATTTATTTCAATATGAACAATTTCTACATATTTTCACCATGAAAAACAAATCAATATTCTTGAATGTTTGAAAAATTATAAGTTGCAAAAGAAAATTAAAATTTAGTAAGTAAAAAATCAGTTTTTAAATTTTTTTATTCGGTCCTCGGTCCGGACCGGACCGGACCGAAGACCGAATAAAAAAAATTTGTGGACCGTGGACCGGACTGAATTCATTCGGTTCGGTCCGGTCCGGTCTAGGCCGGTTTTCGGTCCAGTCCGAGTTTGGACCGAATAATGAACACCCCTAGTGAAATACAAGAAAGAATGATCAAAATATTGATTAGACGTTTCAACCCTCCCAAAAAAGGAAAAATTTGATCTCACAAAATTAAATAATGGATCGTACAAACAAAAATTGATAATAATGCAATAATAATCCATGATAAGGAAAGATGCCTTTCAATAGCAAGAAACGAGCCGAGTTGGCTCGGGCTCTACTCGATCAGTTAAAAGTTTAGCCTGGACTTCGTGAGAAAGCTGAGGCTCGGGCTCGGGTTTAGATGCACAATATTTGGCTCAGAGCACGACTCAACTCATTTCATTATCCTTCTTTTTTGTTTGTGTTTGGTTAAAAAGTTTTCAAATTTGAGATTAAAATTCAAAATAAATTCTAAATTCTTGTATTGGAATCAATAATTAAGCATTAGAATACAATTTCATTAATTATGACAATAATTTCATACTTTCCACACAAATAGCTAAGAAGAATGAACTAATTGAGTTACATTGAGCCAAACCGAGTCGAGCCTTGCTGAGCTCGAGTTCATGTTTGGCTCAATATGCTTTTGAATCGGCTCGGGCTTAGCTCGAGCCCGTTTTGACTAAAACCCAAGTTGAGCTTTGATTGGGACGAACCCGAGGGCTCAAGTGGCTCAACAGGGCGGCGTGGTTTAGTTACAACCCTACTTCCAATAGATTAATTAGAGGATCAAATCCTCTCACTTGTAAAAAGTCACTCTTTTTTTTTCTTTCTTTTTAAAATCTTTCCCGCTCTTTTTTGGAGGCAAAGAATCACTCATTGCTTCCTCTCTGTAACTACTTCCAATAAATAGGACTGAGTTTGTTTCAAACCAAAAAAGAAAAGAAAAGAAAAGAAAAGGGGTAGATACATGCCAATAATTTAGAGCTAACGAACATATTAGGTTAAATTGATTTATTTGGTAATCAAGTCAGTTTTATGCTAATTTTAAAAAGTTAAAATTTACTCTGAATATAAAAATAACATATTTTTATATTAAACAGTCAATTCATATTGATTTTAGGTCTAAGCAATTCCATCTATACTAAACTCGTGTTTCCTTTTGTAATTTCAAATCGAATTAAAGATGCATTATCATATCGAATCCAACTTTTAATTAAAGACTTTTATAAGAATAGGATGTCCGGCACCACAAACCTGGGATAGGCGAAGGGCGCGTGGGCAGATGGAGTTGGGACAACTCAGAAGTGAGGTCCAGGAGGAATGTACACAAAACTATTGCAGCGCACGCACGAGAAGTACAAACAAGAGGAAACAAAAATAAGTAAAATAAAAAAACAAAGAGGGCCTACAAAGATTAATTAACACATTTTTCTAATCATACCGTGATTATTTGAGTAATGATCCTGCCGTAGATTAGGTACAATAGATATGATTGTCTCCTTCTCTCTTTTGGTCCCACATATTATCATTTTTTTCATTATTTCTCTCCTATAATCTTCTGACTTTCAATTCGATAGTGCAATGCTCATGTATGGAATTTTAATCTAAAAGTTATACTAAAAATTTTAAAAATAATTAGAAGTATAAAAAGTTATACAAGATTTAAACATATTCTTGGATGTGTTTTTTTCACTTTATTTTGTATAGTTTTAATTTGGATGAGTTTAGTTCAATTTGGATGCACTTAATTCAAGAATTTAGTTCATACACATTCAAGTAAAATTCAAATAAATTTTAATTCTACACAAATATTCTTTCAATTGTAGTCGGCTATAAATTTAGACAAAATTAATTCAATTTAGACAAAATTAATTCAATTTAGACAACTTCAAATAAGATACAGTATGTTGGAAAAGAAAATAAAAAGAACAAGCCCTTTATTGGAGACTACATCACGTAACAATGACTACATGAGCAAGAGGAGTGCTCAATGTAGTAGTACTTAAATAGTTTCTTGAAGAAAATATTTATTCATTATTTCGCTACATCTTGATTTGAATAATTATCGCCTTTAATTAACAGGTTGTTGCTCTATTTTTGCAAGAACTTTAATTACTTTGGGCTTGTTTTTTCGTTGGTCCTTTTCAATTTACTAACTGCAACCCACTTTAATCCACATTAATAAAAAATACCAACTTTAACCTATTTCAACATACTTTAATCCATTTCAACGCACACACCTCCTTCAAAATTTCATTCTCATTATTTTAACCAACTTAAAAAAATATACCAATTTCAATCTACTTCAATCAACTTCAACCCACTTCAACAAAAAATACTAATTTCTACTCACTTTAATCTACCTCAACCAACTTGATGCTTTTACCAACCCCAATCTATCAACGAAAGAACAAGCCCTTTATGATCAAATTATATCAACATCTCAGATGCACCTTATTCTTCTACAACTCATGAATATTACGCAGAAGTTTAATATATTTGTACTGCACATTTGTGTCACACAACAGAGCTTGGCACAGCGGTGGAGCACTAATCAATCATTGTGGAGGAACCATGTTTGTTTGTATTGTTTTTTTTTTTTGGACATAAAACACAATGATTTCATTAATAATATGCCAAAAAATACTTATAATGAAAATCATGAATGAACAAGTATAAATATAAAACATAAAGACAAAATTCGATTTTTAAATAACTAATACAGATCTTACTGATATTCTTCAGAATTAAATCATGTCATGAATAATCTTTGATGACTTGACATCGTTACTTTTGATGGATAACCTTACAATCTGTACTATAGTGATTTGAAAATCAATCTTCATCCAAGTTCTTGAATCAAACTATTTGAACACAATTTCATAAAAAGAAAAACCAATATTCCCATAAAAGGGCAAAATAAAACCTTTACATATGAAGAGCAAGGCTTTATTTGGAGAAAAAATTGCATTAAACTGCCGATCCACACACAAAAAAATCAAAATGGGGCTAATACCGACTGACATATGAAGGAGCCATTTTCACTGCAAAGCAATGTCATTTTTTTTAATTAATTTATTGAATGTCATTTTTTTTAATTAATTAATTTTTTTGTTCTCTTTTCCTCTAGCTTGTCCAATTGATATAGGCATATAGCCAATCTTTCTTTTTAATTTTATTGCTTTGTTTTTATTTTGTTTGGTTTATTTTTAATTCTGTCTCGCTTCCTTTTTTATACATTCTCTTATCCATTTGATATTTGCAAAATAATGAGTACATAATTTTTGAATGAAAATGGTACATATATATAAATGTATGAGCATATAGTTACCAAAAAAAAGTACATATTTTGAATTGATAGTATGCGATGAAAGTATCTATAATTGCTTCTTTTTTATAAATGTGTGTATAGAAGTAGCAGTAAGCATATGATTTTATTTTGATTTACGCACCATTAAAAAGCAATTTTTTGCACATGCACATTGTAATTATCTTCAAAATAATGCGAACTTTATTTTAAATTAATACATTATATATTCTAATATTCATATGCAGAAATGGAATGTGTCCCAAACATATAATGAGCATAGAGTACATGACACAATAAATAGGTATATTGGGGTGAGCATTTGTATTGTATTTCTTAGATTTTTTTTTTTGAAAGGGTATTTCTTAGATTTTTATAGAGGTTTTGTGTTGTACTTTCTATCTAGATGAGTTATAATATTTTATTTTATTTTTATACTTTGCAATGTGTTTTGATAAACCAATTATCGAAAGAAAATTTGGAATTGTCTTATTAATTTTGACATCAATTTTTTTAAAACAAAAAAAGATCAGACAGGCCAGGTCCAAGTCTTCTTATCCGACCAAGGACCAATTGTAATAATGCAATAATGCATCCGTAGAAAAGGGATCTAGCCATCTAGGTTGTCCAAAGTAGTTCGGCAAAGAACTTGGCCAAATTAAAGAATCTCAGTAGAGAGATCTTCTCCATTTTGGTGAACCCTATTTTGTCAAAAAAAAGCTACGCAAATTAATAGAAAGCCTGTAGCCAGCTGGGTGACTAGCCACCGCATTCAAGCAGCTTTTTCGATTATTCTCTCTCCTTAAAAAGAGCTGGACATGGGCGGGCGACATGTTACTTTTGAGCATTTTCAAAGAGAGTTTTGGGATTTTGAAACTTTGGTTTGTCATGTCAGTAAAAGTTTTATAATTTTAGAACTTGTATTTCATCATTTCTCCAACTCATGGAACTCAATTTTAATCATTCAATAAAAATATTTATTATGGACCCACTTTATAACACACAATCTATTTTTTTAATCGTATAAAAATTATATATTACTTCAAAAAAAATAATAAATAAAAAAATAATTAAAAAATCACAAAAAGAGGCACAGGAGGGGGACCGAGCAGACGAGTTTCCACGCATGTCCCCCCTCAATTCCCCTCGCTGCCAGCTTTCTCTTGCCATGCTAATGACACGCGGACCCCACATGTTTCCACGTGAAGCACCGACTGCCAGTGATCTTATGTTATAGAATTTAATCTTAATTATGAAATTTTTTCAGTTATTGATATTTTGCTTACTCATGTGAGCACGTATGCAAACTTTTTAGCACGTACTTTAGCTGAATTAGCTGAAGAACCTTATTATAAAGTTCACAAAGGCTGATGTAGGTTAGATTTGAATTTAGGTCTTTGGTGACATGTGAGCATTAACATTGAAGTGCATTATCAAAATTGAGTGAGTATCATTGGGTAATCTGTATTATAATTTAAATGTAATCCTTTCCTATGTGGCACTCTAAGAGATTTATGAGTCCACATGGTACTTCTGTATTTGTTCCTTCATTTTCAACTTATGTTTAAATTTTGAATATAATAAAGAAAAATAATGAACATTTTATATGCAATGACAAATAAAACAAAATCTTCACACATTACAATTAGATCTAAAATTATTTCCTTCAAAAACTAATAGTAACCATCAATTTATGATATAGTTATAATAAGTCCAGCTGACATATATGTATCAGTTAAATAAAAAGAAAAACAATTTATATTATAATTTGCATGTGATTTCAAACAAATAAAGTCACCACATTGAATTCTGCTGTAAAATTTTAAACTTAGCTACTTTATTTATGCTAAGTTTATTGAAGCAAATAAAATGTACCATTATCTCTATCACTATTAAGAGCATAAGGAAATTTCCATTATATTTTTACTGTTGGAGTTTTACTCTTTTTTTCTTTTTGTTTTTTTAAGGAGTGATCTAATAGCTAAGCCTTATAAATGAAAAGATTGGGCTTTTGACCACAACACTTGATACTAAGCCACTTAACCACCAAATTTGGTTGTAGTCCTAACATTCTTTCCCAAAATTCAATGAAATTAAGAAAATATCAACTAGGCATCCTAGAGATCAACTTCTCTTAAACCAAAAACACACATCAAAATAAATGAAAACATATAGGGGACTTTTCAATGAGCACCTGATTGGAAGCCAGGGGAATTATAGTTTCCATAAATAGTTAAGAAATTTAAGATAAACTATATTGTATTGGTTTTATTAGCTTACATATATTACTATCTATCAGTGCTTGGTTCTTATATATGTAAATTTAGTTCCTCAGTATAGGCGAGGATGTATGTTTTGGTGTATGAGTTATAGTACAACATCCATTGCTCTATTGGATGAGCATTGCCCTTTATATAGCTAAGAAAAGTAGTATTGTAGTAACCTATGAACTTTGGCTCAATCAATATGTTTTTGTTATCTAATTTTTTTTTTTAACTAAACATCACCACATTGGATTCCAGCGAAAACAAGCCAAAATATTTGTTCCCTCCCTTTTCGCATATTTTGAAATTCTAACCTTTGCTACTTTAATTATGCTAAGTTTAACAAAGCAAATAAAATATACCACAATCTCTATAACTATTAAGATCACAAAGAAATTCATTTAATTTTTAGTTGCAAAAACTGACACTCAATCATCAATTTATGACAAGACTTGTGGTGAGTTTAGTAGATACATATATATACCAGCTCAAGGAAAAGAAAAATGCTTTATATTAGAATTAAATATAATTTTAAATAAACGATGTCACTAAATTGAATTCCGCCAAAAACAAGCCATGATGTTCATTCCATTCCTTTTTGCATATTTTAAAATTTAAATTTTTGATATTTTCATTACACTATAGTTTAATAAAGCAAATAAAATATACCACCAGCTCTATAACTTCTAAGATCATAAGAAGTTTTTCATTCTATTTTTCCCGCCAAAGTTTCACATTTTTTAGGACAGGTCTAGTACTTAAATCCCTATAAAGAGAGAGAGAGAATTTTTGACCATAGCATTTAATATAAAGCCACGTAATTGGCTATAGTCCTAAAATCCTTACCTAAAATTCACTAAAATATAGAAAATATTAACTAAGCATACTAGAGACTTCTCTTGAACCAAAAACACATGTCACAAGAAATGAAAACATATAGGGGACTTTCCAATGATCATCTTATTGGAAGCTAGGGGAATTATAGTTTCTACAAATAGGCTGAGAAATTTAAGATCAATTATAACCTATTAGCTTTATTAGCTTACATATATTGTTGTGTATTAGTACTTGCTTCCCATGTCCATTTAGTCCCTCACTACAGGCGAGGATATATGTTGTGGTTGATGAGTTACGCTACAACGTCTATGGCTCTAATAAAGCAGGATTGCCCTTTATGCAGCTGAGAAAAATTCATTACCCTATGAGCTTGGGCTCAATTAATATGTTTATGTTCTTTAATTTTTCTTTTGAAAAAGAAGGTCATCACCATGGATTGATCAGTTCAATTTGAATTTCATTTCTTATGGTTTTACTTTACAATTAATTTTTCATTTTATGTTTCACCAATTTTTCATTCCTATTATGTAACTACTTTTGTTTCTATTATGGGATGATTAATTTGCTTCAAGATTAGTTTTTAATTATACCTTATTATTTCTCATACATTTTCATTTCTACCTTGGAACTACTATTTCTCTATATTGTTAAATTATTTTTCTTCTACTCTACTACTAGAATATTTGAATTATTTTAAAATTTAACACCCATGCAAATACACAGATAAAAACTAGTGTCATTAATTTGTACGGTCAATCATTATTCAACTTTTACAAGCTATGATGTTGTGTTTGTGAGGCTAACTCGCAAAAATGCCAATAAGGGAAGCTCAAATTAAATTTTAACAATTAGTCATTCTAAATACATCGACAAAAATTACATCGATAAGTGTTATTAACGTCGTATGCTAAAAAAAAGGAGGTTTCAAATGTAACATAAAATAGACCAATTAAAATTCGTTGCTATATTTTCATTGTAGTTTAAATAATTGCTTCTTCTTCCTTTTTTTTTTTTAATTTGTTGTGAGATGAGATTTTGAAAGACAAACTGAAGCTAATTTTGTTCACCTAAAACGGGAAAAAAGTAACAAACGTGATTTATTTGAGACTTCGTAGTAAAAACGTGATGTTGGCTTTTCTTTTTCTGATCAGAAAATGTTGGCTTTTCTTTTGATTTGATGGGGCGCAAACAACAGATAAAGAGATCATGAGATCAAAACTTTCACAACGACAACCATATATACATAGGACCCATGTACGAGAATTCCATGCCAAATTAATTACGTGTAAAATTTTCCAAAAGGTCAATGCATTTTCACCTCCTACCACGTCGGCTTTAATCATTGAGTTTTGTCTTGCATGCAGGGCGTTCACAACTCAAAAAGAAATGGGAAAAAGTTTTTTTTTTAATAAAAAAAACCCCGAACACAAAAGTCTTTTCATGATCTTTGCTTTTGCAGTAGTTCATATCTCTAATTTGTGTTTAATTAAAAAAATATCTCTAGTTTCTGTATTTAAGTTTATTGTTTTTGAATTTGATCTTAAAAAAAGTTTATTATTGTTGTTTGTATTTATCTAGGGATAATGATTCTCATATATTTGACAATCTTTCTTGAAGAAGAAAGGGTTTTGTTTCAAGAAGGCAACTATAATAGTGATCATGAAAGTAATAGTAGGGAAGTGATATTTATGAAGATGACAATACTAGTAAATGTACAATGAATTGCAAGATCTCCATAGATTTTATCTTTGATGAGCACATTCATGTATGAAACTTTGAGTTCTGTTGTTATTTGTTTGTTATACGATATAACCAAATCTTTTAGGCAGAGAGTTGACACATTTCTGTGCAGCAGCCGACGCAACTTGTCAATCCATCTGAAAGATTTGCCACCTAGCTCGATTTGAATTGAAAATTTAACTAAAATTATTTAACACAAACATCAAGGAGAAAGGAGAAGATTATAATTGACCAAAACATTAAATGAAAATACCACGTTACAAATAGCATACACTACCGTATCTATTTTTGTTATTAAAACAGTCAACTAAATGTTGGACAACAAACAGACCCCCAAAATCACAAACAAAACTGCACAACACAACCGAAGACGAATCAACACTACCGGCTAAGCATATGTCCACCCACCCTTTCCACTTACCATTGATATTGCATACGCCAATTGATCTCCACATCCAGTTAGCCGTTGCCTTCCTCCGGTCACTTGTTAAGTCATGATTGATTTATGTACTAATGTCTTGTAACAAAATATTTATCATTTTGCTAAAAGGAAGCCGCAAAACCGAAGAATGAAGGTAAGGCTATGTTTGTGTCAATCAAAATTTTAAATACTATATTAGCCGTATTATTGTTTTCCACTTAAATAAAATATGCGTGATTTATAATAGAAAAGTGGTTTGAATCAAAAATCCAATGGAGATTATGTTGATGGATAAGGGTAAAGATGCCCTAGTAAAAGTTATTTTGGAATGCACCTGTTGTATCTGAAAGAGTGTTAATAAGGAATTAAGGGGCATTTTCAGATATATCACTCAAAAGAATTGACACAACATGCCTAGTTGGTTGGATTGTGAAAATTCTATCTCTATTGTTACAAACATATAATTCATAGAGAGATAGAGAAATAAGCACTAGTGTACTATACGACATTTGTAACTATGATGTGGATAATTCTTCCCAACATATGATTAACAATAGCTCTTGTTGAGAAAAAAATTCAAAACAATGTTTTTTTTTTTAAAAAAAAAGTCAGTGTCAATAAGTCCAACTAATAAAGTATTTAAAATTATTGCTAGATATTTATATTTAAAATATGTCTACATAATCTTTTGTACTTTCTTTGTCCCAAAAAATAAAAAAATAAATCAAAACAAGTTTAATATCCATGGACTATCCAATTCTGTATTTCTATAACCATTCAAAAGTAAAAAGAAAAAACAAAAAGGGTCTAGAAACAACCACACTTTGAAAAAATCTAATGGAAACTACATGTACCTAACCTCAACCATAAACATCTTTTCAAGATCCTTGCTTTATAGTTTAGTTTGTATGATTGGAATAATATTGGATAGATGCCCTTAGATAATGCTAGCTATAGGCATGATGAGATCCAGATCAAATAGATATATAATCGATTTCGATAGAGGTAAAGTCCCTTTTTCAATCATGGTACTCTTTTGACAAAGACATTCTAGGAAAAGTCATATGAGCCATTTCGTTCATTCTTTTGGGTCGTATGCTACTGCATGCAATATAGCATCATCGCCCTTTTTGAATTTTAGGTATTCCACTATTGACTAATGACTGCTAGAGAGAGGCAAATGGATGGTTGTCTTAGATATATGCTTGATATACATTTCAATTTTTGGCAATTGTCTTCCACAATCAATGGTGAGTGATGAGTAGAGTATGAAATGAGGACACTCGCCTTCTCATTCTTTGTTGCATCATTGTGTTCCCTAACTAAAAATAAAAAGGGTCTCCAATAATATAAGTGGAACCACCTCATTGTTGGAATGAATGTCATAGAACCACTAGGTTGTGCTCTGTGTCTTTAAAATATTTTTAACCAATCAAAAGAAAAATACTTACTCATAGTGCAATTTGTTTTGAATATATTTAAGCCACACTAATATATATATATATATATATATATATATATATATATATATATATAGAAGTTCTTTTTTTCTTCTTATAATTTTAATTAAAGTGTCAATTATTAATCAGTTATCAGTCCACAACAAAAAGATGGAGTTATAGAGAATAATTTAACAAGTTGTCCTTTCTGTTTTTGTGCTAGCTTTTTCACTAACTTAATTTCACATCATGCCTTTTAATAACCCTTGTTTTTTTTTAAATGGACTAGAAAGTTAATAAGACCACTATGCATATGAAAGAGAAGTTAAACTTTTTTCTTTCACTTCGATATTATTTGAATGCATTATTACAAGGAAGCTATGAATTATAGTGGTAGCTTTTTAAGGTTCATTAAGTGGGCAGTTTTACTTTACCTAAAAAAAGTAAATAAATAGAACATTATAAAGGTAAACTTTAATGTTGCGTTTTCTCGAATTAGTTTCGCATTACAAAAGATCATTGTATACATTTGTTTGGCATAATGCTATTGAAGAGTAAATTAGGTAATACATTTGTAGAAAGATTAATGAAAAAAAAGACACCCATATCCTAGCAATGTATCTTACATCGGTTGTCGTTTGATGGCGTAGTCGATTATCAATTGGTGGGCTCCTCATTGATAGTTACAAAGAAGAGAGGGAGAGAGAGAAGGACTGATAACTGACGAGCGAGTGGAGATGTGAGAGTCCGAGTGACTCAGACTCTAAGAGTCGAGTGTACAAATGAGAGTATGAGAAAATAGATGCCAAGGATAAGCCAAGTTTTTTACTTGAAAATCAACTTTAAGAATTGGGCTTGACCAATATTTAATAAATACGGTAGCTCTTTTTTTATAACTTTTTTATATAAATAGGTTTTTGGGTGTTATGTGGAGTGGATACGGGGTGGGTTTATTGGATACGGATTATGGATATTATATGGGCTGGGTATGGAGCAGGTTTTGCCATACCCATACCCATTTCATTGTCCCCGCCCCAAACCTGTTTCTTCCCCTAATTTTAACACCTAAATGGATTTCAAAAGAGGCATGTTTTACAGATTTTAAATGGATATGAATTTTCTACAAGCCCTATCAATAATATCCCACCAGAGCCTAGTTACCCCAGTTTCCAGAATGCATCATGCACTATACATTTATACGTTTAAATTGGCTGGGCTCCCGAAATCAATCAAACCGAGGAAGCCCTTCACATCGTGCGGGCCAACACCCAATCTTAGATAATGGTTCCCCCGCGCCCAATCCAGACTTTGGAAGGTTGCAACAACAAAAACATAGAGCCCCATAATCCCAAACAATCAGTATTTTATGCTCAGAGCACAGCTCATGAGCCTTGGAGCTTATGCAATAAAAGATGGGCCGAAGATAGGCCGCCACCAACATGAAATTTAATGTACTTAAAACTTTAGTCGCATGCATTGCCTCAGCGTCTTATTGAGCATATTTCTCTCTCAAATCTTAACACAATATATATTTAGAGTGCGTTAGGTTGTATATTCGTTTCCATTTGTGTCAGTATCTCATTACCTACACCTCAGACCCCCTCAATGGTTCCTGTATGGTTCAATTTAACCAACAGAGAGGAGGAACATATATATATATATATCTGTGTGTGTATAATGTATATAAATGTGTATATATATACATAAATATATACATAAATATATCTATCTATCTATATATATATATATATATATATATATATATATATATTTATTTATATACACATACATACATATATACATATACACACACACATATAATCAATGTGAGTTGCACAAAATGCCAAGCTCAGGGCCTTTCTATTCATGGACTAATAAAGCTATATGGAGCAGAATCGATCGAGCTTTCACTAATGGCTATTGGCCTGACGTTTTTGATTTCACACACTCCAAATACCTGGCTAATAACCTATCCAATCACACTCCTATCCTCATTCAATTCCCATATGCCCCAAGGCCTCAACCCCACTTTCAATTTTGCGACATGTGGTGCTCACATCCTCGTTATAGGGATTTAGTGACATCAGCTCTATCCAGAGCTCACGGCTCATATCATAACCAACTGAAACACCTTCTCTACCACCTAAGGCCTATGTTCCGCAAACTCCACAAGGATAAGTATGGTGATCTTAGACACCAGCAACTTATTATAAGACAGAGACTCACTGACATCCAGGCTGCTATGCATCAATCTCCCTTAGACCCCTCTCTATCATCCCTTGAAAAGGAACTGAAATGCCAATATATAGACATTTTATCTTCTAGTGCTTCCTTGATGAAACAACAAAGCAAAATAGAATGAATTAGCCATGGCGATGTTAGCAGCAGGCTATTCTTTGCTAAAACCAAGCAAAGGAAATTGGCCTCTTACATCTTCCCCATCAAAAACGAGGAGGGTGACTATATGGAGGGGTTTGATCGGGTTGGCAAAGTTCTTCTTCACTTCTATCAATCCCTGATGGGTACCCAAATTGGTACCCG
Organism: Selenicereus undatus; assembly: GCA_017589665.1. Lineage (NCBI taxonomy): Eukaryota > Viridiplantae > Streptophyta > Magnoliopsida > Caryophyllales > Cactaceae > Selenicereus > Selenicereus undatus. Next base: position 89,003,707 of record JACYFF010019584.1, read on the forward strand.
GTCACATCTTGATACGGATGTAATAAATCAAGGCTCTGTACTATCCATGGCACAATAGGTTGCTCTATCCAAGCCTTTTACAGACCATGAGATCTACGAAGCGTTATTCTCAATCCCAAATCATAAATCTTCAGGCCCGAATGGTTTCAGCAGTGGCTTTTTCAAAAGCACCTGGGATCAAATAGGTGGCATCATATGTGGGGTAGTCCGAGAATTTTTCCACTCAGGCTCTGTGCCTAAGCACATCAGCGCCACTAAATTAATTGTCCTTCCCAAGGTCGCCTATCCACAGACAGCTTCCGACTTCAGGCCCATCTCATGCTGCAAAGTTGTCTACAAATGCACCTCGAAGCTCTTGTGCCTCAGGCTCAAAGAGATCCTCCCTTCCCTTATTGATTAAAGCCAAGCGGCTTTTATCCCCGACAGAGAGCTCCTCTACAATGTCTTGGTTTGTCGGGATATAGCCTGAGGTTATCGAAGGAAGCACATTTCCCCTCTCTGCCCCCTTAAAATTGACCTGCACAAGGATTTTGACTCGATTCATTGGGACTTTCTCCGGGAACTATTGCAAGCACTCAAGTTCCCAGCCAGCTTTACTCATTGGATAATGGCATGTGTCACATCCGTGGACTTCCATGTACACCTCATCGAGGCTAACCATGGCAAATTCAAGAGGAAGAGAGGCCTCAGACAAGGAGACCCTTTGTCCCCTTTGCTGTTTCTCCTCTCTATGGACTACCTCTCGAGACTTATAAAAAAGACAAGCCAGAACAATCACTTCAAGTTCCATCCCAACTGCAAGAATTTGGGTCTTTGTCATTTAATGTTTGCTGATGATCTCCTCCTCTTCAGCAAAGTAGACCCTGCTACACTTCAAATTATGATGGGGACCCTTGAGGAGTTCCATACCACATCGGGATTAAGGGCCAATCTTCATAAATATCAGACAGTGATAGGGGGGCCTCCCCCACACTACGTGCTCATTATTTGCAGGTTATTGGGTTGCAGGACTCCAACTTTCACATCAAATACCTGGGGATTCCCATAAGAGATAGCAGACTCTCCAAGGTCGAATATAGCACCTTGATAGAGAAGATCATTAGATGAATTCATGTTTGGGTCACCCGTCACCTCTCATTTGCCGGTCGAGCCCTGTTGATAAACAGCGTGATATTTGGCTCTGTCAACTATTGGGCCTCTATTTTCCTTCTCCCTAACGACGTGCTCCAAAAAATCACCCAATTGTGCAGGAACTATTTATGGAGTGGCACCGCGAAATTTAAACGCCCCCCCTCACATTTCCTGGACTTCCAAATGCACGCCCAAACGTTAAGGGGGGTTTAGGTTTGAAGAATTTCTACACTTGGAACAAAGCCACCATTGCCAAGCTCGTTTGGGCGATCTCGCACAAAAAATATGTTCTATGGGTCAAATGGATCCATAGCCAATACCTTAAGCACGTGGACTAGTGTGACTACAAGCCTCCATACGACTCCAGCTGGTATTGGAAGAAGATATACACCATCAAAGAATGGTTTAAAGAAGGTTGCTTCACACCCAAATCATGGGACTGGCAGGGGTCCTCCACATACTCGGTCAAGGCCGGATCCAAATGGCAGCATCGTTCCCAGGAGAAGGTTTAATCGGATAAGCTAATTTGGGCCAGAACTATTCTTCCCAAACAGTCTTTCGTAGCGTGGGTGTTTATTCACAATAGACTCCAGACGCTGCATCGGCTATCTAAATTTAGTCCGCAAGCCAACCCACATTGTGCTTTATGCCAACATCCTGAAGAAAGTCAACAGCACCCCTTTTTTGAATGTCACTATTCCAGATCAATCAGGAGTAGCATCCAGTTGTGGTGGCCTATGTCACTACCTTTCAATGATCCTGGACGTCTCACATGATGTCTGCCGAAGCTCAAGTAAGCCAAACATCATTGAATGATCACATAGACATATATACGTACATATATATAAATGTACATATATGTGGGCATGTGTATTTACATATATATATATATATATATATATACATACATATATAAATATATATATATATATATATCTATATATATATATACATATA